>JADRCH010000287.1:1844006-1896224 GCA_019843965.1 Rhynchomys soricoides
GCGCGCGCGCTTGTCTTCATGCAAGTCTGAGCATGCCATGCTTCGAGCCATGATGATAATGGACTGAACCTCTAAAACTGTAAGCCAGTTCCAATTAAATGTCCTTTATAAGAGTTGCCTTGGGTCATGGTGTCTCTTCACAGCAATGAAATTTTTTGACTAAAAATTGAATTGATCGTTTTTTCAATTCCACAGACCTGTGCAAAATGGCAGTTCTGAGGAGCAGCAGTTCTGACCCATCATGGCTGCAAGCTTTTAACCTCAGAGGAAACCAGTCTGCTTCAAGCACGGAGAAGTGAGGCCTGCTAGCTCTGCCTTGCCTGGTGTCATCAGGAGCTCAGAGCACAGGATAATAACAGTTTTTAGGATGATACTGTACTGAACTGTAACTGATAGAAAGGTGGGGCCAATAGTCAAAACCCAACACAATTACCAACAGAGGGAATGCGGGTTCTGACCGAAGCCTAGCATTTCATACAAGTTGCATACTCTACACTACAAAGCATAACTTTCTCACACCAATAACTATTCTGTGAAAACTTGGACTTCAAAACACTACATATCTATGAAGATCTGATCCTGAAATACACCTCAAAACATAGGTTGGTGGTTCTGAAGGATGGCTGTACCTTAAAAATGGGGGGGAGGGGGCGATTATATACATGTACACAGCAAATATGATCATACTTAGCCTGTTTCTATCCTATGTCTTTAATATGCTCCCTCCCAAATTCAGGTCTTTGCTTTGTTTTTGATAGCCCATTAAGTCTAGTTAGTGCTGCCCATATGTGCATGGGCGTGAGAAATCCATCAGAGCGTGGAAGACCTACCAGGGCTATGTCCTCAGGACAGAATGATGCTCCCTCCCTCAGCAATAGCCACTGCCAGCAGCTACTGAGGAGGCCTTGATGCCAGGATTTGGGCTGGCTTGATCTTGTGTGGGTCTTGTGCAGGCAACCACAGCTGACAGAGACTGAAGAGCTGAGTCTTTGGGGGATGGGCCCAGCAGTGAAGGCAGCCACTCTGGCCATCAGCAGCTTTGCCCAGCTCTGGTTCTGATCTGCTTGCCGCCTGCTGACTCTAACAAGAGGCTGCCTCATGCTCTGGACAGCACAGACTGGACCAACCCATCTCATCACCGTGCCTTTGCTAAGACAGACTGAAATCTCTTTGAAGCCACAGGACAAAATAAACATTTATCCTTACCATTTTCTGTCCCAGTGGTGAGAAAAGTTACTAATATTACATCACATGCTTATACCTTAATTTTCCGTGTATGAGCTAGATGTACGTGCCTCAGCTACTTCCTCCCATCCAGCCCAGGCATTCCTATCAAGTTCCCTTCCCCATTCATCTCCTCTCAACTGAGTGCAATGCCTGCTGCCTCATCTAGGGAACCAGAGCTGCTGAGTCCATGGGTGCAGTGCCAGGGCCTGTCCTGAAGATGGCATTTCCCAGCCCTCCTCCTCCTCCTCCAGCCCATCCTCCAACCCCTCCTCCCCATCCTCCAGCTCCTCCTCCTATGATGCTCTTGAACCTGGGAGACAGGGTTGAGATGGATATCCTATTAGGACTGAACACAGCACCACATATGCTTATAACCAGGAAGTTCCTTAGCCTGCTGGCCTTGGCAGTGGAAGGCAAGCAAGCAGTTGGCCTCCTCTGACACCGCCCTGGCAGGAGGAAAGGGATCTCACCACAGTTAAGAGAGGCTGAAGTCAGATTCCCCATGTGGTCTGTGAGAGAGGGTGAAAATTCCAGATTTTCTGACACTGCTCTGGCACATAGCAAGCATGAGAACAGGGTGAGAACAGAAACCCAGGTGCTCCCATGATCCCCTGCGGGCAGGTGGGAGTGGAGCTGCACGTGTCTGTAAAGTGATGGCTGCTATGGGCTGTTCAGCCTTCTGTCTTGCTGAATTTTCTCTTTTCTGGTCCTCGGCTAGGAGGACGTTGTTCTTGTGAGTTTCTGTGCCGCTCTACTGCTATTTCTGGGTTTTTGGTTTTTCCAGTACCCACTCTTGAAACTGTGAAGGAAAAGGAAAACCCAGAAGACTCACAGACACATTTTCCTTCTGGTCTGCAAGTTTCTAGTTGTCTGAGGGTTTTACTGTGAGGAGACACCATGACCACAGCAACTCTTGTAACAGAAACCGTTTCATTGGGGCTGGCTTACAGGTTCATTATCGTCATGGCAGGAAGCATGGTGGCATGCAGGCAGACATGGTGCTGGAGATGGAGTCAAGAGTTCTACATCTGTATCAGCAGGCAGCAGGAAGAGAAAGACACTGGGCCTGACATGAGCATTTGTAATCCCAAAGCCCACCCCCAGTGTGACACACTTCCTTCAACAAGGCCACACCTCCTACTAGTGTTACCCTCTATGGGGGCTATTTTCATTCCAACCACCTCACAAGTCATCTCCTTTCTTACTCTGTGCTCAGTCATTTGCTTGGTGTACCTGTCCAGGGCTTTACACTGTACTTGGGACTGGAACAAGAAGTGTGAGCATTTTGCCTTGTCTGACTCAGCCTCTCCCTTTCAAAAACGACTTGCATTTTATGGATGTGTGTGCACATACATGCAGGAGCCCAGGACAGCAGAGCTATAGGCAGTTAGAGCTGCCAAGGGGTGCTGAGAATCAAACCTGGGATCCTCTGCAAGCCAGTAGGCATTCTGAAGTGCTAAGCCATCTCTCTAGCCATTAACTCTCTTTATAAAAGATTTAATTAAAAAAATTATGTAAGTATCTGTCTGTGAGTTATGTACCTGTGACAAAAATGAGCACTATCAAGCCAAACCATGATTAAAGGACAGCACATGCCAGGAGACAGATATGGCTTTGTTTATTTATATTGAGTGTTTGACCAGTCAACAAAAATACATATTCCATGTATTGGGAGAATGTGTCTATAAAAATTTTATAAAATATTATAGAAGAAAATAATTGTTTGGTCAGGAATGGTGGCTCATCCCTGTAACCCCAGCACACAGGAGGCTGGGGTGACCCCAGCACGCAGGAGGCTGAGGCCAGGGGGCTGCAAGCTCCAGGGTCGGCCTGGGTCAGGAATGGTGGCTCATCCCTGTGACCCCAGCACGCAGGAGGCTGGGGTGACCCCAGCACGCAGGAGGCTGAGGCCAGAGGGCTGCTGGAAGCTCCAGGGTTGGCCTGGGTGACAGGGTAAGACCCTATCGCCAGATGGCTCAGCAGTTAAGATCACTTGCTACTCCTTCAGAGGATCCAGGTCTGGTTCTCAGCACCCATTTGTCAGCACATGACCATCTTTAACTTTGATTATAGGGGGTCTGGAGCCCTATTCTGGCCTTTGCAGGTACCAGGCCACACACATGGACATGCAAGCAAAACACTCATATACAGAAAATTAAAATAAATCCTTTTTTAAAAAATTAAAACAAACACCTCCAAAAGAATATAAGCCCTATCAAATATATATATGTATATATGTGTGTATATATATACATATGTATATATATCTATATATATATGTCACATACACACACACATACATATGTACTCTATATTAAGAAAACTTAAGAGCTATGGCTATAATTTAAATTGTAAGCCATGGTTATAAATGTCAACTGACTGAGACACTATGTCTGACTTCAATAGATGTACGTGCAAATGATTTGTTTATTTATATTATTTGCCTGTATGAGTGTAGGCGCACCATGTGTGTCTAGTGCTGTGGAGGTCAGAAGGCGGCACTGGATCTCCTGGGGTTGGACTTGCAGGCGTGAAACTCTATATAAGCTGCTACAGACTGTGAAGTATTGAATCCGGGCCCTCTGTGGGGGCAGTAAGTACTCTAAACCACTGAGTTAGCCTCCCAGTACCTAGAGGCACTATTTAACTTTTACAAATGTTGAGGGGCTGGAGAAAAGGCTCAGCAGTAAGAGCACTAACTATTCTTGCAGAGGACCCAAGTTCAACTCCCAGAACTCACATGATAGCTAACAACCATCTTTAACTACGGTTCCAGGGGATCCTATGCCCTCTTCTGGCCTCTGTGGGTACTGCATGCACACACGTGGCATCCATACATAATGCAGGCAAAGCATCCATACACATAAAGTGAGTGAGTAAACGTCAAAAAAATCTGTTGAATTGTCAAACTGGGCTGCGCACAGTTCTTAGCTTCAGGTGACCACAGCCTAATGACAATAGGTCAACAGTTTCACCTTTGTCACACTCTGTATCAGTTTCCATCAAAGCCTATGACAGAGCCACTCAAGGGTGTACACCAAGAAGCAGAAGGCAGGCAGTGCTCACCTTCATGGCCGGCAGCATGTCCAGGGAGTCCAGGATGAACAGCACCAGCGCCTGCAGCAGCATCATGAACTGATTAAATTGCCAGGTCAGGCTAAAGAGAAAAGTTGATACAAAGATGGCAAGAAGTGTCAGCCTCTGTGGGAACAAAAGAAAACAAACCTTTGAAGGATTCTCACCTCCAGTCTTCAAAGAACCTCACAGTGAAGTTTTCTCCAGAGCAGCCAATACCCCATAAACCAAATAAAGGGAGAGGAGGCAGGAGCAGCTGCTTTGGAAAGCCTTGCATTTGTAATACGAGCTCCAGATACCCTGAAGTGATGTTCTCACACAAATGTGTACATATGGTGTGTGCATTCCACTCTGATCTCAAGGCCATAATACAGCAAACCACATCTCAAAAGCCACGGATTAGAAATCCTCAGTCTCACAGAACAACGTGGGCTTCCTGGATCTACTTGAGGGTAGGTTGTCAAGAGGACATTTTTAACCTGACAATTTCTTGGCAAAGGAGGGAAAAGTTCAGAGGGAGAGGGATTAACTTGGGGATGAGGAGATGGCTCAGCAGCAAGAGAGCTTGCTGTTCTTGCAGAGGGCATGAGTTCAGCTCCCAACCCCCGCACAGGATGCTCACAGCCATCTGTAGCTCTGGCTTCAGGAGATGGATGCCCTTCCTTGGCCTCCACAGGAACCAGGGCCCAAGTACCTACATCCACACATGCATGCATGCACGCGTAATTTAAAAATAACAGATTTGGCCGGGTAGTGGTGGCACACGCCTTTAATCCCAGCACTCGGGAGGCAGAGGCAGGTGGATTTCTGAGTTCGAGGCCAGCCTGGTCTACAGAGTGAGTTCCAGGACAGTCAGGGCTACACAGAGAAACCCTGTCTCGAACCGCAACCTCCCCACCACCACCCACCCCTCCAAAAATAACAGATTTTGGTCATGAGTTGAGAGTTGTCCTTGTGGACTGCAGTTCTTTGCTTCTTATACAAAACTAGCAGATTAAAAAGTACTCTAGAAACTTTGGGCTGGCAAGACAGCTCCGGGGTGGAGACACTAAGAACCCCGGTTCAATTCCTGGGTCTTACAGATGGCAGGATTAGAACCGACTCCCCTGAGTTTTTCTCTGACCTCTGCATGAATGTTGTGGTACCCAACACACCTGGATACACATACATGAATGGACACACAGACACACAGATAGACAACACACACGCATACATTCTCACACACACTTGTAACCAACATTCATATACACACACTCACACACATTCACTTGCACACACACCCTCACACATACTTACAAGTAATTACAGTGTTCAAGAAACTTACTTCAGAAAGAGGCTGTAAGTTTGGTCTCAGGAAGTAGGTAATTGCTGCAATCTGAATAGCAAAAAAAGGCAGAGCCCAGTTCTCCCTCAGCGGGATGGTGAACTCAACTCTTGTGGTATCAATTCTGTAGGAAGAGAACACAGACAGCCAAGATAACAGCCAAAATTGTTCCTGCAACAATTTCCTCAAGGAGTCCTAACAGGAAAGCTAGAGGGCATTTATTAGTTGAGGGAGGGACACACAGATTCTAGCCACTGGCTCTCAGCAGCAATGGCCACTGTCATCATCACTACTGTCCTCATGACATGAAATTGCCCTTGTTCCTTATTAGCTAAGTGGTGGGATCCAGCCCATGTTAGCTAGGGTACGGCCACGGAGGCCCACGCCAAACTCTTCCTCACACTGTTCTCTAGATGCTGTAGGCAAAATTTTCTTTTAAAGATTTTTATGTACATGAATGTTTTGCCAGCAGTGGCCAGAAGAGGGCACTGCACTGCCTAGAACTGAAGTTGCAGGCAGTCATGATCTGCCACGTGGGTACTGAGAACCAAACCTCTGCAAGAGCAGCCAGTGTCAAGCCGTCTCTCCAGCCCCCAAGGCTCTCCCCTCTTTAGTGCTTTCTATTGGACACCGAGGCTTGCTGACGGCCTTCTCAAGTGAATTTCCCCCACTGAAATGTAGTCTCCAGAAGGCAAAGGGAGGTAAGCTTTCACCTCTGTATAATCAGTACTGAGAAACACACATGCACAGACTGGGCAATTGATAATAACCTCAAAAACTGACAATGGTGTTCAGAGTGTGAGAGCTAGGGTGAGACCCTTCTAAGTCAAGGTCCATACCTCTAAAACAGAGGCTCTAGTAGCTACCTTGTGGGGCTGTTGTTCTGTTTCAAGACAGGATTTCTCTGTACAGCCCTGGCTGTCTTGGAACTCACTATGTAGACCAGGCTGGCCTCGAACTCAGAGGCTGCCTGTCTCTAATTTCGGTACACCACCAAACTCAGCCCCATGCAGGGTTGCTAACAGAATAAAGTTTTGTAAAGTACTGAGTATATTATAAGCACTCACTAGACTTACAATTAAAACATACTTTTGGGAGGGCTGGAGGAAGTACTAGCTGTTCTTGCAGAGGATCCAGATTTAGGTCACAGCACCGACATGCCAGCTCACAACTCTCTCTAACTCTAGTTCCAGAGAATCTGATGCCTTCTTCTGGCCTTCATAGGTATACCAGGCACACACACAGTACATACACATATGTAGGCAAACACTTAAATACATAAGACTAAATTTAAAAGTATTTTTCATAAGGTTAAGAAGAAAATCTATATCAGAACTCATGGTAAAGTTTAAGGCCCTTAGTAAACATTGTTGCTGCTACTGTAAGCTGGGCAACAAGTCAATGAATCTTTCTTTAAGACCAGGGTCTCATGTAGCCCAGGCAGGCTGGCTGGTGACTTGCTATATAGTTCAGGGTACCCCCATACTTGTGGTGACCCCCCCCCCTGCCTTAGCCTACTGAGTACCTGCCAATACTCTTGAATATATGGAAACATATATTGATAACACTAAATAATAAAAGAATTGCATAATAATACAGCACTGTGTATTTTGCTGCAAATCCTATCATGATGGCCAGGGAAGCTGCTGTGCTGGGGGAGGCCTCTATTTAGCAGCTAGGAATACAGAGGCAGGAGGATCTGAATTCAAACCCTGCTTGAGCTACAGAATGAGTGTAAGACAGCCTAGCAATGTAGTGAGACCCTGTCAAACAACTTGAAAGTTACTAGGAAATTTTGGGCAGAATGCTTCCAGGGCAAATACAATAATACCCTGGGGGCAACATACACACAAATGCTCACACTCACACACTCTATCACACACACACATGCACACTCACACACAGATATTCACATCCTTTCACACACACATGCATACACACCCACTCTCACATACACACTCATGCATGCACTCTCTCTCACACACACTCACACATTCTCACACATACACCCACACACTCACACAAACCCTTTCACGTACACTCTCACACACTCTCATTTACACACACACACATTCTCACATGCGCACATACACACACAAACACACTCAACACAATCACACACTCACGCACACTTACATTTACATACAGACACACACACTCATGCACACTTACATTTACATACAGACACACACACACACTCATGCACACACTTACGTTCACACGCATACTCTCACACCCCTCTCTACTGTTGAGGGAATCCCTAAACTGTGTGACTGAAGCAATGCTGATCACAGAGCAAGCAGGTAACAGCAGAGGGATTAGAGCCGATGGCTCTGTAACGTGGCGCTATGCTTCTCACGTGAGAAAATGTCTGAATGGAGCTTTCACCCTCAATCCAAGAACTATGGCAGCACTACATCTTGGCTCACTAACCACACTGTTCACAGCCATTCTCTGCATAAGAAAACAAGGAAAGAAGAGTGAACTGACCCAACTCACCTGTTGGTGACGTACCAGAGAGCTGCCAACAGTCCTGACAGCCAGGTGCCACTAAGGAGCCAGCTGGTTATATAAAGGGCTGTGACGTACACTGCTTGGAGCCCAAAAAGTGTGTAGATATAAAAATAAACAGGCTCTAGATATTTCTGTAAAAGACAACAATAAAACCTGTTCATTGGGGCTGGGGACACGACTCAGTGGTAGCCTGTGCCTAGTATCTTAGCTATTGTTCTCTTGCTGTGAAGAAACATTGTGACCAATAATAGAAAGAGTTTATTTGGGGCTCACAATCTCAAGGGTGAGTTCATGACCATCATGGCAGGAGCACAGAAGGCAGACTAGAGCTGGACCTGTGAGCTTACAACCTGACCCACAAACAGGAGGCAGAGACGAAGCTAACTGGGAATGGAGTTGGCTTCTGAAACCTCAAAGCCTGCCCCCATCCAACACCCCCTCCCCAACCCTTCCCAAACAGTTCCACCAGCAGGGGATCAAGCATTCAAACATATGAGCCTATGGCAGCTACGTCCACTTAAACACCACACCTGGCACCCACCAGGCCCTTGGTTCATTCCCCAAACCATGAAAGTTCATCACAGATGTCCCAACCCTCCTTACTGGCATTTAAAAACTACATCCACAGAGAGGCCTAAGGAGCTGGCTCTCACAGAAGGGCCTAGAGAACAAGCCGGCTCACATGGTGGAGCCTAGGGAGCCGACTCACAGACAGGGGCCTAGGGAGACAGTTCACATGGAGGGGCCTAGGGAGCTGGCCCAGTGCTGGAAAGTGCATGTGGATCTTGCAGGGGACCTTAGTTCAGTTCCCAGCACCTATGCTTGGCAGCTCACAACTGCTTGTAACTCCAGTTCCTGGAGACTCCAACACTTCTGGTCTCTATATGCCTACATGCACATGCACAAACCCCTACACAGGCACACATGCACACATATGTAGTCCAAAATAAAAGAAATCCTTATAGAACACATGTATAGAAAGGAAGTGTTGAGCGTGCAGCTGGCCCTAGCAGTAGGGTCACCAACGCTTTCCGCCTACGAGCAAGCAGTGGTTTTTCTTCAAACCAGATGGAAGGAGGCCTCTAGACAAAGCAAGGTCTAACCTTTGCTAATTTTGCCTCATTCATGTGCGAAGTGCTCATTGTGATCTCATAATTTCATGCATATTTTTTAAATCATAAAGACAAGTCATAGAGCCAGGTGGTGGCAGTGGCACACGCCTTTAATTCCAGCACTGGGAAGGCAGAGGCAGGAGGATCTCCATGTGTTGGAGGTCAGTCTGCTCTACAGAGTAAGAAGATAGCCAGGGCTACACAGAGAAACCCTGTCTTGAAAAAATAGAAACAAGAACAAACAAACACACAAACACACAAACCTAAGTCATAGAGAAACAAGTTACACATAGAGGAATGGAGACACATTTTCAAATGAAACTTTTTCTCCATTTATTTTATTTTATTTTCCTTTTGGATATTTACTTTATATACATTTCAAATGTTTTCCTCTTGGGGACCCCCCCTTTATATATTTATTTTAATATGAGCACACTGTCGCTGTCTTCAGACACACCAGAAGAGGGCATCTGATCCCATTACAGATGGTTGTGAGCCACCATGTGGTTGCTGGGAATTGAACTCAGGACCTCTGGGAGAGTAGTAAGAGCTCTTTTTTTATTTTTATTTATTTTTTTTTTTTGGTTTTTCGAGACAGGGTTTCTCTGTATAGCCCTGGCTGCCCTGGAACTCACTCTGTAGACCAGGCTGGCCTTGAACTCAGAAATCCACCTGCCTCAGCCTCCCAAGTGCTGGGATTAAAGGCGTGCACCACCACTGCCTGGCAATAAGTGCTCTTAACTGCTGAGCCATCTCTCCAGCGAAACTTTTTCTCAAGCTTCTAGACTGCATGCATAATTATGACATGAGCCAGGAAGCTCTACTTGTAAAAATAAAGTAACAGTATTTTATAGGATTAAAAACAACAACAACAAACAAACAGTACCCATAGTGAGGCTTCTCTACCGAGGCAGCTGAAGTCAGGAGACCCAGAGTGAAATGCCCACTCTGAGTGGCAGTGTGGACCTTCATCAGCCCCTACGAACTCAAGGACAGAAAACTACATACCTGTATGGGGAGAACTCTATATAAAACACTGAGAAAAACTTCTTGGTAAATATTCATTCGTTGAAGGAGGTTGATTGTCCTCATGGATTCCGTTTTATTGTCATAGATTAAGCCATGGAAACCTAAGGGCACGTGAAAACAAACCAAGAGTGAAAGTTGACAACTGCCCTTCTCCACTCGGCCAGCTCGGCTCACAGACTCGGCATTACATTGAGAGTGCGGTCAGAACAGCTCAGAGCAAACCACAGAGCCAGCCGACCCGCGGGGCTGGCACCCGGTAGAGGAAAATGCGCCACGATACAGACACGCTTAAGAACTTCCGAACGGAACCCCAATGGGGCAGCCCCCCAATCCGAAACATGTGATGGCATGAAATAAAAAAAGCTTCTGCCCAGCAGAGGAAACAATCTGAGCAAATACAAAAGCCTGCAGAATCAGAGAAAACCTTTGCCAGCTACACCTCACACAGGTGATTAATATCTAGGCTTTATAAAAAATGCAAAAACTGAACACCATAAAACTAAAACTGCCAACCAACAAACGGGCTAATGAACTGAACAGTTTTCAAAAGGACAGCAATGGCTGACAAATATCTTAAAAAGTGTAAACCATCATCAGCCTTCAGGGAAATGCAAACTGAAACAACTTGAGATCCAATTTCATGCTGGTCAGAATGGCTGTCCTCAAGAAAGAAAAGGACAAGTGATGAAGACCATCTGAGGACAGAGGAACCGCTGCCAGCTACTGGAAGGCACCAGCTCCCTGTGGAAGTGTAAACCGGGAGAGTGGCTGTGGAAACCAGTACGGAGGCTTCTCAAAAAATAAGAAATGACCACTAAAATTTAGAATGCCACCTCACACATACCCTGAGAAGCTACTGGCCATAATGTTTGCTGGGGCAGGGGATTGATTCTCTTCAATGGTACAACCACTCCTAAGTTGCCCAGGCTCCAGTAAACACCCCAAAAATGATTATGCTGGCAATCTTGATTGAACTCAGTAGATCACAAAGAAAATGAAACAAAACAAAACAACCCGACATGAAGGTAGATGGGAAACTTGCTGAGAAGGAAGCATGCAGTGGAATGACAGTGGGTAATGGGGACGGTAAAAGTGACCAAAAGCATTATACACACACACGGAATTTGTCAAAGGATTTCTTAAAAGATAATTTCTTCTTCAAAATACTCATCACAGGACCGCTTGGCCAGGGTCAACTGTCAGTGACATCAGAGTTGTTTTGACATGCGGCAGGGGCTCACAGGCTGGGATTTACAGAAACGAATCTCCCTGTGTCATGGACACAGATGCTCCGGAGAGGAAGAGCTATCTCGCACGATGGAACGGGCACTCATCAGAACACGCTTCTGTCACAGGTACATTCTGAGGAACTACTGCTTTTGAGACCTTGACCTGGGCTTATGCCAGACACAAGGTGACAAGAGACCCAGCTCCATGGTGGCACCCCTGCCCTCAGCAACCTGAGAGGTTACCTTAAATTTTCAGGGACCCTGGCGACTCTTGCCAAAACTGATATCATGGCTTTGATGCTGACAAAAAAAATCCGGAATCAGCCTACTGGCTGATGAAGGCAGGGTCAGAGGCTAAATTAAAACTGTTAAGATAGACTCTCAAGAAGAGAAAGCCAGCATACACGAGAGATGCTGGCTCACTGCATCTCAGGTGTCCCCATGGTGACTCTGTGGAAGGTACTGGAGGCGGTGGGAATTTCATTGCTTGGGTTTGTTAGGACACTACATGCTTCCTTCGCCTCTGGTTCCCTCTTTGAAAACTGAGAAGACACATAACTCGAATGGGATTACAATCTGATAAAACCAGAAGCTACGGGGAACTCAAGAGATGGCTCAGTGGTTAAGAGTACTGGCTGCTCTTCCAGAGGACCCCGGTTTGATTCCCAGCACAGACATGGCAGCTCACAACCATCTGTAACTCAGTCTTAGGGAACACAATACCTTCTTCTGACTTCCACAGGCACCAGGAACACATGTGGTACACAGACATTCATACATTTAAAATTATGAGCCAGGTGTGGTGGCCCATTCGTTTATCCCAGCACTCAGGAGGCAGAGGCAGGTGGACCTCTGAATTCAAGGTCAGCTAGGTCTACACCATGAGTTCCAGGACAGCCAGGGCCATGTAAAAAGACTCTGTCTCAAAAACAAAACAAACAAACATGTGCATACACACACACACACACACACACACTATGTACCAGGTGCAAAGAGGGGAAGAGGGAGGCTTGAGGGAATCAAGACAGAGGGGTCAGCATGCCCGCTTCAGTAGCTGTTGGGATTACCTTGCAGGAGGGTCGGAGCCTGCAGCATCTGCTTGTAGTAAGAATAGTACAGTCCACATTCCGTCCTGAATGAGATTTCTCGCTCTACTTCCTGAAACAAAGTGAGAACTACTGGGTTTACTTGACCTAGTTTTGTTGAAACACCCACTGTTACTATAGAGACGAGATGAGGAACTGCAGAGTTTAGGAGAGAAAAGATACTCTGCACATACCAGAAATCTTGACACAGTGAGGCACAGAGGCTAGCGGCTGCAATCCCACCAGCTGGAGGTGGAGACAGGAGGATCATGAGTTCAAGGCTGACCTGGAGACTATATGGAGAGACCCTGCCTCAAAACAACCAAAAGAAGGCTGATGTGTTTCCATAAAAACATTTTTAAAAACCTGACAGAACTTTTTTCTTTTAAGGGGTATTTCAAAGTTCATGGCTTCACATAACTTACAACTACAAAGAAACTCACAAGTCACCACCAGACCCGAGGGATAATACTTCTCAGAGCTCTGGGGCTGGAGGGATGGCCCAGCAACAAAGAGATACCATACACATTTTTTTTTTTCCCCAAAAGTATATTTGATTTAAATATTTAAAAATGATTCATTTTTAAAGAATCACTAGTGATTCTTTAAAATGATTTAAAAAGCTACAATCTCTGCCATTACAGACTCCTTTACTCCAGTGTTCCAAACACCAGGCCCCGGAGCTCACATCACACTGTGTAAAAAGTGATGTAATATACACGTTAACACGCAGATCCATACGGCACACACCTCAGGCAGCCGGGAGAGGTCAGAAACACTCACACTTGCTACCAAGATGCTAAATTCTCATCTCAGCTTGTCTTTGCTCATTCCTACCTGCATGATTTTTTTTTTTTTTTTCAAAGAGTAATAAACATTTTTTTAAAAAGAACCATTTACGGGCTAGAGAGATGGCTCAGTGGTTCAGAGTACTGGCTTATCTTACAGTGGATGTGGGTTCAATTCCCAGCATGCACATGGCAATGCACAACCATCTGTTGCTCCAGCCCCAGGGAATCTGATGCCCCCTTCCAACTTCTGGGGTACTGCATGCACATGATGTACTTACAAACAGACAGACATACAAACCTTATACATAAAATCTAAAACAAACTTTTTTTTTTTTTTTTTTTTAAAGAAGAACCACTCAGGCTATTTATCTTCAGACCTGAAAACCAATGTATTTCCCCCACCCTAGAAATACCTTTCCTATTCTTTAAAAGTACTAGGAATTTGGGCCAGTGAGTGGGCTCAGAAGATAAAGGTGCTTGCTGCCAAGCCTGACACCCTGAGTTCCATCCCCAGGACCCACTTGGTAGACATAGAGAACAGACTCCCACAAGCTGTCCTCTGACCTGTACATCTGTCTTGTCCAATATATGCTCCACACATGCACACACGAGCGCGCGTACACACACACACACACACACCATGAACAACTTCTATAAAATATAAAAACACAAAGAAACCACTCATGTGCTTGTGGAAAAATCACTGATAAAATATTCCTAATAACTAAAACTGTCGCAACACGAGCCGTTGAGATGGCTGAGAAGGTAGCCGGCAATCAGACCTGACAACCTGAGTTCCATCCTGAGCCCGCACAGCTGAGGCAGAGAAACAACCGATGCAAGAGATCCTCTGACCTACGCAGACGTGCCACGATACCCCCCACACACATAATACAGATGTGCACACACAAGCACGATTCAAAAGAAATTTTATAAGAATGCCAAAATATCCAACTATTGACTCCAGGAAACTCTTAGCTGGTCCTGTTTCCTTCTAGGACCATGTGAGGACAAACTTCATATACCAAATTTTCTTTCATTGAAAATAAGCACTGACAGGCATTAAAGAGGAGGAGGAAAGAGAGGAGGAAGGGGCATGAAGAAGGGAGTGAAGGAGGGGGAAGGGAGAGAAAGACGAGCACAAGGAGGAGTCTGCTAGGCATGGTGGCTCAAGTCTGTACTTCCATTATTGACGTGAAGACAGGAGAAATACAAAGTCTAGTCTGGGCTACATAGTGAGACTTCATCTCAAAATAAATGTTTTAAAAGAACTGGAGGTGCTGGGCAGTGGTGGCGCATGCCTTTAATCCCAGCACTCGGGAGGCAGAGGCAGGAGGATTTCTGAGTTCGAGGCCGGCCTGGTCTACAGAGTGAGTTCCAGGACAGCCAGGGCTACACAGAGAAACCCTGTCTCGAAAAAAAAAAAAAAGAGCTGGAGGTGCGGGCAGTGGTGGCGCACGCCTTTAATCCCAGCACTCTGGAGGCAGAGGCAGGCAGATCTCTGAGTTCGAGGCCAGCCTGGTCTACAGAGGAAGTTCCTGATCAGCCAGGGCTACACAGAGAAACTCTGTCTCAAAACCAAACAAAGAACAACAAGGAAGAGCCCTGTACATGCAGCCCAGAAGCACAGACAGCCTGGCCTGCACACTATATTGTAAAGGCAAAGCAAGAAACAAAAACTCCAAGCAACGGAAAGCCACCAGTCCTCAATCAACCTTAGCACACCCGCTTCATGCGAAGGACTACGGTGACAGCGACTCTTCTCGGCTTTCACAGTGGTACTGACTTATCTTTCACAGCAGAAAGAGGCAGCCTTTCTTAGTGATTACACCAACACGGCCATCTTTAATCTTTGCAAACACAATTTATTGCTTTGATAATGTAAGACCAAACGGGTATCCTGTGTTTCTGCACCATTCAAATTCCCACCCAGCCAAATAACCATGGAGACTGCCTATTGATGTTAACTGAGCAAATACTAGCTTTTGTCCATGCAAATAAATAAATAAATAGAACAAAAATAAGCCCGCATTAAGTGTAACTACACTCTTCTTTTCTCCAGCTGCCTTTGTGCATTTACAGAGCAAGCTGCTGCCTTCGACAGAGCACCCTAAGCCAGCTCAGTCATTCACATCTTTGGGCTTCATTTCCCATAGGGCTCTAATGGGAAAGAAAAAGAAAGGTTTATAAAAGAAGAGGGGTTATTCAAAGAATAGAGAGGAAGGCTTCTGTACCCCCTGTTTACTGCACCCAGAACAGTAAAAACCAAAGAGGGACCTAATTAGTAAAGAACGCTTTCAAACATGATTAATTGGTAATCTTGGCACCAGCTGTCTAGAGCCAAATGCTATCCTTTATTAGACAGACACTTGCAGGTTTTACATCTGCTTCCTGCTAAGGGAACATCTGCCTCGCTCAACCGCTTCCCCAGTTCTACAGCAGTTTACACTTTGTCTGGTGGATCTCGCCGGTGAAAACGTGCATCAGTGCAAGTTACCCTCTGCAGAATGCAAAGCGGACCAATGCTCCACATTTTAATTTGCATACGTACTGAGCGGGGAGCAGTATTTGGTGGAAGAATAAAACCGTGTCTGAAGATAATAACAGAAAAAAGCAGACAGGTGAGCTGCATTCTTGTTCATTTGTGTGCATACACACTCACACGCACGATCCCGCAGAGCCGGCAGAGGGTGTCAGAGCACGGGATATAGAGTTCCAGGCAGTTATGAACTGACAAAATAGGTGCTAGGAACTGAACTCAGGGCCTCTGGAAGAGCAGTAAGTGCTCTTAACCGCTGAGCCATCTCTCCAGCCCCGTGAAGTGTATTTTCAAAGATCTGCACCCCTAAAAACATTTCGGTAGCAGCTTGGATAGCAGTGTAAGTACTAAAAAAGGAGATTACAAAGGACTGTTCACAGTTCGTGATCTGTACCCCTGAGGGCACCCAAGCATGATGCTGGCAATGCCTGAAAGGTTATCAGGCCCTTTGAGAGTGATGACACTCAACGCAGGAACACAGCAAGTTCATTCCTACAAAAACCTCACATCAATAACTTTTGTTGATAAAAACTGTTCCCTCCCATCTCCCAATAATTAGACTGCTGAGAATGGAGAAGCCAACAACCCATTAACTCTCCGAAATGCTGTTTCAGAGTTAACAAATCATCTCACCAAGAATCGGGGAGTTCAAAGGAAGACAGCTGTGCAGAGCCCCGCACTGGGAACCATGCCCTTGGCAAACATATTTACGGCACGTACATGGTTTATTGTCTGGTTAAATTCCCATCCATCTGTTAGGATGGAAGGGTTCCTGCCCTAGAGTTGACTAAAGCTGTGACACGTGACAGCTGACAAGCAGGCTGGTGAGAAGGTTAAGTCTTGCAGGCTCCACCAGCTCCACCGGGCCTGCCCAGAAGCCACCAGCAGCATCTGCGGATTAACCCGATTTATTCCAGAGACATCTTGCTTTGAAGAGTACGAAAATCCTGCAACATAAGATCTATGCGGATGCTGGTGAAACAGAAGCCCACGAAAAACAGACTAGGAAGAATCTGGGAGAGCCATATATGCATTGAGCAGGTAGAAACAAGAGGTCTAAGAATCCAGTCCTGGACCCAAAAGAACACCACCAGTACACAGAGAACAAAGGGAAAGACTGTGACAGCTCACAACCCGAGTCCAGTTCCAGGCCATCTAACCCTGTCCTCCGATTTCCACTGTCATTACGTGGTGCAGACACTCACATGCAGAAAAACACTTCACAGACAGAAAATAAGTCGATCTAAAAAGTATTTTTCAAAGTAACTGGCTGTAGGTGTGGTGGCCCATGCCTTTAATCCCAGCACGTGGGAGGCTGAGGCAGATGGATTTCTGTGAGTTCCTGATCAGACAGGTCTGTATAGTTTACCCAGTCTCAAACAAAGATGGAGTGCTGTGCTGGTGAAATGGTGTCTGGGCAGAGATCTGGGGATGACTGTGGACCAAGTGGATTCCGGAGGGAAGGGCAATGATACTGAGCCTCATGGGAGCACCGGGAAGAAGAACAGCCAGGAGGGTGTGGCAGCCTGAGTGCAGATGAGGTCCAGGGGGAGCAGGTATCAAGGGCAGGAGGCGGGTACTGGAGGGCACCTCTCCTTGTCTTGTAGCTGGTATAGGCTCTGGGCCTGTAACTTAAGAGCCTGGAAGGGTAGAGTGTGCGGAGGGGAGCTGGGAGTTTATTTTTATACACATTAAGCTTGGGAAACACAGGGGATTTATATTTTATAGGTAGCCCAGGCTAGCCAGCACTGAACTGAACTTTGTGCTTCTACCTTGTGTTAGGATTACAGACATGTACCACTGTGCTTGGATACACCACACACACACACACACACTTATATAATACATATGCTTTCTGCGTATGAAGGTTTTTATTTATGTGTCTTTGTGAGTATTCACCACAAAAGTGCAGGTGCCCAGAGTGGCCAGAAGAGGGTGTCAGATCCCAAGGAGCCAGAGTCATATGAACGGCTTGACATGGGCACAGGAAATCAAACTCGGGTCCTCTGGAAGAGAACTGTGTACTTTTAACCACTGAGGTACCTCTCCAGCCCCTCAGGTTTATATTTTTTAAAAAGGTTTTTTAAAAACTGCAGAGTTCTGGGTGGTCCATTTTGGACCACTGGGTGAAATAAGCCAGGCTCAGAAAGATCAATAGTACACATATTTCCTCACACGCAAGATCTAGACATAAAATATAACTGAGCCACAGAAGCAGAAGGGTTGGCCACGCAGGGTAGGGGAAGAAGCTAGAACAATGGGGAGCAAGGCAGGATGGAGACTAATAAAAAACAATAGACCAAGTATTTCAAGCTTTTTTCATGTGCAGTGTCTGGCTTTTCAGCAGGGACACAGTCACAAAAGTGGAAAAGAGATGAACAGGGACAAGAGGGATCATGGGAGGTGGACAGACAAGTGTAAGGACAGGCAGGCTTGGCATCTCATAATGAAAGCCACTGCTTACACCCATTTTAAAACTAAGGGAACAAGTCGAACTTGCATCAAGGGTCTGTTGTAGTGACACAGAAAAAAGGCACAGTCTTGAGACAGTCACCCTTTTGGACACTGTATGGGCTTAGAAGCAGGATTTGCTATGGAGTCCTTGGAGTGTCTGAATAAGCAAGAGCCTTCAGAGCCTTCCGGCCTATGCTGGTCAGACATGATGCTTTGAGTTGCAGATACGGGAAACACAAGAGCAGGTGAGGGCAGGCCAAGGCTTAGGCCTCTGTATCTGAAACACCCACTGGACACCAGAAATTGTTGGACAACTAAGGGGCAGATAGACCCTTAGTCTTAGTCAGGGGCAGAATCCCTGAGTGGAGTCTTCACTGGGAACTACCAGCATGCACACCTTAGAAATGAGGGTGGACAGAAGAGACCTGGGGTCTCATTCAAGAAGAGACTAGAAACGGAGGAGCAGCCTTAGGAGGACCCAAGGGCTCAGATGCAGCAACAGGAGCAACTCCTGAAGAGTAAGGCTGGGTGACTTAGCATCTTGGAGATCACTGGGCATTTCACTGAGCTCTTTGTAGGGTAGCTCTGAACTCGAACCTGATTGAAAAGAGTCCCAGAAAGAACCGTAAGAGAGGAAGAGGGACTACAGGTCATTAAAACAAGACAGGAGCTCAAAAGAAAAAGGGACATGTGGCATGTGTCCCCTAGTAGGGAGCAAAGGTAAAAGTGTCTACTGCAGAGTGCTGGGTCTCAGCAGAGGCAGGGGGAAGCTAGAGGCACAGGTGTGTGCACGTGAATCAGCCAGGTGCAGTGTGCAGGCTTGTCCTCAAGTCCACTGCTGAGATGATGACTGCAGAAAGGTCAGTGAGGGTCCGAGGCACGAGCTGGATGTGGTGCTGCATACCTGTGATCTCGGCACATCCAGTGTGCATGCAGTCATTTGTGCACACACAAGGCTATGATCAATTCAAGATGCCCAGTGTTCACGGGTCCTAGCTGGAGCCAGTCATCCTTCTCAGTATGTTCATACAGACACAGAGGGTGAGGACAGGAGGGGGTCAGTGCAGCAAGGACACCAGCTCTGATGTCAGCTGGACAGGGTTTCCACTCCAGCTGGGGCACGGAATCGGTGACATCACTCGATCCTTTTAAACCTCAGCTTCTTTCATAAAATAATGTATGGTCAATGAGGATAGGGTTTCAAGGTTCCAGGTTATAATCTACGTGTGATTTTTATACACACATGTGCATAAACATGTTTCCCTAGGGGCAATGGTTCGGTGTTTGCCAGCTCAGTATTCTCAGCCACTGTATTCAAAGTAGCACAACAGCTGGGCAGTGGTGGCGCACGCCTTTAATCCCAGCACTTGAGAGGCAGAGACAGGCGGATTTCTAAGTTCGAGGCCAGCCTGGTCTGGTCTACAGAGTGAGTTCCAGGACAGCCAGGACTACACAGAGAAACCCTGTCTCGAAAAACCAAAAAAGGAAAGAAAACCAACTGCAGTTTTGATGTTGGCACTGTGACAGCATTATAAAATGTGTCCTAGAATGGTATTATTATTATTATTATTATTATTATTATTATTATAAGAATCTGGGCAGCTAACCTATAGGTCAAGACTCGAACACCTGCCTAAATCACCCAGTGAGGGGCTGGGGTTGTGGCTGAAAAATCCATCATTTACCTTACATGCAAAGCCATTAGATCCACCCCTAGTGCAGGAAAAACTTGTCATAATCAAAGAAAATCTCTAGTGCCTGATATTTTTAGGCTGACGAATGGTGAAATATTCCCTATTAAGACTACAGAATTTGTTTGCTGGGGCCACACTTGGCAATTCCCATCTTCCCAGAATAAAATCAATCTTTTCTAAGACTTCAGGTTTGTGTGGACATGGCACTTTTGATGTCACAGTGGACATGGCACTTTTGATGTCACAGTGGCTTCTGATTTTTAGTTTCTGTATTTCTACCCCTATCCCATCTTAGTGAACTGGTGGATGAGGTCGTGAACTGGTGGATGAGGTTGTGAACTGGTGGATGAGGTCGTGAACTGGTGGATGAGGTCGTACTGATGGATGTTGTTTTCACCAAGTGTTTTCCTATTTTCTACTTATTAATCTACTTTTTAGCTGTAAATGTCCTTTTGGCAGACCGTTTACTTTCCAGTCCCACGAAGGAAAACTCCGTTCATCTCTGGATACTCTCTCTTATTCTATATTATACTATTTAAAGCCACAAAACTCTGCATACTGCTTTGAAACACACCTCTGATTTCTAGACTTCATTTATAATTTCTAAACATTCAACATCCACATCCTCTGCTCCACGAATTCTCTAAGGAATACTTTCAGGCACGTCCGCAGCAGACAAGGCCCCGGATTTGATCCTCAGGGCTGCAAATGATGAGAGAGTGATGGGGGGGTGGGTGCAGAGGGAATGGAAACTGGTAAATTACAGGTAGGAGGGAGCTTCATATTTAGTTAGCTCCAAGTTTTATTTAAAGGAATGAATAAATCAAAGAGAAAACTGTCACATTGTCCCGAGGCAGGAACCAGCAGGAACCAGAGTATTTATTTTACTGGGTGAGTGAAGTGAGTTTTCTCAACAGGCAAAACAAACACACACTCTAGGGAGCCAGAGAGACCGGCTCAGCAGTCCAGAGCACTTTCTGCTCTTGTAGGGGACCCAGGCTGAGTTTCCAGCACCCACATCAGCAGGCTCACAATTGCCCGGCACTACAATCCCAGGGGAGCCATCGCCCTCTTCTGGCCTCTTGGGGCAGAGCACTCACGTGTGCACGCACACACACAAACACATACTCATGTACATTCTTAATTTAGAAATAAGTTCGGAGGTTGGATGTGGAATTGCACCATAGTGAGCCTGAGGACAGGCTGGTCTACATCAAGTTCCAGGATACCCAGGAGTAGTGAGACCCTGCTTAAAAAAAAAAAAAAAAGTCTGGATATATTTGACATCCTTATGTTCATGTATTTTATGTCCTGCTTTTGGGAATGCATAGTTGATCATGTCTCTGTTCTTTCCTCCCTCCCCCCCACCCCCACCCTATGTGTGTGTCCTGCTTTTAACTTGGGAACTTCTCAGGGTGACTTTCTTAACTACGATGACACAGGACAACTTATATACCTGTCTGTGTCCTATCTACTGACATTCTGCAGTAAGTACTGTGGCCACAGGACCATGTGTGTACTTCCCCTGTGCTTTGAGGTAGTTTCCTTCCGCAAACACATCTATGGGGCTTTGCATTTTGAGACACCTTCACTATGGAGCCCAGGCTGGTTGTGAACCCAGATCTCTCAGTTCTCCTATCTGCACTTCTTAGGAGCTAGAATTACAGGTACGCATTACCACACAACGGATCTATTTATTGATCTCTCAGGGTGTTGTTTTTGAGACAGGCTCTTAAATAGCTCGGGCTGGCTTTAAAATCTCGATGTAGCTGAAGATGTCCCTAATCTCTGATCCCAGTGCTGAGATCACAGTGGGCACAGCAGTTTATTGGATACTGAAGATAAACCCAGGGCTTCCTGCAAGCTATGCAAGCACTCTATCAACTGAGACCTGTCCCAGACCACCTTACATAGACACATATTTATAGAGCTATTTTGACTCTAGCTATAAGAGAGTCCGGGATGTCGCCACTACTCAGGTCTTCTCCTCCTCCCCTTCACGTGCGGCTATCATATTGTTCCTTGGTCATTATGTTATACAACCAAACACTACACATGTAAGCCCATGTCGCTCATGCCAATACATGTTATGCTGTGGCATTAGGGTATCCTTGGCCCTACAGTCAATAATGAGAGTCCCACTGACAGCACTTCTGACATTTAAAAAAATTCTATTTTATTCTAGATAGGGTTGTTTGTTTGTTTTGTTTGAGATGCAGTCTAGCTATATAACTTTGGCTGGTTTGGAATTCACTATGTAGACCAGGCTGGCCTCTGTTGGCCTGCTTCTGCCACCTGAGTAGTGAGATTAAAGGCATGCAATGCCACGCCCCCACATTTGTCATTGTTTAAAAATCTGTACAAAGTCTGGGTGAAATATTTCCTCTCAACTTCTTTAGGAGCTTGAAAATCAGGAGGCTGGCCTTAAACTCTACCGTCCTCCTGCCTTAGCCTCCTGAGTGCTGGGGCTACAGGCCTGCGCCCCTGTGCCTGGCTGTTCGTGAGGTATTTGTTCAATCTTCAAGTGTTTGCTATTCTGGTTTCTTCTCCCGTTTTCTCTTACGGTGCCATTTCACAACCTTCTGCTAGCTCCTTCTGGGCAATTAGTCATCCTGAATATGACTGACTAGTTCTTTCTTGAACAGTTCCTTCCAAAAAGGCTTTGGGGGGAGAGGTGGAAGACACACTCAGCAAAAGCTGATTTAAGACAGAGGTTGTTTTTCAAGAGTGATTTCTTAGCATGCCCTGGTGGTGCATGCCTTTAATCCCAGCACTCAGGAGGCAGAGGCATAGGCAGAGAGAAGTTAATGTCAGTGGTCTACTTATGGAGTCTCAGGCCAGCCAGGGTTTCTAGGGAGACCCTAAGAATGATGTCTTTAGTCTTCTCCTCAGTTTAGTGAACGGTGATTGGCAACGATAGGGCTGTTTAGACTGTGCCACGACACCCCGTGTCCTACAAATACTGTCAAGCCCTTAGGATTCCGTCCACACTGCTTAGCTCCCTTCTGTCACCGAAGCATGTTCAGGAAAACCGCTTTGTGGCTCTTTGTGCCCATTCCCACAGTCCCCGTTAGGACATGGGTGGCCTTGTCTCTCAGGACATGCCTGTACATCAAGCCTGTCTACACTCAGGAGCTTCACCTGAAGGCTGAGCTGGAGAGCCCTTGCTCAGCACCTTTTACACGCCCCAGACTTCACAGGATTTGCCTGGAATCCGGGTAACGGTCTTGGTAGATTCCTGAGATACAAAGTCTGGGCACAGTGTGGTAGAGGGTGCTTTCCATGTACAAGCCTTATAAGGAAGGACTGGAGGGAGGGCAGGAAAGAGAATCCAGCTCTCTCCATTTTTCCTTAATTGTTCTGACACAATTTCAAGACGAGTAGCAAGTGACATGTTTTTACTGCCACTTTAAAGTGAGAAGTTAAGTAAGTAATTTTGGGAATTTAATGACACAATTAGAAACAATCCAACTCTCCAAAATTGGGGCACATTCAAAGAGTGAAGTAATTAAGAGTACACGCAGTCAAATCTGCTGAACTCTACAGGCACGTGTTTTTATACTTAATAAATCCAAGCTTGGTAAGGGCGTGTAACTGTCTGTGTGAGAAGCATGTGATATGATGCGTATGATGCCGGGTTTGCTAGGTAAAATACATATGCATGTAGGAAGAAAGATACAAGGGAAATGAAACCCAGGCATGCACAGGGTTACCAAATGCTCTACCACTAAACCACACTTTCCCCTTCAGCGCGTGCGCGCGCGCGCGCGTGTGTGTGTGTGTGTGTGTGTGTGTATGTATGTGTGTGTGTGTCTGGAGACTGAACCCAGGGCCTAGGCAAATACTCTACCCTGACATCTCTGGCCTATTTTTACTTGGTTTACATTGAGATAGGGTCTCGATAAGTTGCCCATGCTGGCTTTTAACTTATTTAGTAATCCTCCGCCTCGGCATCCTGAGTAGCTGGTCCAGCCAGCTCTAAAACCATTTTTTGATAAAAGTAATGTGTACTGAAGCTGGGTGTTGTGGGGTATGCCTTTGATCCCAGCCCTCAGGAGGCAGAGATAAGTGGATCTCTGTGAGTTCAAGGCCAGTCTGAACTACGCTTCCAGGTCAGCCAGGACTACACAGCGAGACCCTGTGAAAAACACAAAAAGTGTGTGTGTGTGTGTGTGTGTGTGTGTGTGTGTTCCTAAACATAAGTACAAACTGTTCTATCAATATAATGTATGTATGTTTGTACGTATGTATATATGTTTGTGTTCAGGGTAAACCATTTGGTATTAGATAAGCAATCGCTGTGCCCTCCCTATTTCTAATAACAATTAATGAAAAAAAGAGGCCATCAATTTAGGTCTCTTGGAGGGTTTTAAGGAACAGAAGGGGAAATGATGTGATTATAAACAATGAGTAGTGGTGAGTCTCAAGCATTGTTTCACCTGAAAGTCTGTTTCAACGTCACAGTGTAGCATGCGTAACAACCACAAATAAAAACATAATAAACGCTCAATAAATAAAAGCATAATGGTAACACAGCCTTCCTCTGCTGACAGCTAAAATTAAATTGCACTTGCCAGGACCCAGCTCCAGACAGATCTTCCCAGCAGCTGGCTGCTGCCCCCCCTTCCTGGAAACCCCACAGGTTCACCCTGCTTCAAACACAAGCTTATTTACTTAGCCCTTGCTGGGCTTTAAGGGCGGTGCAAGAATGTGGAGAGTGAACTGTGCCCTTTTGGTTTGTTTTGATTATGATAAAGGACAGTAGAAAAAGCACGCTACATTTAAAGGCCAATTTAAAGCCAAGGTGTTTATAAAGTAAAAAGAAAAAAAAAAAAAGCGCCAAGCACACTGCGGACACTCAACACAGAATATGTGTTTTTAAATCTATAACATTTGAAGCTTCACGGCAAGAAAAGTTAACTACAGTGGCTGAAGAGGAGCAAATAAAGACTCTAACCCACAAGCGAGGCCAGGAAAGAGTATAAATACACTTTGTCTACAGCTATCTCCCCTCAGTCCTCACGCTGGTGTTTCAAGGTTTCTGCTTTTCAAATGCTAACACTGCAAAGACATTCCTGAGACTGCTCTGGAGCAGGCTGTCTCACACATTTAAGGTGAGCCTGGGTTATGCTCAGAGTACCAATGAGGTGACTAAAGTGACATCACCTCTGTCCTGACTCCTATCTGTGACTGGATCCAGGCACTGCTGAGCCTTTATTTCATCTCGGGAACATGGAAAATCCTTTGGGATTTCCATGACTCTGACCACAGCCCGATGTGTAAAAGCAAAACAAGCGGTGTGTTCTACCAAAATAAATGCTACCAGGTTCCCCTGACCTACACCTGACAGCGATGTCACTGTGCCTTTAGAAACGCTCTACCCCTGAGCTTTGGGGCAAGAGCCCCCACTCTTGGCTGCCAGCTAATAAAGGACTCCAACTTGGCCCCTGTGATCATCTGTAACTTTCCAGCCTGGACTGTAGCATCAGGCCATCTAGGGTTGGGCATTGAGACTGTGTCTCAAAGAAAACAAACAAACACATACTGAGGAAAGGCATGGCAGCGCATACCTGTAATCCCGGCACTCAAAACTGAGGCTGGAGGATCAATACGTGGGAGGCTAGCCTAGGCTAAGTGAGATAGTATCTTAAAATCAAGTAAAACTTAAACCAGTAATTCATTTGGAAAGCAGAAACCCAATGTATAAGCTGTCTATCTTACAAAGAATTATTTGAAGTCTTTGAATAATTAACAATTCTGAGTACTCAAAAATCAAAGTATTTTCACTAAAAAAAAAAAGCCTAATGCCAGGAGTAACGACCCACACCTTTGATCCCAGCACTCGGGAGGCAAAGGCAGGCAGATTTCTGAGTTCGAGGCCAGCCTGGTCTACAGATGAGTTTCAGGACAGCCAGGGCTACACAACAAGAGCCTGTCTCAAAACAGAGACATTTTGAGAACAGTCAGTGAGCCGCAGAGCTCAGTTGTAGCCTCCACGGGACAGGGGATGGTGGGTGGAAGAAACCTGTGAGAGGATTTGCCAGCTTGTGGCTCCCCAGATGGAATCGGAGGCACAGAAAGATGGCCCAGGCATCTCTTTCCTCCCCGCTCCACACACTTCTCAAGCCTTCTCACCCACACACTGACCCGCCAGTAACAGGAAAATGTCCGTTTTCCAACACAGATGGCATGCCTGCCTTTGGAGCCACAAACCCAGCTTCCTCAACTCCCTATCTTTAGCACGACTACTTTGAAAGCAACTTCAGTATCTAAAGTCAGCTGGGGGTGATGGCGACAGGAGAATCATGCGTTTAGAGCCAGCCTGGGGTAAACAGTGAAACCTTGTCCTTGAAAGAAACTTCCAGGTCCTAGAAATCAAGAACCGGGCTGTTCTCAGTCCTCTGTTCCTAAGTGACCCTGACTGACAGATTGAGGCTGGTGACTCAGAAAGGGCCTCTCATCTCTGCAAAGATGACTCAGGATGTCAGCAAGCCTTGCCAGTAACTAGAAGGTTAGGGCTTTGAACCACACAGTATCACATCACTCTGACCTTTCTAGGCTGCAGACTATGCTCAGCCCGTGGCCAGTAACCGAGTCACAC
Source organism: Rhynchomys soricoides (assembly GCA_019843965.1). Lineage (NCBI taxonomy): Eukaryota > Metazoa > Chordata > Mammalia > Rodentia > Muridae > Rhynchomys > Rhynchomys soricoides. Next base: position 1,870,681 of record JADRCH010000287.1, read on the forward strand.
ACCAGCTAGCTTTTATGCCGACTTGACACCAGCTAGAATCTATGATAACCTTAAATAAAGAAGCGCCCCTCCCTATAAGACTGGCCTGTGTTACATTTTCTCGATCAGTGTGAGAGGGCTCAACTCACTGAGCAGTGACACCCCTGGGCAAGCAAAAGCAAGTAGAGTAAGCAAGCTATGGAGTACACCAGAAGTCAGCACTCATCCCTCTGTGGACGCTGACTGCTTAAGTTCCTACCTCCAGGTTCCTGGCCGGACTTCCTTCAGTGGTGGGCTGTGACATGGAAGTGTAAACTGAGATAGACCCTTTCTGCCCCGAGTTGCTTTTGATCAGGGTGTTTCATCGCAGAAATGGTAATCCCAACTAAGGCACTCATTTATCCGGAGCTTAGATGAGCTGCCCCTGCTGGCATCAAACACATTGCCACATTGCCAGGAGAGTACTTCAACCTGAGCTCACAAGGAAGGGCAACAGATGCTTGGGTATGGGATGCTCTGGACCATCCTGCATCTCTCCTTTCAGCTGGTTCTAGCCTGTATCCTTGTTCTACCTTCAAGTCCAGCGTATCCCTGAGTTCTAGGATTCATTCTAGCCAGCTGCTAGAATCCTGAATGGCTAGGGCACCTAAGAATTTATGGACAGCTGCTTAGAAGTGAGAGCCACCTGGGAATCCCTTGAGACTGGAGCTTGGCTTTTTGGTTGGTTTTGGAGACCAGGTCTGTCTGTGTTACCCTGGTTGGCTTGGAAATCAGAGACGAGCCTGTCTCTGCCTCCCAAGTGCTGGGAATAAAGGTGTGTGCTACTGAGCCTAGCTGCAACTAGAGTCTACGGCCGCGGCAGTTTTGGCCGGGACTAGTTCTCTCCTGGGAGGTTTGGCCTCACCGGTGGTAGCCGGCGAGAAGTGACTGTGCCCTGGAGAACTGCAAATGGTATTGTTACAGAGAATGGCTGATATATCCAGCCAGCCACCAAGCGGCTCACGGAACATATCAGGGTGTCACTGATTTTTCTGCCCTGTTTTCCATAAAAAAAGCCATCTTCCATTAAAAAAATAAATAAATAAAGGTCCTTCCAGGTTAACTTCCTAGAAAATTCTGACTCCATCCTCTTCTTCCCAACTCCTGCCAAGCTCTGAACCCTTACATGGAGGGAGTGCAAACTCAAGTTCCCCAAAGGCGGCACATTTGTGTGGATGGCTGCAGACCCACAGCCAAATCATCTCGTGCCATCTTTGGTCTCAGCAGCCATTTGTCCCCAGCCTCTCTGTTGATCTAGGACATCCATCTAGTGGGTGTAACCTTTGGCATGCACTCACTCACTTAGCTAACGGCTAGCTTCTCCCAGATTCCTAATGTCACCGACAATATGTAATACCCATAGCAGAGTCCCCCCGCTTTGCTGCACTCCATATCCTAGTTTGCCTTCTCCGGCTGAGATGAAGCACCATGACTAAAAGCAACTTGGGCAGGCAACGGTTTATTTGCTTTATTATACACCCAGTCCCTCATGAAGGGAGTCAGAGTGGAAACTCAGGGAAGGAATTAAAGTCGAGGCCATGGAGGGGTGCTGCTTAATGGCTTACTCAGCCTGCCCAGAAATTGCACTGCCCCCAGTGGACTGAAACCTCCCACGTCAACCATTAACCAATTACAGTCCAGTCTGACAGAGGCACTTTCTCAAGTGAGGTTTCTTTTTCCGAGATGAACTTGAGTTTGCTTCAAGTTGTCAAAAAACTGACCTGCACACCCACATACTTGGTGTCCTCACCAAAGTATTGGATAAACACATTGATGTATGATGCTTTTGGTCAGTGACACAGAAGTTCCTGTAACCTGTTCCACAGCAGCACGTGTCGCGCAGGGCAACGCGAGCCCTACTCCAGGCGGGCTCACTTTTTTTATACTGCCTTATTGCGTTCGCAGAATTCTGGCCCCATGCACCACCTGCCCGGCTCTGGACCTGCCAACTTCACTCCCACTTTGGAGCTGTTTCCCTTCGTTTGATTCTGTTCCCCCTTTTTACCAAGTCTCACCCTTGAGGGCTCTGCTTTACCCAGACCCCAAGGAGGCCCCCAGTCACTCCTCCTCCTGCTTTGACTTCTCTTTCTGCTTCTGTCCCCCCATCAAAGTTAAGTTCCGTGTCTCCTCCGATGCGTCTCCTCCGATGCGATTCCCTGGCAGGAAGATAATCGCTTACTGAGTATCCTAATTGGATATTCAAGTCTCACGGAGTCCACTGAACAGGATTAACTCAGCGGTGGGCTCTAGCTTTACTCTGCCCTCCTCAATCCATTCTCCACACTGCAGCCTGACACTCTGCCCCTGTCGGTTTCAGGAGCACCAGTGCTGCACCGCCGGCTGTTTCCACTCTCAGTCTACACTGTCCCCATCTGTTCTCCAGCCACACCCAAGCCTCTCCCACTTCCTGGTGGGATGAGTACCACTCTCTGAAGCCTTGCCGGTATTCTCAAGTATCGCATGGAGGTAGGCTCCCATTTTACTTGTTTACACCACTACCATGAGGCATAGTGCCTGCTTAACACTGTAGGTGCCTGGCACACATTCAGCCTGCTTAGTATGATAGACAAGCTTAAGCCCTGGTTACTCCATGTTCTCCATAGAATTTAGTTCAGTGTGATCCACAGAACAGGTGCTCAACCCAGATTGGTTTAAAAGCATCACAGTGACTACTCTGCCCAGGGAAAGTCAAGGGTGTCCAAGCATCTTGGTAGATGTGAGCAAGGCCACTCTTGGACTTGAAAGAGCTTGGTTCAATGAATTAATTGTAATTAATCCCATGATTTCTTTCAACACATTTTCCTACCACAGTGCTACTGGCATTTAGCTTTGGCTACAGAATCCCACAGAGGTATTTTAGTCTTTATTCAAAATAAAGATATTAATGTTCCTAAGGAAGCATTCTTCTGGGGCTGGAGAGATGGCTCAGCAGTTAAATGCACTTGCTGCTCTGCCAGAGGACCAGGGTTCAGTTGCCAGAACCACCAGCTCCAGCTCCAGGGAATCTGATGCTCTTCCCTGGCCTCTCCAAGGCCACAGCTAGGTGCACACTGTATATAAATAGTAAGACAAACCTTAAGGAAAAAAGCAAGACATGTTTGGCTCAAAACCCCTGGCAATGTGCATATTTCCTTCTGTGAGGTCATAGACCTGCCTTGAAACTATGCCAGTAAGTTCTAGAAGTTCTGAGAAAGACAGAAAGAAAACAAAATGAAAGGCTGGAGAGATGGCTCAGCGGGTTAAGAGCACTGACTGCTCTTCCAGAGGTCCTGAGTTCAATTCCCAGCAACCACATGGTGGCTCACAACCACCATGTATAATGGGATCCGATGCCCTCATCTGGTGTGTCTGAAGACAGCTACAGTGTACTCACTTACATAAAATAAATAAATCTTTAAAAAGAAAGAAAACAAAATGATGTTCTGGGAGTCAGCCCAGTTCCCCCCACTCTAAAGAAATGATGACTTTTCCACTCAACGCCATCTGTACAGTAATAACAAGCTCTGAAGCTCCCGATGGGGATGTGGGCTCCAACAGCCTGTTTTTCTTTGTTCCTATTGCAACCAACAGACAGAAAAAAATAAATTTAAAAAATAAACTTTCTACTTCGGCCCAGTTTGTACACAGGTATACGCAACCAAAACGAGAAGTAAACAAAATAACCCTCAAGCCTACTCTATCGTATCCCGCTGCCTTTCACCGAAAAGCAGGACTCACAACCACTACACCAGTTTCAGAAGCCACATTTCCATAAATACTGACAGTCCAAAATAACTACAGTACAACTAAATTGATTAAAAAGGACAAAATTCAGTTGTCTTTCTTCCTTTCTCTTTTTTCTGCTTGCATAAAGGGATGCAGAGGCACTGGTGTCTGCATGTGCAAACGAGTGGGGGCCACAGGTCAACCCTGAGTGCCATCCCTCAGAACCTCTCCATTTTGAGTTTTAGGAGGTGGAGTCTCTCACTGAAGCCTGGGATTGTAAGAACACACCACTATGCCTGGCTTTTTACATGGGTGCTAGAGATCTGAACTCAAGTCTTCACTTTGTTTTGTTTTGTTTTTTTTTTATTTTTTCACACAGGGTCTTACTATGTAGCCCAGGCTAGCATCAAATTTGCAACTCTTCTGCCTCTGTCTCTCTAGAGCTGGGGGAATGCAGACATCATCATAGCCAGAGAGAAAGTCATTGGATTAGGACAAATTCTGGTGCTATTTGTAAATGATGAACACTTAAGTCTTTACCCTAGAGTCAAACACTTTCAAGATCCTGGATTCTTTTTTCTTTGAGGGGACAAAGTCTCATGCAACCCAGGCAGGACTTCGAATGTCTGATCTTCCTATTTCCACCTCCTGAGTCCCAGGATTATAGATACGCACTGCCATGCCAAGGTAAGAGACTGGGCTGGTTCTCATGGTTCAGCTGCATGGTCTTGGTCGTTCATCGCCATGGTCAGCTACCGGGAAAACAAATGAGTGGATCATATAACTGTCCCAGGTGCCCCTTACCTTAATATTGGAAAACCACAAATCGTTCTCATGCAGGGTGGCCAGGTAAACGGATGTAAGAAGTCCAATGCAAAGGGCCACAGTTCCGCCAACCGCAGACGACAGGATCTTCCAGAACCTTCCAGAGGCACAACCTTTTAGAAAAGAGAAAGACATGAAACACAAACTTTAGAACTTAGAGACAGCACCACTGTTAACACCACTGGCTATTCCTGCAGCGGAGGGGTTGGTTCCCAGCACTCACGCCAGGCAGCTCACACCTGTAACTCCAGGTGTAGGGGAGCCGATGCTCTCTTCTGTCCTGTGCTCACCTGTACATCCTACATACAGACACACACAGACACATAGTTAAAAATAAAGATACATATTACAGAAACAATACAGCATAAATCACAAGGCATACAAACTAGAAAAAATACAAAGGCAGGAGATTTAATTGATCAGAAGAAAACAGTGAGTATTCTAAGAGGGAAGAAGAGGGCCACAAACTGTCAATGAGCAAAAGGAAACAAACGGCCAACAACTGTAGCAGACAGAAGAAAACCTGCTGACATTCACTCAAATCCCCTAGCACTGACAAAAGAATGAGCTGTACTTTAAAAATTCTTGGCAAATCTGGAACTTAAAATGGCTAACACATGAGCTGGGTGTGGTAGAGTATCTGCCAGGCATGACCCGAAACACAAGAGGGTTAGATATAAATGGAGCTTAGGGCTGCTTTGGAAATGTGCTGGCTAGTATTTATATCAACTTTATACAAGCTAGACTCAGCTGCGAAGGGGAACTTCAATTGAGAAATTGCCTAAGATGGGCTGCAGGCAAGGTTGTAGTGGATTTTCCTAATCAGTGACTGATTGTGGGCTATGCAAACTGTAGTCTTGAGTGCTGTAAGAAAGCAGGCTGAGCAAGTACAGGAAAAAGCCAATAAGCAGCAGTCCTCCATAGCATCCACAACAGCTCCTGCCTCCTAGTTTCCTCCCAGCTTGAGTTCCTGCCCTGTGTGAGCTCCTGCCCTGACTTCCTTTGATGTTCCTGGTGATGAACAGCAATGTGGAGGTGTAAGCAGAATAAACCCTTTCCTTCCCAAGTTGCTTTTGGAGCTCATGGCGTTTCATCAGAGCAATGGAAACTCTAACTAATACAGGAATGCATTTAAATAATCAAACATTTTGGGGACCTGAGAGATGGCTCAGGAATTAAGAGCACTTACTGCAGTTACAAAGGACACAGGTTCCATCTCCAGTACCTATGTACTGACTTAAACTGTAACTCCAGTTCCAGGGAACCTGATGGCCTCTTGTGATCTCCTGGACCTCCTCCCTCCTCTGACCACCAGGCACATGCACGCATGTGGTGTACTTATGAAAGGCTCAGGACATGGAATGGGAAAAGCAGCAAGTTCTGGAGCAGCACATAGATCTTGCTTCGTTTTATAAAGCTGCTTGAGGTAACCATGTGGAGATGCAATATTCAGACAGCAAGATAAACACCATCATCTGCTCTCTGGATGAGCAAGTTGGTAGAAGCAGTTTTTCCTTTTTAAAATGTCTTTTATTTTCAAAGTTGATTTTTTTCTAACATTTCATAAAATGAGCCATCTTCAAAGTTGTTTGGTTTTTTTTGTTTTTTTTTTTTAATTAAAAATAAAACAAGCTGGACAGTGGTGGCACACGCCTTTAATTCCAGCGCTTGGGAGGCAGAGGCAGGTGGATTTCTGAGTTCGAGGCCAGCCTGGTTTACAGAGTGAGCTCCAGGACAGCCAGGGCTATACAGAGAAATCCTGTCTCGAAAAACCAAACCAAAAACAAACAAAAAAACCCAAACAAACAAAACAAAAAAACAAAACAAAACAGGGGGCTGGAACAATGGCTTAGGAGTTAAGAGCACTTACTGCTCTTGCAGAGAACCCAGGTTCAGTTCCTATCACCCACATGGTGGCTCACAACCAACTGTAACTCCAGTTCCAGGGAACCCAATACCCACTTCCGATCTGAGAGGGCACCAGGCATACTTGTAGTGCATGTGCAGGCAAAACACTCACACACATAAAAATAAAGAAATACATCTTTAAAAACAAGAAACAATCTAGGGGCTGTTGAGGCAGCTCAGGGTGTAGGGGTGCTTGCTGCCAAGTCTGATGACCTGAGTTTAATTTCTTTAACCCACAAGGTGGGAAGAGAGAATATATTCCTGCTAGTTGTCTTTAGACCTTCACATGCATGCACTGTTCAGCCACCACACATATGAGGCAAATAAATGTAATATTAATAATTAAAAAAGACACAATCTAACATAAATTTTAACGGCATATCATCAGAAACTACTCCAAACTACTGAATATGCCTTGGCTATGATCAGCTTGGCCAAATGGCCTGGCTTTCCAGCTGAGAGACCGCTTATCTTATTAAACAGCCTTTTCTGCTACCTACTAGCTCTGGCTGCTCAGAATTCATCGGGCTACAAAGGATTAATTATGTCCTATACAGAAAATGGCTGATGGGTGTGAAGTTTTTCATGCTTACCAAAAGAAATGTGGCCATGTTTAATTACCTAGCAACTGCTCAACATTATATAAACAATTCACCAAGTTCTCTTTTCTCTCCATTCCTACCCACTCCCTAAATAAAGCAAAAGACGTTTTAACTTCAGGAATTTGACTGCAAACAAAATGTTAAATCTCCTTTTCAAAGACTTTAATGAAATGAGACTAAGCCGAGGTAAGGACACGTGGAAGTCGCAGTGCACACTTGAAGGGCGTATCAGACAAGGTACCGTAGAAAGAGACAGTTGGCTAAGGCGGTCGAAGCATCCCTTAAAGGACCTGATGACACCGCCACCCTAAGGTAATCAACACATAACTTACCAAGGATTCCTTCTCATCAAAGCTCTTTTACTGATTACAGCTGAAAAGCCAATATAAGCAAAGAACAGTCAGAATTTCTGGGTGCTGGAACAAGTGTCTTTCATATGTCTCACCAATTTTTTTTACCCTATTAGATCGTGACATATGTTAATACGCAGAAGTGAAAGTAATCCAAAAGACTGCTTTAGTTCCAATCACCTACCAGATGGCAATTTCTTTTCCAACTTCACAGCTTCTTTTGGCGATGGAAAATCCTCAGAAACTTCTGCGGGTTTTGTCTCTTTTCTTTGCCGGATGTACATCATGATGTCAAAGACTCATATGCATTGTTCTTCCAACCACTCCTACAAACAACATCCAGTTAAATGCCCCATGAAAATGTCAGCACTCACTTTCCCCAATACACCCTTACGCTCTTATGCGCTTAAATGGCCTGACTTAGCCTGCTGTCTCCTGCTCAGCAGACCCTCCCATACAAATCTTAATCAGTCTTTAAAGAGACAACACAAATGTTGAACTCAACCACATTTATGAAGCACCTGATCTCCAGCAGGCACTGCCAGGAGGCAGGGATACAGGTGAGCCTCATGAAGAAGCCCAGCACTTATTCCAGGAAGCCATCTTGGATGCTCCCCGCCTTGTGATGTTTTCCTTCCCCGATTCCGTAACACTTACTGTGGGATTTGTTGCGTGACACAGCTTTACATTATTTTCTACAGTTCCTACAGAAAGTAGTGGGTCTGATTCTCCCACAGAACTGACCACGTGGGAGGGATTCCTAGTAAACTTGTGACAGCCAGATTTTGAAGAACTGAAACACTGTTTCTGATACCTGAATCTTTAGCACCTGTGTACTTCGGGGGGAAAAAAAAAAAAAAAAAAAATCCCTGCTAAGCCTTGTGCCCGGGTGTTAAAGACAGCACGGGGCTGTGCCAATCAGGGTGGCTGCTCTCCCTGGGGAGCAACTGTGGGTGTGTAGCTGTGGGAGCAGTTACCTAGTTTGGAAGCTGTGGGGGGGAGGCGGGGGTGTGGTGGTGGTGAGTAAGCTGGCTTCAGTCCCCTGGGAACATCTTGCCTGGTTCCTCTGACTAATGAATAGCGTTTTACTAATTACCTATTAATGATGAAGAGTAGCCAGACGCGATTGTTTCAGCAGCTAACCCAACCTGCACTCGAGGTACCAAAGTCTATGTTTACCTAACGGAAAGGCTCTTGCTCAATACAACAGAGGAAGCCAACATCACACAATGCTTTTGTTAAGAGTCGTTCATTCAAAAATGATGAGACGGAACACAGACTCAAATGCTGTGTGCTCAAAAGCACAAGAAACGGGGGTGGGGGGTGGGGTAGGAGGGAGAAAGAATCTTTTCAAAGTCTTGCAACCACAGCTGGAATCCTGTCCCCTCTTGAAGTTATACCCTCCCTGCTAGCCCTCTGCGGGTAAGGGCTATACAGGGTCCACCTTACATCTGCCCTGAGCCTGTTGAGGCAGAAAGTTAACAAACACGCCAGGTGCTAATTACGATTCGCGTCTGGGTGGCAACAACCTCACCAACTAGGAAATAAAAAGTTGCACCGGCCAGTCGGACGCAAAGCCCTGCCAGACCTTTGCAAAGGGACCCTAAGGCAATTCCTGGACTACAGACCTAGACGCGCGCCACTCCCCCGCACCTGGAGCCACTCCCCTACGCACCTGGCGAGTCCACGCGAGGGCCGGGGGCCAGCCGGCCCGGGGAACCTCGAGGCACACGCTCCCGCTCAGAGACGCTCCCTCCCGCGCCCCGCCCACGTGTCCGGTAGACACGGCTGGTCCAGTTCCCTCGCGGCCCGACCCTCCGCCACAGACCTGCGGCCTCAGCAGTCCCCGCGGGCGGCTTGGGATTGGCAAGGAAGCACACCGAGCACCCAGGCCTTGGGGACGCGCCCACTTCACGGGCTACAGCGAGATGAAGACCCGGAGTACCCAGCTGTCGCCAGCCCTGTGCGGCGCGGTGCAAGGATGGGCCTGGGGGGTGTCTGCAGCCCCGGGAAGGGGCGCGCCGGGGAGGCCGGGCCGCTGCCGCTGCATTCATTGGTCCCGGCAACTGTTCATCAACACAAGACCCAGCCCCCGCCTCCCGCGCTGCCCCGCCCCGTCTCGTGCGGCGCACACCGGAAGGAAGAGGTACACTTCCGCTCTGACGGCCGTTTCGGTGTCTTAAATTAGGGAGTAGATTTTAAGCTTGGCCTGTTCCTGAGTTCCTGGTGCCCCGAGGAAAGGTTACCCAGTCTCGGGGGACCTTCCCAGCTCTACCTCCTGCCCCCAGTGTCCAGCTATATGTGCTTTCGACGTTGTTTAGTGACAAAATCCGCGGACACTTCTGGGTCTCCTAAGGCACGCCTCTCAATCCCCACACCCGTAACCCATCCCCACCTATCCCCCAACCCCGAGTACTGCTCTAGGCTTTGTTGTTAATTCTCCTTAACGTGCTCCTCCAGTGTTGAGTCCAGGTTGTTTCTCGTATCTTTAAATTGCTTGCCAGCCTCTTTTCCTCTCTGAGACAGGTAGCTCTGGCTGGCCTGAAACTGCGTGTGGACCAATTTGGTCTCAACTCTGCTTCTGCCTCCTGAGGGCTGTGACTAAAGAAAGCTGTGCGCCAGACAGAGTTTGATAGTGGTTGGCCCTGTGAAAAGGTGGCCTGTCATCTAATTCCAACAAAAACTGCTCCACCCTGCCTTTCTTAGCTACCTGTCCCTGATAGCTCTTTTTCTCTTTTGGTTATCGACCGTTAATACCAAGAACTGTTAATACCAGAATGTTTTATTAGCTAGCCCCCACACCTTCTTAAAGTGATTTGGGGAAAATGTAAATACTGTGAGGTGCGTGTCCCGAAGGGGAACAGTATTCAGCTGCTGCTTGATGTCAAGACAAGAACTGTCATAAGGACATCAGGTTGTAGTGCTTCTCATAGAAAGTGGGTGTGCCCTAGGAGTAAAGGCTGAGAGCTAAGGTCTTAGATCATGCTCCCGTAGTCCTGCTGAGGAGGCTGCTACAGGAGGATGACAAGTCCAACTCTTGGCCCGGGCTATATGCAGAGAGAGACATAGGGCACTGGCTTGTCACAAGCATGCAATAAGACAATGAGTTGTGAAGCAGAATAGAAAGACAAAATTATGGAGAAAGGAATTCACCCCAATCCATTGCAGATCTAGATGAAGCCTCTTGCCAGCTGCAGGCAAGGATTCCAGCACACAACACTTGTTGTAAAGTTTGATAACAGAAATTATATTCCTCTCATGGATCTTATGTTTAAAGGGGTCTGATTTAAGGCCCGAATGTATTTGACCTTTGGGCCTCATTCCTTTCCCCCAGATGGGACTTTCAAGGAAGATGCTTACCTTTATTTACAGTAAAGATATCCTCCTACCTTAGGGCAGCAGAGATGGCTCAACAGTTAAGGGCTGCTCTTCCAAAAGACCCAGGTTTGGTTCCAGAACCCGCATGGCAGCTCACAACTGTAACTCCAGTTCCAGGGGATCTGATGCTCTCTTCTGGCCTCTGTGGGTATCAGACTTGCATATGGTGCACATGTATACGTTCAGGCAAAGCAAGGGTCGATATACATACAATAAAAGATCTATGAAGATGCCATGCCTTCCCGCTCTTCTGTGATCTTGTCAGTTGAAATCTTGTCCCTCAGGAATCACTCTGACAAATGAAGAATGAAAGAAGAGGGGCTGGAGAGATGGCTCAGAGATTTGAGTACTTACTGCCCTTGCAGGAGACCAGAGTTAGGTTCAAGTACCCGTGTGAGTGAGTAGCTTCAGTTCCAGAAGCTCTAACACCCTCTTCTGGCTCCCTGGGACCCCCCCCCCACAAATGGATCTTAAAAATGCAATTAGAATCATATTTAGGGTCATAGGACCCAGGTTTAGTTCCTAGCACCTACGTGGTGGCTCACAACTATCTGTAACTCCCATTTCAGGGAATCTGATGCCTTCTTCTGATCCCCAAGGGCATCAAGCATGTATGAGGTGCACGTACTTGCAAGCAAAACATTAATAAAAAATATAAATAAGGGGGTGGTTGTTGAGATGTCTCAGCAATAACAAGCACTGGCTTCCCCTCCAGAGGAACTCCATTGGATTCCCAGTACCCACTTTCTCAGTAACTCCTGTCCCTGGGGATCTGATGCCCTCTTCTGGTCTTAGCGGGCAATGCATCCATAGAGTGCAGACATACAGGCAAACCACTCATACACATAAAATAAATCTTTAAAAGTTTTTAAATAGAAGTAAGTCTTTTAAAAAGTATTAACTTGGGTGATAGCCATGGAGACGAAGAAATCTCAGCAAATCTGGGATATTTAGGTGCTCTGTGCAGCTGGAGTAGTGTGGGTGTCTGTACAGATTATGTAAGAGGGGGAAGCTATGCTGGCTCTTAGGTTTCTGACTTGAGCAGTCGGGACCGTGGGACACACCAAAAGAAAAGCAGTCTTGAGATGGTTAACGACTTAAAGGAGACCTTTTGTTTGTTTGTTTGTTTTTTGTTGTTGCTGGGTTTTATACATAGGCAGTGCTGGTCCTGTCCAGGAAAGCTGACCTGGGACTGTCTGATCAGCCACTACATGGCTGGCAGCTGGCTCGAGGCAAGTTGCTACTCACAGGGTTCTCTCTCCACAGGCTGCTGGAGTAGCCTCAAGACATAACCTTTGAAACCCGAGGGCTTCCAAGACAACTGTGGTAGAGGGTGGGCAATGTAGAGGCGGGGCTAATCACCTCGTGGTGGAGACTGCAGGGGGCGGCCTTTTCCCTTTTCCCTTTCACCTGACTTGGGCTGGGGCTGGAAGCATGCGCATTCAGAGATCCACCCTGGGAAGGGACACGCTTCACCAAGCCCCTCCATGTACTTCCCATTTCTTCCCTTCCTGTCCACCCTGCAGTGAGCAGTTCTCTCCACACATCATCTTGCGGTGATATTCTGCCTCCAAGGACTGTAGACAGAAGCTACAGAAACCAGGAGCCAAAACAAGTGGCGTCTTACAGTGTCCTGTCAGGTATTTCAGCCATAGCGGTGAAAAGCTGACTCACTCATACGAAGCCCTCATATCGTTCTGTATCCCTGAATTGTGGCTGTGGGTGTGTGTGACTTGTAAAGCACAGGGCAGCACAGTGTCAGCCTTGGCTTCTGTTGAATTGCTCACCTAGGGGAGGATTCCAGTGTGATGTCGTGAGGCTACCCCTGTGGAGAGAGGGCTGTGAGCATCCTCCAGCCAGCCATTTGCCAGGGAGCTATCCTGTTGGCAGATCAGAGAGCTCCTGGACAGCTTTGGTTGATAGCAGGATCCATCCTGGGCAGACCACCTCTGCTTATCACTCTTACACATTGAAACTCTGAGGACAGTAGATGCTTATTGTTGTTCTGAAGGGTAGTACGAGAGAGCGGTTTTTATTATACAGTGATAGTAATCAATACAATACTGTTCACCAATATGGACATGGTATGATGTATATATTCCCATTTAACTGGATGTTTAGGATATATATAAATATATATATATACACATATATTGTATATAAGCAATTATATATAAAATTTAATATATATAATATATAGTATTTATAATATATACTATATAATGTTATATAATATGTATAATAGTATGTTATAATACATACTATACATTATATATAATTTATAATATTTATATTATATGAATGCTTTGCCTGCATGTATGTCTGTGCACCTTCGATGCGAGGAGACCAGGACAGGTTATTGGATCCTCTGAAACTGGAGTTACAGATGGTTGTGAGCCACCATGTGGGTTCTAGGAATCAAACCCAGGTCCTCTGCAGGAGCAGCAAGTGCCCTTAACCATCGAGCCCCTCTCCAGCTCCTGTCTTTTTGTTGTTTACTTTTGAAACAGGGTCTTACTCTACAGCCTGGGCTAGCCTGGAACTGCCTATGTAGACCAGGTTAGCCTCCAAGAGATCTGTCTGCTTTTGATTTCCCAGTGCTTGGACTGATGACATGTACTATCATGCTCAGTCTGTTTCTGGTTTTATGCAGTTTTAAGCAAATCTGTAAGAACATTCTTAGACATATACAATTCTTTAGGAAATGTGTCTGGAAATAGAATTGAAAGAACTCATGCTCTCATTTGTGATGAAAGTTGGCAAACTACATCGCAAAAGGATGAACAATTCCATTACTTTAATTTTTTATCACCTGTTTGTATTACAGCTAGGATTTCTCTGTACCTTTGCCAACAGTGGACATATTTAATCTTTGCCGATCTTAGAGGGACAATAATATATCATTATCTTAGGGTTCTTTTCAGGGGTGGGGGATGGCCTACTGGGGCTAGGACACAAGGCTTTGCACATGCTGGGCAAATGCTTTACCATTTATTAAAGACTCACTCCTCGGCTCTTTGTTTTTGCAGCAGGGCCGTCAACATGGTGTATAGCCCAGGCTAGCCTTAAACTCATCCTGTAGCGCAGGCTGACTGTGAACTCAAGATGACTCTCCCTCACCCTTCCAAGCACTGGGATCATAGATGTGTCCCACCACACCCCCGTGTGTTTGTTAGGTAGAGGCAATGATATCAGGGTTTATGTTTGTTTTTACTCTGGTTGTTCTTTTTACATGCTTTGTCCTGCTCAGGCATTTAATCTCTTGTGAAGTTAGCATCTGTTCACTGTGAGCGTATACTTACTATTTGTCATAGACATCAAAGGCAGCTTCTCATCCCTGTGTTTTCTATTGGCTGTCTTCTGCTCTGTGGGAATTTCCTAGGTTTATATGATCAAATCTGTCATTTTTAGAGCTCGCAATGTTTACAAGTTCTCTCATTTCAAGATCAGATTTCTTGAATACTTAATTCTAGTATTTTGAACTACAGAATTTTTTTTTTTTTTTTTAGGTCTTTAAAGACAGGGTTTCTCCATGTAGCTCAGGCTAGCCTGGAACCAGGCTGGCCTCAAACTCAAAGATCTGCCTGCCTCTGCCTCCCAGTGCTGTCCATAAAGGCATGTGCCACCATCACCCAGCTTCAGAATCTTTTTAATATGGATTAAGAAAGACTTAGATAATATTTTTCTAATTGTTCAATTATGACATGATCCTTACTTGAATGTTTTAAATTACTTATACTACATAATAAATTCTCATGGGTTTACAACCAGTTTGTGAACTATTATACTTAAATTACTTTTTACAAATCATTAGTTTTTTTAATATATAATTTATTTTTGTTTTATGTGCATTGATGTTTTGCCTGCATGTATCTGTGTGAGGGTGTCACATTGCCTGGAACTGGAGTTACAGACAAATGTGAGCTGATATGTAGGTGCTAGGACTTGAACCTGGGTCCTCTGGAAGAGCAGCCAGTGCTCTTAACCACTTAGCTATCTCTCCAGCTCCTTTAATTTAAAATCTAAATTATGTTCTCTCTCTCTTTTTTTTTCTTCTTGCTCTGGCCCTGCTCGGTCTGGCCCCAAGATTTATTTACTATATGTAAGTACACTGTATACTGTAGCTATCTTCAGACACACCAGAAGAGGGCATCAGATCTCATTACAGATGGTTATGAGCTACCACGTGGATGCTGGGATTTGAACTCAGCACCTCCGGAAGAGGAGTCAGTGCTCTTGACCTCTGAGCCATCTCTCCAGCCCTATGTTTTCTTTTAAAAAGAGTTTATTTTGTGTTTGTAGTCCAGCCAGAGTGCTTGCAGTGCCCAGGGATGCCAGAAGAGGGCAATAGATTCCCCTGGAATTGGAGTTAATTGTGAGCTGCCATGTGGATGCTCAACCAAACTGGGTCCTCTACAGACAGATCAGGTGTTTTACCCATGGAGCCATTCTCTAGCCCCTGTTTAAATTATGTTTTAAAAGAACCAAGGTGCATGCCTGTAATCCCAGCACTTTGGAGGCTAAGGCAGAAGGACGGGTAGAGGGCTGGAGAGAGAGCTCAGTGATTAGGAGCACAACACTGCTCTGGTTCCCACAGCAGCTGCTCACACTACCTACAACTCTAGTCTGAGGGGACCGGGGACCTTCTTTGGCCTGTGAGCGCACTTGCATTCACATCCCCTCCTTTATACATATAATTTGAATATGTGTATTTTTATTATAATTATTTTTAGATGAAAACAAAAATAAAACAAACAAATAGGGCTAGAGATGCAGCTAAATGGTAGAGCACCTGCTTACATGCACAAGGTCATGGGTGTGGTTCCCTGTGCCAGCAACTGATATACCAGCAAACAGGACCAGCATGCACAGGTCAGCAGGCCTAAGAAGACTGTCTGTCTGTAGAATGCTTTTCTCAGTTCTGAGACAGCAATTTACATTATACCACTTTTAAGCATGACAAATAGTTCAGCCACTCTGTATGTTGTCTTGAGAAATTTGAAACAATTCATGATAATTGTCATTACATTTGCAAAAAACACATAGATGTGTGTGGGAGAAATGAGGCCTTCACAATATAGCATCCATGACAGGAGCAGATACACAGTTCAAGACAGTTTTGCCCGGGGCTGTAGAGACAGTTCAGAAGTTAAATGATCCAGGATATCTGAACCTGTTTCTAGTTGTGGTGTAGCTCAGCCCTTTGCACACACCTTTAATCCCAAACAATGAAGGTAAGGTTAGTTTGTAGAAGGAAGTAGCCATGTTGGAGAGTGATGTCTAATTGAGTGGCAGACAAAGTGATGAACCAGAGAAAGATTTGACAGAATAGGACATGCCCAGTTCTCACGAGAAGAGAGAGGAAAGGGAAGCTACTTAAGAGGGAGATAGACAGCATAGGAAGAAGAAGTACAGTACAGGATACAGTAGGGTTCACGGAGCTCCGTACAGTCGAGTTGAGAGGGAGAAGGAGGCAGATTTGCCAGGTGAGTTTCACAGAGATGGATGAAGAGAGAACAAGCTAGACACTGGTGATGACAGATGAGTAAGAGAATAAGAAGGAGCCAGAGGATTAGAAAAGATTGCTAGAGTTAGAGGCCAAGCAGAGCAATTCAGTAAGAAGCTGGAGAAGCCATTTTGAATCAGTCAGCTGGGAGAGGAGTTTGAGCCAGAAAAGCTGAGTTGAACCAGCCAGATAGAGTTCAGAAAAAGGTAGAAAGAGTGAGCTTATTCAGCAGCAAGTCTGGGGGGTTCAACTTTCTAGGCCTAGATTAAATTGTACAGAGGCTAGAAGCTTCCAGGACTAGGCCTAGGTTAGCCCTTGGAAATGATCATTACTACAGGAGAATAGAAAACTGCTTTTATAGCTCAGAGCATTTGGTCTTGCAGAGGACCTAGGTTGGGCTCACTGTCCTTCTAGATCTCCCCCTCCCCAGTGTGCCGCCACACTGGTCCCCAATGTCTTCATAACATAGCAGGGGTCCCCATGTTTTTGACATGGGATTATTATTTCTCTTTCCCCTCTTTCTATAGATATATAAATACATTCAACTAAAGTCAGGGCAAATGGAATTCCTAATATTTTTTGCCAGGGTTCTTTCATATCTTCCTTGTATTTGGGTCTAAGCCAGGAACCACAGAGGTAGGTCTGTTTTTGGCATTCTTCTCAGCCTGGTTTAGCTCACTTAAGTCTTCTGTGATTTTTGTAATGCTGAGAATGAACTCAACCCCTTATGCACAGCTGACACACTATTACTGAGCCATACCTCCAGCCCCTTACTGGAGGATTCTAGGCAGGAGCTATACCACTGAGCCACGCCCCCAGCCCCTTACTGGAGGATTCTAGGCAGGGGCTATACCACTGAGCAATGCTCCCAGCTCTAATACATATTTCTAAAGGAAGTTGTACATGTCTGTGAACTTTGTTGATGCTCACAGATCATTGTGCCATTGCATGGGAACTAACAATGTCTCCTTCGCAGCCTTTAAGCATCTGCTGATATGGCCCCCTGTACTGGCTGGTTTTGTGTCAACATGACACAAGCTGGAGTTATCACAGAGAAAGGAGTTTCAGTTGAGAAAATGCCTCCATGAGATCCAGCTGTAAGGCATTTTCTCAATTAGTGATCAAGGGGGGAGGGCCCCTTGTGGGTGGTATCATCTGTGGGCTGGTAGTCTTGGGCTCTATAAGAAAGCCAGCTGAGCAAGCCAGGAGAAGCAAGCCAGTAAGGAACATCCCTCCATGGCCTCTGCATCAGCTCCTGCTTCCTGACCTGCTTGAGTTCCAGTCCTGACTTCCTTTGGTGATGAACAGCAATGTAGAAATGTAAGCTCAATAAACCCTTTCCTCCCCAACTTGCTTCTTGGTCATGATGTTTGTGCAGGAATAGAAACCCTGACTCAGACACCCTCTTTATGTGAGGGTCTGCAGACAAAGCATTTTGAAATATTAATATTTTTCTCTTTCTCTGTAAACTCTGAATTTAACTAGATTTGAAATGGTTTAAACCAGTGAACTACATGCGTGGATTGGCATAGTCAGGCATGCCATTAGCCGAGTGCAACTGGTCGGAGTTAAGTTCACACAGCGTTGAAGCATCAGGGTTTTTCTTCCTCTGTACCTGCTCTTCTTCACACCTTGACTTCTCTGTGCTTTTTTCTTTTCTAATCTCCATGGTTACCCCCTACATTTCTTTTCATTTTCAGGGCTGGCATCAGAACGAGGGACAAGAATAGTCCAGCTCTCCAATGACAGCAGATGATGGTGCTTGATCACACTCGATTTTCAAGTGGGATGGGTCACACTTGTTTCTGTCTCCCTGTGCAGCAGAGAGCTCTGTCGTGGTATCTGAGACTGAGAAGCAAAGTCTCCCTGGTGACAGATGCCTGGGCCTACTGTCTGACTTCTTTTTGGGTTCTCTTATAGGAAAACCCAGAACTTGGTGCTGAAATGGCTGTGTTTCTAGAATGCTCAAATACAGATATTTTATCATCCCCTGTTTAGTGCTGGGCTACGTTTTCACTAAAGCTCCTCCAGTGTTCTCCTAGACCCATCCTGAGAAACCCTGGATGGAGATGAGCCAGTCTGAGGGTGGCCTCCCCTTCCTCCCCTTTGGCTCCTCCTCCCCCTCCTCCTCCATTACATTTATTTATGGTGTGTGTGTGCAGGTCAGAGGATAACGTGGGGTCAGTTCTCACCTTCCACCAAGTGGGCTCCTGGCTCCGTAGCAAGTGAACTAACCACTGAGCCATTTCCAGGGCAGAAGCAGGGTCTCAGTCAAATCCAGAGCTCACAGGTCCAGCTAGCTTGCTCTGTGGCTGCAGTCCCAGACTTCTGAGCTTGGTGACTGCAGGCAGGCCACTGTGCCCTCCTGGTATTTGTGTGGGTTATGAAGATCCTAACAACAGACTTCATGCTTGCTGCTTGCGGGGCAAGGCCTCAGCCAAGAGTCGCTTCGCAGCCCTCCTGTGTTTACCATGCTCATCTGAGTGATGAAGTGTGCTCTGGCCACTTGTACATCTTTTGAGGAGAAATGTCTGTTGAAGCCCTTTGCCTGACAGCAACCTTCCTTTGGTGCTTGTCTGCCACCTGATGTGCCAGCAGCCACGTCTCCTCACCACAGCTTTTCCACACATCTCATAAAGCTTCCAGAGAGGCTGGGAATCCAGTCTAGCTGGGTACTCACATGCTCAGCTAAAAGTCAGACGCACTTTGAAGGCTGGAGAGATGGCTCAGTGCTCCTTCCCCTTTTAGAGATGCAGACTGGGTTCCCAGCTCACACATCCTGACTTAAAGCCATCTGTAATGCCAGTTCCAAGAGATCTGATGCCCTCTTCTGGTCTTCATAGACAGTGCATACACATGGTGCACAGAAGTACATACAGCTGGCTCCTCAAACTCAAATACATAAACACACACACACACACAGACACACACACACACACACACACACACACGCTCCTACCCTGAGGGATCAATAGCCACTGTGTTTTAGTTACACACTAGTAAAACTGTCAGGTACTGTGTTTGCTTTTACTTTTGTATAACTGTTACCATAATATCTTAGAAAACAACAAGGCAGGAGGATTTATTTAACCCATGATTGCTTTGGTTGGCCAGAGCATCATGGCGGGAGCAGTGAGTAGAGGCTAATTTTCTTTACCTCAAAGTGAGCAGGGGACAGAGAGCCACAATGGGACTCGAGACTACAGAGAACGTCGAAGTCCAAGTCTCAGTGGCTGATCTTTCCTAACTCTGTCCCATCTCCCAGCACTTCCAGAACCTCTTGGCGTTTCTAGAACCTCTCAGAGTGAGCAGCATGATCTGGGAAGCAAGTATTCACATCCTCCTCGGGAGACATTTCATAATCAGATGCTAACAGGCACCACTGTGCAGATAGCAATTTGTATAATACATTTCAGAAACCAGAAAAAAAAGATTTGAAAATCTCGACCACAAAGACTTCATAAACGGAGCTAGAGATGGCTCATCTGTTGACAGTGCCCACAGCTTTTGCAGAGGATCAGAGTTCCATTCCCAGTCCTCATGTCAGGGCATTCACAACAACCTGTACGTCCAGCTCTCTTCTGGCTGCTGGGGACATTGCACTCACATGTGCAGTTAGAGAATAGCTAACTCTTAGTCAGCATCTTAAGCAGCAGACTAACAAAGCTAGTGTATGGGAATGGCTTGGGAGGAAGAGCAGAACCAAAATAACCTACAGTTACTAACACCAGTAAATGGTCCAAAGTCAATCTAAAAATTGACTGATTATCCGATTTGGTATGAAATGGAGATCGTGTCATTGTTTTTATTTTCATGGCATAGACTGTTTTCCTCAGCACGAGTTCTAAAAGCACTATCGCTGGGCCACACGCCCCAGTCCCTCACTAGGGGATTCTAGGCAGAGGCTCTACCTCTGAGCCACGCCCCCAGCCCCTCATTGGGGGATCTAGGCAGGGGCTCTACCACTGAGCCACACCCACAACCCCTCACTGGGGGATTCTAGGCAGGGGCTCTACCACTGAGCCACACTCCCAGCCCCTCACTGGGGGACTCTAGGCAGGGGCTCTACCACTGAGCCACACCCCCCAGCCCCTCCCTGGGGGACCACTGAGCCACACCCCAGCCCCTCCCTGGGGGATCTAGGCAGGGGCTCTACCACTGAGCCACACCCCCAGCCCCTCACTGGGGGATTCTAGGCAGGTATTCTATCACTCAGCCACATCCCACAGTTCTGGATTTTTCCTTTTAAGTGGAAATAGAATTTTATGACGTAGTTTTTTTTTTGTTTTTGTTTTTTTTTTAAGATCTGTCTCAGGAGCGTAGAAACTCAGTAGATGCTTGCTAAATGCTTTAGAAAAGTGGTGGAACAGTGCTATTTAATGCAAGTTACAGGGAGGGCAAGATCCATTGTTCTGACCCTTCAGAAATTTCATACAAGGTGTGGGTGCAGCTACATCTTACTCTGCACTTCTGCTCACAGAAGATGAGTGTTACAGCTGTAGGATTTTGATTGAATTATTTATCTTTCCCTCTGTTTCTCTCTCCCATACACTGTTTGTTGTATTGGATACTTTCCTGCTGCTGTGACAAAACACCATGACCAAGCAGCTTATGGAAGGAAGGATTAGTGGGGCATTACAGGTCCAGAAGGTTGAGAATCCACCATGTTGGGGAGGCACAGTGGCAAGCCCCAGGCTTGGCAGCTTGTGGAGGTTCTGCCCTGCCCTGCATAGTAGGAGTTACCGCATCTGCTGGTCTTGCCATTCACAGGTGGAATTTCCCCTCCAGAGTTGGGAGTTAGTTCGCTTTTGACCTGATAAGAGAGACCTGTGCTGAGAAATGGAAACCTATGCCATCTGCTGCCGGCATGAGGTGATTTATGTCATCAGTCATGTCTGGGGGTTGGGCTTATGGCTTTTGCCTTTGTAATAAAGTTGAGCCTTGATCAGAACTTTGTCTTGGCCCCATTTTTCTCTCGTCCTTGTCCTTTAACCCCCAGACCCCCATCCGAGGTACCTACGTTGACTGGTGGTCACGGGTCAACTACAGCAGCTGGAACAGCAAGCTGAGAGCGCACACTTGCTAGTGCCGGCATGAAGGAGAGAAGCCAAGCTTGAAATCATGTGAGCACTAAACTTATCCAAGTCCACATCCATGACATATGCCCTCCAACAAGACCACAGCTCCTAAACCATTCTACAGGCTGCCATGGGCTGGGGGATAAGTGTTGACACATAAGAGCCTGCTGGGGACACTCTCATCCATCCAGGTATATCCTAGCTGGACAGTCTAATCAGCTACGACTTTTGGGGGTTTCACCCTAGTCCCTGCCACACCTGCTCCCATCGAAGCCAACAAGGTCCCCTCCCACTTTCAGGTCTCCTTTCTGTTACTTACACGAGTGTGGGGACACAGGCAACTGACCAGAGGCTACAGTCCTGAAAAAACAAACAAACAAAAAACTGACATCACTCCCCTCCACCCCAACAGTCATTACCTGCCAACAGGAGGGCCCTTTCCTCATCTTTGATGAAACGCTGACAGGCCCAGGATAACCGCAGCTTCAGGGAGCTCAGGAACAGAACAGCAGTGTTATACACAACACCCCATCCTCTGTGGCTTTCTTCTTTTCCTGCCTTTTCTGTGACATTCCCTGAGTCTCTTGGAGATGATATAGCTGTCCCTTTTAGGGCTCACTCATGAACCCCTTCCCACTGCAACGAAAGGCTTTTCTGAAGAAGGCTGCAAACATCCCTAATCCCAGATAAACATCCAAAGGTTGGACTCAAGTGTAGGTATGATCCCCATGCTCCTAAAAGAGTGAACAAGAGCTGAGACTTTTCCTGTCCGTTTGTTTGTTTGTTTTTCGAGACAGGGTTTCTCTGTGTAGCCCTGGCTGTCCTGGAACTCACTCTGTAGACCAGGCTGGCCTCGACTCAGAAATCCGCCTGCCTCTGTCTCCCGAGTGCTGGGATTAAAGGCGTGCGCCACCATTGTCCGGTTTTTCCTGTCCTTTTAATCTTTTCGTTTTTGAAGATTTATTCATGCATTTTGTCTGTGTGTAGCAAGTACATGCTGGTGACTGAGGAGGCCAGCAGAGGGTGTTGTGTCCCCAGGAACTAGAGTTACAGAGGGTTGTGAGCTGCCCAATGTGGGTGCCGAGACCAGAGCTCTGGTTCTCTGGAAGAGCAGCAAGTGCTCGTAACTACTGAGCTATCTCTTAACCCCCCAATTTAATCTTTTAAGTGTGACATCAATAGATGATAGCTAAACCCAGGGCTAATTATTTTTAAAAATAGGACTTTATTTTTAATGTGTGTGTGTGTGTGTGTGTGTGTTGCCTACATGCATGAGGTTCATAGAGGGTTGGATGCACTGGAACTGGAATTACAGATGCTTCTGAGAAACCATGTGGGTCCCGGGAACTGAATGAACCTAGGTCTTCGAGAAAGGCAGCCGAGCCGAGCCCTCTCTCCAGCCCCTGATCTGGTTCTCTCTTCCTCCCTTTGCCATTTCCTACTTGATCACTAGGCCATTTGGTAGAAAGTGGGATGCTATTCTCAGCCTGCAGGCCACTGTTCTGCATCAACAGATTGGTATCTGGACCTCAGACATCTGACTGCTGAGCATCGTGTCCTGCTGAAGAAATGGCCTCTTCCCAGGTTACACTGACCTCCCTGAGAGCCACACACAGACTGGGAGAGAATGTGTGTGCCCATGGAGGCCAGCACAGGGTGTCAGATTCCCTAGAGGATCTGAAGATGCTTTTCCAACAATTGATTTCCCAGACTTTTTTTTTTTTTTTTTTAAAAAGACAGGGTCTGACTATGGAGCCCGGGCTGGTCTAGAACTCTCTATGTGCACCAACTGGCCTCTAAACTCATAGAATGTGGTTTCTACACATTCAACAACCACATCCCCTTGTATGTGCCAAGACTGTCCTCTTGTCCAGGCTGAGGGAACTTGCTCTTTCTCAGTGTAGCTTTTTGTGGATTGGTCATAACCCACCTCATGCTTCACAGCAACTCATAGCTACTGTGCTATCAGGACCCGCCATTTCTCCTGGCTCCTGTCCCAAACATAAACAAACAAATTCCCAGATGGGACTTGAGTATGTACTCAACACTTAACACCCAGTGGTTAAGGGCATGTACTGTCTTCTAGAGAACCTGAGCTTAATTCTCAGAATCCATGTTAGGTGCCTCACCCCTGCCTGTTACTCCAGCTCTAGGGGATCTGACGGGCACCTGCGTGTATGCCTTTTTTTGCCCACTGTGGGCACCTGTGTGCACGAATACATGTGTGAGCGCACACACACACAAATATACATAAAATAAAGATTCTCAGACGAAACCCTGGAATTTCTTATTTAGCATTTGCAGACTGAACACAGAGTTGCCCCACGTCGGCAAAGATGTTGGTGTTTTTAACTGGACAGTGATACCGTGCAAGGTCTTGAGTGGTATCATTGTGAAGAGTATTATGTCAGCAAGGGCATTCTCACATGGCTGAGAAGGGACGGTGCTTTTCCAACCACTGATTTCCCACACTTGTTTAGTCCTTTAAAGACAGGGTCTCACTACGTCGTCTTTGTTGGCTGGAACGCTGTGTAGACCAGGCTAGCCTCAAACTCACTGAGCTCTGTCCACTTCTGCTTCCTGAGTGCTGGGATATGCTGCCACCTCAAGCTTACTTTTGGATTAAAATAAAGGATTAATTTTATTTCTAGGTGTCTGCCTGTGTGTGCAGGCGCCTGTAGAGTACGTATCGGATCCCCTGGAGGTAGAGTAACAGGAAGGTGTTGGGCTCCACACTCAGGTCCTCTGAAGAGCAGCAGTTTCTTAACCACTGAACCATCTCTGCAGCCCTACTTTTGGGATTTTGACACAGGGTCTTGCTATCGTAGTTCAGGCCAGCCTTGAAGTCTTGATCCCTCTGCCTTGGCTTCCTAAGAAGGGCGAACCACAGGTACGTGCTCCAACTCCTGTCTCCAGTGGCTTGCTTTGCATACCTTTTTGTAGACTGTTAGCTGCAGGGGAGCAGAAATAAACTCAACTTAAGATTTCAATCACATCCTGCTATACTTTCTCTCACAAGCCTGAAATAAAACTTTCTAACACCTTTTGTGATTGGATACGCTGAATTTAAATAGGACCGCAGCAGTTATAAACAAAAAGAGCAAGCTGTGGATTGATGCGTCTATTTCAGTGAAGCACAGCCATGTTATTTCTGAATATAGATACTAAAATTAATAAAATGACAAGTAGGAAAAGCCACAAATTCGAAGATGTGTACCACAGTGATAGGTCTTTAAATGATATCAGCAGGTGTTAATAAAAGACCCGAAAAATGAGTAAAATGTGTTTTTATTTTATTTAGAGACGGTTTCACTGTAGCCCAGGCTAGCCTCTGCCCACAATGTAGTGAAGGCCGGGTGTGAACTCCTGATCTTCTTGCTCCACCTCCCAAGTGTCAGAATAATACTGCCATGCCTAGTATATTTTACTTAGACAGGGCTTTTCCAGGTCACCATGTACCCACTTAATAGGTAGGAACTTTATGTAGTTTTTTGTGACTTGGCTTTGAACCCAGGGTTTCCCATATACACTATACAGGAGCACTCCCATCTCAATAGCCCTAAGGTAACGTTTTTGTTAGTAATTTCCCTTATTTATTTTTATTCTGTGGATGAAACCTAGGGCCTCATGCATGCTACACACATTGTCTACCACTGAGCTATAGCCCATCTGTAGTACTAATTTAAGTGCTTGATTGTTACTGATGCCAATGGTGATGACACAGATATTTATAAATACTTCATTTTAATGAAGGGGAGAGCTGAGAAAAAAATGCACATTGTCAGAACCGAAATAAAGATGCTTAGTGCTGTTCTGTCAGTGGGCCACTGGCTCAGATATACCATTCTTCTTTGGAATAGTTGGGCCTCAGTTCACAACAAGGATTCCTCACTTTCTCGTCTGTGTAAATATACAATGTACTCAATATGAGGAGTCTGTGCCCCTGGATGTTACTAGAGAGCTATCCATCAAATATTCAATTTTGCAAACTGTTACAGAATGGCATCTGTGCTATCTGGATTCAGTAACCCAACTGGTATAAATCTGGTTAAGTGGTACACACACACAAAAAGACCACATCTGATGACTTCATTGTATGGCACGGCATTCTGTTATATTGTTTTATAATAGATGTCTAAAATCAGACATTTAAACTAGAATTAAAAAGTAATAT
>JADRCH010000287.1:1896324-1909704 GCA_019843965.1 Rhynchomys soricoides
AAGGCGTGCGCCACCACTGCCCAGCTAAAAGATTTATTTTTATTTATATGAGTACACTGTCATATTTATATGACACACTGAATTGTGTGTCTTCAGACACACACCAGAAGGGAGCATCAGATCCCATTACAGATGGTTGTGAGTGACCATGTGGTTGCTGGGAATTGACCTCAGGACCTCTGGAAGAACAGTGCTCTTAATCGCTGAGCCATCTCTCCAGCCCAAACTCTTTAAGCTGGCATAATCTTACCTATACCTTCCGATTCAAGAGATAAACCTAGACACTAAATGTATTAAGGTACTGCCAGGAAAATGGGCCTACAGCCCCTAACAGAGCACACAAATTGGAGTTTGCTGCTCACGCTGGAACCTAAGATACACACCCTAGAGGATGGCCTTGTTGGACATCAATGGGAAGAGAGGCCCTTGGTCCTGTGAAGGCTCGATGCCCCAGTGTAGGAAAATACCAGGGTGGGGAGGCTGGAGTGGGTGGGAGGGTGAGGGAGCACCCCCATAGAAGCAAGGGGAGGGGGATGGGAGAGGGGGTTTTCTGGAGGGAAAACCGGGAAAGGGAATAAAATAACATTTGAATTGTAGATAAATAAAATATCCAGTAAAAGAAAAAAATGCTTCTAATAACCACATTAGTATGTGTTATGGATTAAAGTGGTCACAAAGGCACCTGTGTTAGGTTTGGCTGTGAACTTTTGGGGACTAAGTTTAGCATCAGCCAGCAAGCTAGGCATGGAGTCACCATTTGATGTCACTATCAGGAGGTGGGGTTTGGTGGGAGGGAGCAGCTCCTGCCTATGACCTGGGTAAGTCTATGTCTATCTTGTTACCTGTCTGTGCCCCCTCCCTGCTTCCTAGCCACCATGTGCTATTTTCCACCGTAAGATCCTGCCTCACTGAAGATGATCTTGGCTAGAAGTTTCTGAAACCATGAGCCAAGTCAACTTAAGAGGTTTTTGTTTTTTTTTTTTTCAAAATGGTATTCTGCTACGGCAATGAAAAGCTAACACAAGGTGAAATGATTTTGTCATGTTTTATTTAACTCAATATAGCCAAAATATTTTTACACACTGTCAATATATAAAACTATTGCTTTACATTTCTTTTTGTACTAAATCTTTGCAACTGTTCTGTTTTACACTTAGAACACTCAAGTGCTCAGTCATCATATGGCTATGGCTGTCACATGGGACCCCATGATCTGGATCTAGGTTCCCCCATGCTGTGATTTATACATGTTATGGCACAGTGTTGAGATCTGGTCCTCGAGAGAAGAGATAGGACCACAGCCCTCTACAGAGAACAGTGCAAGAGGCTATAGCTATCAAGGAGAATTATTTGTTTTGAGTCCCCTCTAGCTGGGAGGGCCTGGGATCCTAGGGCACAAACTGGTGTGACCAAACCAGTGCTGGAGTCGCTAGAGCACCAGTGGCCTCTGCAAGGCCTCTGGCAAGAGACTGTTTGGTGATAGACCGCAAGAAGGTCAAAGTACAAGCAACTTTGTAGTCGCCGGCCTTCAGCAGAGTTCTATAGGTCAGCACTGAGGGCACTTCCATATCTGATGTGGCAGCTAAAGAACTGTGTAACAAGAAAGAGGCCCAGGACCTATGATGATGCTTGTGAAAAGTGGTAATGAAAAGCCAAGCCTAATGATAAACCCCAACCAGTCCTTGGGAGGCTTTCAATGACTTAAGTGCAAGTTTCTAAGTCAATAAACCCACGACAGGAATGGACACGGACTGCTAATGAAACTTAGAAACAAGTGTTTTTAACAAAAAAAAATTTATTACCAAAATACAATATTTAAGTCAATACATGACAAACCCCTGTAAAGCAAAATAAATTACTCTAATTTTGGACAGTTCTGAAAATTAAGAGGTGCCAGAGAGCTTGCTGCACTCTTCTAAACAGGTGGCCTGTTCTACTACAAACAAGGCTTGCAGTTCGATGTGCAACAGAATGTAACCAAATGCCAATCGTCCAGTTTTAATGAGTCAGCGTCAGAATCAACTGTTGCTTTTTTACATGGTGTTCCAGAAGTTTCTTTTCTCTACTTGGGCTACAGAGGCAAAGCCATAGTGTTGCACAATACTTATTTCTTAAAAAAAAAAAAAAAAAAAAAAATACACGTCTTTATGCCTTAAACATCAAACTCAAGTTTCTATTAAATATATTTATAGACTATTACTTTGAGCACCTTGCTGCACAATTAAAAAAAAACAAACGGATTAAATAAATGCTTATGAAACTGAGAAAGAGACACCTGCTCATATTTGTCCAGCCAACTATGCTGCGGAGATGTGATGTAAACATGATGCTCACGTTTATTTTGTGAGGAAAAACCCAGTAATTACAAAGCCAACAATGGTAACCTCGTACAGGACTGAGAGGTCCAGAGCAGAAGCTTCAGCTGGTATCGCTCTCTGTGGTCGAGCCACAGATAAGTGAATGAGCACATGGCTGACAGGCCAGTGAGGGCACCTGCCAGAGTCCTATGATCACAGCAAGGGACAAATGATATTTATAAAGATCACAACTGCCACCTCTCCATCTTATGTTTACTGAATGCAATAATGTTTTTAAAGCAGTATTCCCCATTTGCTCTTAGAAGCGTAAGTGGTCAGAGCAGGAGACAAAAAACAGGGTTTTCTATGCCAAAGCTTAGAGCAGTGGTCAGTACACTCCTCTGACCAGTGACCCTGACTGGTTTGAGAGTCTCTCCAGCGATGACAACCATACACATATGCTTCCGTTATTCTGAATTTTGCTTCTTGGTAGAAACTTGCTGTAAAATGCTAGCAGAATGTGCAGGGTACAAGACACTCTGTCCTTTATCCAGGCCCCAGAGCTCACAGGAACAGACAGATGACAGTGGAGGCTTTGAGCCTATGCATTATTACCTTTTCCCCAGGGGGTGGGGACAGTTTATACTCATGATTGCAATCGTGTGGTTGAAGGAACATGGAAGTGTCTTTCGAAGATCCACCCTGCTGAAATGGTAGGAATGTTTTGGGTGATTACTATTTTTTTAACCAATTGTGGAAAATTAAAGCCACAGAAAATTCATTGAAGGTTATTACTGTTTAGACTAAAAGTAAAATGAAAACCAGATCTAGTGGGCATAGCAGCAATGGGTGATAAAAATGGAAACATGAAATTGTTTGCATTTGGTATTAAATATAAATGTCTTAATTGTGAAAATATGAAAAAATCATCTAAGTCCATAAAGAGTGAATTTAGGGGAATTTGAATTAGTATCTATAAGCTTTGATAAGTTTCTTATTAAACTCCATATATCAGAAATGAATTAACTTTCACAAATAAATTAAGCCTACCTTGGCCAGGTGTGATGGCTACTGCCTTTAATCCCAGCACGTGGGAGGCAGAGGCAGGCGGATCTCTATGAGTTTGAGGCCAGCCTGGTCTACAGAGCGAGTTCTAGGACAGCCAGGACTATACTGTTCCCCACCCTCTCCCAAAAGGCTACCCAAAATAAGAGAGTGGCAAAATTTTAGTCAATTTTTTCTAAATAGCATCATCAAAATTAGCGGTGGGAAAACATAAAACAAATCAGAAAGTATTTCCATATGCCTGGCCCATGCTACAGCCCCCGACGCCATGTGAAAGCTAGTAGCTCATTTTCCGGACACCCAAACTTCAGGAACACAAGCTGTAAAGCTTGTCAACACCCAGCGACTCTGTCCTTCCAGGAGCTGCCCCTGACTGCAAAGGCTGCTGTTAACGGAACAGTAAGCGATTACAACAAACAGCACCTTGTTCACCCGCCTCGCCCTCAGAAGTGATGATGGCACAAACCATGGGACTAATGAGGTCACGTCTGTGTGATGCAAACTTTAGCACAAATATACTGAGCTAGTTTCTCAGTATATTTTCTTGCACACTAACAAATGGACTCTTTTAGAAATATATAGCCACTTGCCAAATGGTGTTTCTGACAAGACATTGCTTTTGTTGTCTATTTTCTTGTGGCTAGCTGTACATCAGTGCTCAACCGCTACACCATATCCCCAGGTTTTCAAAGTTCTCACTGAAATTCCGTTTAGAGACTTTGTTTTTTGTTAGTGTTTTGCCTGAATTATGTCTGTGTACCACATGTGTGCTTGGTACCTGATAAGGCCAGAGTGTACTAGATCCTTCAGAACTAGTTGTAAGCCATCATATGGTTCCTAGGAGTCAAACTTGGATCCTGAGGAAGAGCAGCCAGTGCTCTTAACTGCTGAGCCATCCCTCCAGTCCTTTTAAAAATTATTTTTTAAATTTTGTTGAGACAGGATCTCACTTTGAAGCCTTAGCTAGCCTGGAACTTGCTATGTAGATGAGGCTAGCCTCAAACTATGAAATCCACTTGTGTCTGCCTCCTGACTGTGTGAACCACAACAGTCTCTTATTAAAACAGACTGAAGTTTTACCGTCCTTTAGTCACCTGGGTTGTTCTGTTAAACGTAACTAGACTCACAAACTCTAAGGAGAGAAAACCCTAACCGCTGTGCTACTTTTGAGGCACCCGACTTTCAGCTTTCATTCTCTAAATTATCTTTTTAACCTCATGAGGCCCGATCCTGCTGACCCAGGTTGGCCTCAAACCCGCAGTCCCCTGCTCAGTACAGCTGTGGATTTTAGCCTGTGCCACCACACCCAGCCTCTCCAAAGCTTCTTACTTTGGCTCTCAAGCTATGGTGTGCTTGAGTAAGCAGGTGAGCACCTAGCTCAAGGACAGGTGGTGCAGTAGCAGTCTCCATCCATCCATCCTGCTTGAGGAGGCTGTCAGACAACTGTGGGTGGTGGCGGTGAAGGTGTGTAGCTGTGTAACTGGAGGAGTGGGCTCAGTGGGCTCATCTGTTCACGTTGACCCCTGAGAAATCACCCATTTCTGTGAACCTGAGATTCGGTTTGAGTCTTGAATGAAGTCACTGAATTTGAAACAATAATTTACTACCCAAATGTTTATAATCCAGGAGTGATTTGGGTATCTCTCGCCTTTTTTAGGGAGTAAAGGACCATACCCTACATCGAGTCTGTGATAAATTCCTATCAATACAAGGAAAAGCTTTATGAAGCTCGTTCCTCAGACCCAGTGCTCTCTGGAGACAGTGGCAGTCACCCACACTCTCCCTGCTGCCCACCCTGATGACAGTGGGAACTGCCCTTTGCCATTTGCCACTTTCCTTATCAGAGCCCCGGCCACTGTAGAGCTGACCAGTGTGGCTCTGCTGAGCCTTCTCAACTCATCTGCCTGCAGATTCTGGACTATGGTAATCTTTTAATAATAAACGGTGACACTAAGAAGGGGCTCCAGAGGCTCACACAGGGTCATAGCTCTGTATCCTCACTCAAGGACTGAAGTATCAGCCACAGCACCTGCTTCCTCCATGTCTAGTGAGCTCGTGATGGCACTGAGGTTGACCGGCAGTTCAGAGAGTCTCTCCTACATGCTCCTAGCTAGTTGGCGTTCAGGGTTGTGCTGTGGTCCTTGTTGAGGATGATGCTGACAATCTCCCCCTCATGTTCCTTCATGTGGTCCAGGAGGCTCTCCTTGCTGGTTGACTCAAAGCCGCAGATGCAGCAGCAGAAGAGCAACACGCAGTACTCGGTGCCTGGTGCGGCCAGGCTGCAGCTCCTTCCTGAGATGTCAGAGCTGCTGCCTGTGGGGTTCAGTTTCTCAAGCTCGCTGGCATCAATAACTTCACTAGGCAGCTGGGAAGTGAGCTCTGAGGACGACACCAGGTTTTCTGGACTGCCTGTGGTAGGGCCAGTTCTCTCTTCAGTGCTGGCTAACAGTGGTTTCCCACGGGGTTTCCCTAGAACTCTTATAAAAACGAAACACATCAGACTTTCAGTGGCTGTGCTGAGGGCTAGGAGATGCTCCCTGCCTCGCTCTGTACCTAGGAGATGCTCCCCGCCTCGCTCTGTACCTAGGAGATGCTCCCCGCCTCGCTCTGTACCTAGGAGATGCTCCCCCGCCTCGCTCTGTATCTAGGAGATGTTCCCCGCCTCGCTCTGTACCTAGGAGATGCTCCCCGCCTCGCTCTGTACCTAGGAGATGCTCCCCGCCTTGCTCTGTATCTAGGAGATGCTCCCCGCCTTGCTCTGTACCTAGGAGATGCTCCCCGCCTCGCTCTGTACCTAGGAGACGCTCCCTGCCTTGCTCTGTACCTAGCTAGGAGATGCTCCCTGCCTCGCTCTGTACCTAGTCATCAAGTGAAGGGAGGGATGACATACCTGCCGCTTTGTGAGATTGCATCATTGATGGCCTTGTTAACTTGTTCGTAGTTGTAGTTCTGGTCACTTGCATGTTTCCACATGTGTGACTTCAAGGAAGGGGGGTGGCTGCACACATACCCACACAAGGAGCACCTGGAAGACAGGCACCGGGGAAATCAAAACCATCTCACAACACTAGTCAAAGTTCAGGGTGGTTTTATGCAAGAGCCACCTTTTCCTGAGTAAGAGCTTCGACGAGGCAAATGGAGACAATCACAGAAAAACCCAACTGGACACATTTACATCCTAGCTCCTGCACCTATGGCTCAGGAAAGACCACCCAAGAGAGAGAGAAAAGAGAGTAAGAGCCGGAATACCAGGAAGTCTAGGGAAACAGTCTCCCCTAGACAGACAACTCTAGGCAACTCCTGACTGCAGAGGAGGAGAATCAGCCTCTCTGGTGGAGTCTTCTTTTACTGCTGTGAGCTGGAGAGTGGTCAGGCCTGTGAGCATGCCCGCACAAACAACAAAACAGGCGCAGCAAGTTGACTTTACAGACATTTGTACATATACATACATGTAAGGATGATTATCAAAGAAAAAGGGCTATAGGCTTAGAGTGGGGGAGAACATGGAGAGGTGCGAGGCAGGACAGATGGGAGGCGTTAAGGGAGGAGAGGGAGGAGAGAAAGTGATTTAATGGCATTTAGCAAAAATAAACTTTTAAAAACTCATAATGGTTCTGTAACCCTAACCCTGAGCATTCTAAGTTGGGCTACCATTCACAGGATGTAAATTAGCACTGGTTCTAAGGTACGCACTGACTTCACAAAGGTCCTAGAAAGAAGTGTAAATGAGAAAAGAAAACCAAGGGAAGGAGATCTTCTATAATATAAAGACTTTTCTAGGAATCTAAACACACATCCATCTTACTTTAGTTAAAAAACACGATGTGAAAAGATTTCTAACATAGTAATAAACAAAATTTTTGTTCTATTTCCCCCCCAAGTCAGGGTTTCTCTGTGCAGTCCTGGATGTCCTCGAACTTGCTCTGTAGACCAGTCTGGTCTACAACTTGGGAGATCTGCCTATTCCTGTCTGCCTTAATCTGGGATTAAAGGTATGCACCTCCACAGCCTGGCTTGTTCTAAATTCTTTAACGACAGGTATAACGATCTATTCTTAAGACAGCAGAAAGTAGAGCTGGAGGCTGGGGAGATGCTCGGCAGTTAAGAACACTGGCTGCTCTTGTTGAGGACTCAGGATGGACTCCCAGCACCCACATGGTAGCTCATAACCACCTTTAACTCCTGCTACAGGACACCCAATGCCCATTTGGGTAGACCCAGTGACCTTTATATGGCACTGCATACATGTGGCTCACATGTACTTCTGTCGTAAGTAATCTGAACACCTTGCATTAGTGTGATTTGTTACAACTCTGACAGTTTAAAGTGGTACTTATTGCTTGTCTAATTTCTGCTTAGAATTAGAAAAACATACAGCTTTGTGCATCCCACTGTAGTGCTGTGCTGAGGAGCACCTCAAAGTCTTCTGTGTTCTGCCTGTTCACCCCTCCCTCCTGCCTCAACTCCTGGCAACCACTAACTCACCTTGTTTTCTGAGGCAGGGTCTCTCACAGGTCTGGAGCTCACCAAATACACTTGGCTGGCTGGCCAGCTCTACCCCTAGGAAGCCACCAGTCTCTGCCCTCAGCACTGGGATTACAAACACCACCATGTCTCTTTAGTTTTTACTTCTGTGAGTTCTGGAGATGTGACTTGGATCATTAGGTCTGCTCAAAGCACTTTCCTGACTCAGATACCTCACCAGCTTTCTTCTAGATTTTTCTATTATGAACAAAGTTACTGTACACACGTGGATGCAGGTTTTCTGGGAATAAAAGTTTTTACTTTGTAGGAAAATACCTATCTACAATTTCCAGGTTGTACTATGTAACCATGATCTTTTTGGAAGCCACAAATGTACCTAATCACACACCTAACAAAGCAGACCTCTCAGTCCCCCCCTATATCCATGACACAGGCTGGCAAGACCAGTACAGGTCTGGATTAACTCAGATCTTCACTGATTCCAGCTTACCTTTAAGACAGCAGTTTTTATTACAAGTCCTAAGGACTAAGAATAAGGCCAAGGGTCTCTGACCTTGAGAAACACTAGTCTGTTCAACAGCAATAGATACATAAAATATTCTCCTAACCTGGCAACTCTCTGACCTGTGTTCAGTCCCCAGGACCAGCAAATTTGGAAGGAGAAAGTCAACTCATAAATGCACACTGACACACGTTCCCATAGACATACAACTCACTCATACACTCATTAAGACATTTAAAATTGAGGATGAGTTACTGTCATGGCTTGTATTTAAATTTATTTATTGAGGGAGAGACAGACAGGCAGGGAGAGGAGGAAAAGAGAGGGAGGGCAAGAGGGAGAATGAATATGAAGGTGCAGGCAGGTGTGCGCATGCCCTGGCACCCTGTGGGAGTGGGTCCTCTCCTTCCACCATGTGGGATCAACTCAGGCAATTAGACTTTCCCTACGTTGTGTTTGATGTATGAGCTTCCCCTGCTGACAGTACTGCTGTGGGGGTGGGGTTCGAAGGTTCCAATCTGGCCTCAGTTGTGGCAAACTCTGTTTCCTGGTCCACTAAGTAACAGCAAGCCAACTCCTGTTCCTGCCTTCATGGTCGGCAGCTCCCATCTTCCTAGATTCTACCATCACCCACCAAATGAGAGGCAGACAGACCCTCTCCCCTAGGTTGGTTCTACCAGGTGTTTCCTCACAGCAACTAGGAAAGTAACCACCAAACACCATCACTGTCACAGTGCCCTCCCACCCCATGACCTAACTGTGCCCACCTTCTTAGTCTTACTGTTCTTTTTCACCAATGTGTACCTTCCACGGTTACGTGCTCTGCTAAGCCAGACTGTGAAGCGCCTGACACTAATTCAATCCAATCAAAATCCAGAGAAGTTCCAGAGAAGGAACTTCTAACAGACTAACAGACCACATCCTCTCACCATGAGGGTAGCAATGTCCTACCTCCACCTAGGACAACATCCACTGGGAGAATGGGTGGAAGCACCCAGACAGCAGTGGCCTGGGCACATTCACTTTGGCTTTAGCTGTCACCAGTCTGTCTATACTGCTCCTTTAATGGAACTGCCTATTGCTGCTGGTGACAGAGTCATGGGCACTTCAACTGTGCACATCTGTCAAAATCATCACTGAGACATGAGAAAACAAGCAAACATTCTAATAGTCAACTGCTGGCCAGTCCTGATAACCTATCAATCAGCCATGGCTGGCTCAAAGCCCTGGAATGACATAACCAACCACTTTCTCTATGCTGATAATAACACCCCGTCCTTAGCTGCATAAAACATCATTTCTTCCTGATGAAGAAGAATGCTGACATCAAGAGAAAGCCAATGCAGAGACCTTGGGCTTCTCATATCTTGGCTAAAAAATAAATTAGAATTATTTTACAGACTCTTCATTGTCAAAATAAATTAACCGTTTTCCCTCCCAGCCACTTAGTACCCATCAGCAATG
Source organism: Rhynchomys soricoides (assembly GCA_019843965.1). NCBI lineage: Eukaryota > Metazoa > Chordata > Mammalia > Rodentia > Muridae > Rhynchomys > Rhynchomys soricoides. The sequence continues at coordinate 1,906,138 of JADRCH010000287.1, forward strand.
ACTCTGAGGCTAATTATTTATTATTAAATGCCTGGGCTATAAGTTTTGGCTTATTCCCTGACTAGCTTTTAACTTATTTAACCATTTAATCTATTCTATGTCTACCACTTGATTGGTTGCCTCTCCTTCAGTCCCACCCCACTTCTTCCTTCTTGTATCCTCAGTGTCTCTTGGAGCTCCTCTACCTCCATGTCAGTCTTCTCAGTTCATCTCCCATCTCCTCTCTCTTGTCTTTCCCCGAGTCTCTTTTCTATCTTACTATTTCCCAGATTCCTCTCTCTTCCTGCCTCCTATTTCCTGCCTCAGTTCATTGGCCACTGGCTTTTTATTGACAGGCGATGCTTAGATTCTTTCTACACTCATCATTATTTCATCACTAGTAAGGCAGTTAATGCAGGTCCATAACCCCACACAAGGGCATGTGCTAGCTGGAACAAGCATTTCCCTGGCCTGGGCCCTTCCTTGGTCAGCTTCTCAAGACTGAGTTACCAACAACTGCTGTGAGAGGGCCAGTGGAAGGCAGGAGAAGCTGACTGCCTTATGATGCTCTAGGGAGGTTTGAGTATGCTACACATTTCAATAGAAATGTGGCAACTGAGTTTGTGTCATTACATATAATTCACTCTCTATGTACTGTTGTTATTATTTTTAGATATGATCTATGTTGCTCTGGTTGTCCTGGAATTCACTATGTGACCAGACTGGCTTTGAATTCAGAGATTAGCCTGCCTCTGTCTCCTGAGTGCTGGGATTAAAGGAACATGCCATCATGCCTGGCTCACTTTCTTATTTTAGATTTATTTATTTTATTGTGCATGAGTGCACCAGGGCATGCCTAGTATCCACAGAAGTCAGAAGAGGGCATATCATCCTCTGGGACTAGATTTAGAGTCAGCTGTAAGCTACCACACGAGTGCTGGATAGGCCTGGGTCCTCTCCAAAAGCAGCCAGTGATCTTAACTTCTGAGCCAACTCTCCAGCTCTCATTTTCTATGCTTTTAAGATATAAGAACTGGGAAAATATGATTTATGTTATGCAATAGGCCCCAGATGCCTTTAAGAGCTCCTGTCACTGTGGGAACAAGTTCCTTCAGCTCTCCCCTTCAAATCTCCATCACCCCCACCACTGTTCAGATTAAATTACCTGTGTAACCAGTGTTCTTTAAAATCAACCCATGCCTCTAACATGTGAACTCTCCCCTAAGCCAATAGCATTGATTTATGATTCAGCATCTACAGACTAAAGCAGATATAAGTCTAATTGTGATGGTGGGGATGGAATGTGGCTTTCAAGTCATAAATGACTGCGTGGTGCGCTCTCCATAGCCACAGGTAGGAGAGAGTTGGAAGACAACTTCATTGGCACTAAATGTGCACGTGCTCTTCCTCCATTATCCCTGAGTCAGCACTGGCACGGTTAGATGTTACAATCAATCCAGAGTTGACTGACACACAAAGGAGCTTGTGCAAAGGCTATGCACACTATAAACACTGTTACATGACATGAGGGACATGATATGCAGACGTGGGCAACCGTGGACATGTTCCAGTTGAAGTGTTAGCCAACACAGTACCAACCACATACTGGTGAGGGAGCCTTGGGAAAATGAAACCCCAGCTTCTGCTACCCTCCAGCTTCAAACCTTTCTTGCAGAAGACCTAGACCTGCCATATGGAATGTGCCCTTTCCTCTTTCCTGACCCAGAGTCCCTGAGCATAGAGACTGCTGCCTCACACTACTAATGTGGAGGCATGCTGCCTCAAGGGTTAGGCCCAGACAGGAAGGCCCACTGAAGCAAGGATTCAAGCTGTGCCTCATGTGTGTCTTGGGAAAAGGTACATCAGTTATCCCAGCCTGCACCTGCCCCTGACAGCTGACACCAGGGCTGCCGTGAGCACTTATTTGGAGACCTTAGCACATGGCTCGGCCCAGAGTTCTCAAACACACCACTCATCACTGCTAACACTGACCACAGTGCCTGACCCTGCCAAAAGGCCGCTGTTATCCCCATTGCCAGAGACCTGAAGGCTTTCTTTTTCCTTCCCATTGTAAAGGCTCACTCACTCATTCATTCTAGTTATTATGCCATATTTTTACTTCTGTACCATTATTTCCTGGATTCTGAGAAAAATCAAAGATACTTTCAGAGTTAAATACCTAAGAGCCCTAGATACAAATGAACAAATCTGTCCAGAGAAAACTAGAAATTTCTGTACCCCAGGTATCAGGGAAGCCATTGCAAAGGACTTCCACGTAGAATAAAGATGAAGTCCTATATATGACCAAGGACAGGCAAACAACCTACATACCAATACACAGCAGCTCTCACCTCAGGGACCAGGGCACGTCCCAGCTGCACAGCACTAAGGAGGGCAGGAGCTCACATCAGCACCCCTGGCAGCTGCTGACACTTGGAATGGGCTTATGTGCACCCCAGACAAGGGAAGGAATGTTAAAGATGGAATTATTCATAACAAGAAAGAGGATCTGGTTAACAATCCAAAATCTATCAATAACAGTGTCTTAGTTAGGGTTTCATTGCTGTGAACAGACACCATGACCATGGCAACTCTTGTAACAGACACATTTAATTGGGGCTGGCTTACAGGTTGAGGTTCAGTCCGTTATCATAGGGCGGGAAGCATGGCAGCGTCCAGGCAGGCGTGGTAAGGAGGAGCTGAGAGTTCTACCTCTTGTTCTGAAGGCAGCTAGGATGAGGGTCTTAAAGCCCACTCACACCCAAAATGACACACTTCCTCCAACAAGGCCACACCTCCTAATAGCGCCACTCTCTGGGCCAAGCATATACAGTCTACCACAAACAGAATGAGTAAATAATCATTTTTTGGTAGCACCAGGGGCTAAACCCAGGGTTTTGTGCATATAGGCAAGCATCCTCCCTCCAAACTACGCCCCCAGTAATGTATGATGGTTTTACAACAGGATGTAATATAGAAACACAGAGTTAAGAGTAAAAAGACACAAAATTCTACGTACCATATGGTTCTATTTCTATTAAGTCTGAAACCCACAAAACTAATTTATGACTCTACAGTCAAGATGGTGCTTGTGGGGAAGAGCTGAAGGCACTTCATGGCAGGGGGGACTAAGAAGGGCACGCTGTCAAAAACTGGACAAGAATTTGTGGTTATTTACCAAGTGTGAACTTAGGATCTGTATCATTTCTAGGATGTACGTATGTTATGTTCAATTAAATGTTGATTTAAGACATTTGGAAGAAAGAAGTGGAGAGTTGGGGAGAGAAGAAGAAGGAAGAGAAGAGGGAGAGAGGAGTGGGAGACAGAGATAAGAATCTAAGCAAGGGGCTAGAGAGGGTTCACAGTTAAGAGCACTGGCTGTTCTTCCACAGGCCTGAGTTCAATTCTCAGCACGCACATGGCTGCTCAAACCTTCACAATTCTAGTCCCAGGGGATCTGACTCCCTACTCTGGCCTCCATGGGCACTGAACATACATGGTGCACAGACAGAAATGTAGGCAAAACATCCATGCATATTAAAGAGAGAGAGAGAGAGAGAGAGAGAGAGAGAGAGAGAGAGAGAGAGA
>JADRCH010000287.1:1909714-1999960 GCA_019843965.1 Rhynchomys soricoides
AGAGAGAGAGAGAGAGAGAGAGAGAGAGAGAGAGAGAGAGAGAGAGAGAAAGAGAGAGAGAAGGAACGTAACAATCAAACTTTGTGTTTAGATCTTATAAGGTTCCTGCTATGAGCAACTAATGTTTATGGGGGGGACAATCTATCTTTTTTTTTTTGGATAGGGTAGTATACAATTTAGTATATATATTTCAGCAGTTCTTTAAAAAAGCAGAGTAATACTGACATGTATTTATTTTCAATAAAAGTTGCATAGTAAACCAGAGCCATTTTATAAATGAGCAGAATTGAGGCATATTAGAAACTGTCAGCCTTTACTGAGCATCTACTATGTGAGGCTGGGACTCAGAATTTAGCCCAGACCCTGTTAAGTGGGAGGGTTCAGACTGAAGCCCTGGACTAACTGCTGGCACAGGCGTCACACAGGCAGGCTAGGATGGGCTGGAACCACAACAGAGAAAGGACAAAAGCAAGCAAAGATGTCGTCACTGCAGGAAAGCCTTTGCACTAGAGGCTGCTCAGACACATCAAGAGCCTCCTGTGCATTTGTACAAAGACCATCTAGAGGACAAAAAAGGCAGTCTTGCTCTATGAGAATTTATTACATTTTTCTTAAGAGAAAAACAAAGTAATAATCAGAAATGTGTACAATGTGGGACTCCGAGGACAAGCACTAGCACTGCAATAAAGTGAACTAGATTGCTTATGAAAAAAGTCAGAAAGGACTACTGTGATCCTCACTAAAACCGGACACCAAGAAAGTGCTTGGTGTCCAGCCCAGCGAGCCAGACTATACCAACGGAGACAAAGTCCTGCCAGAGTAATTCAAGTACATGAACGCACGGGGCAGGCCAGGCCAGGCCAGGCACTGAAACGAAGAACTGGCAGTGTCAAGGCCAGAAAGCAAGACTAAGGAGACATAAGAAGGCACTAGGATAGCTGTGACTCTCCCTTAAGTCTCTATTTTAAGCAAGCACAGCATCCTGAAGATGCCAAGGCAGCAGCTGTGAGCCTAATCTGCTCAGGAGAAAGCCTCCTCTACAGAGTCAGGCAGAAGAGGTCAGACTCTGCATTCTGAAGTATCTGTTCTATGTATATAGAATGAGACTTAAATCCAAACAAAACCCACCTATGCTTCATATACCCCTTATTTGGTATGTTTTTAGTGTTCCTGTTTTGGCTGAGACGTGTATTATATGAATATTCTACTTGTTCCATCGTGCTGTGACACCTCAGTGAGTTTTAGGTCTTGCCCAGTCCTGCAGATCAGGACCTAGAACTTGTGTCTGAGACTGTAAGCTTATCCATAAGCCCCACGATGGTAAAGATAATGCCTTTTCTGTTAGGAATATGGCCCAAGGACCTAGTAAAGCCCCTGGCACACAGCACTTGCAGCATGTTTCTCAATGAACAGACCTAATTCTGGACCCAGAGATGTCTCCTGCCTAAATCATGTGTATGTGGCAGGCCTCCTGTTACATTCAGGAATAGAGGCACTGAGGTTTAAAGGCAAAGCTTTCTGCTGACAGGAAAGCCAGTCAGGGCCTGTCTTTACCATGCTTTCCTAGGTGTTTCCCTATGTGAGCACATGCTCATCCCAGCTACCAGTCCTCACTTAGAATGTACAGCACTTAGACCCTCAGTAATGAATGGCCATCATGTTCTGTTAAAAAGGCTTCTCTACCTTACAAACAGAAATGTTAAGGCAAATCCAAATGCCCCCCTGGGGCGCGCACACACACACAAACACACACACACACAGGCAAGACAGAAATAAAGAGACAGCACAAATGTACAAGCACATTTCATTTTAGAACCACATTAAAAAATTATTGTTTTAGTGTGTACGGGTGTTCTGTCTTCAGATATGTCTGTTCACCATGTGTGTGCTTGCTGCTCAGAGGGCTTTAGATCTCTCAGAACTGGAGTTATTGATGGTTCTGAGCTGTCATGTGGATGCTGGGAACTGAACTTGGGTCTTCTGGAAGAGCAGCCAGTGTTAACCACGGATCCAATTCTCCAGTCCAAGAACCAAGTCTGTCAGGTTTTCATTTTGATCTCAGTCTCTGAAGCTGGGTCATGACCCCACATGTGGCTGGACTACTCACTGTAAACACCGTGGCAGCAGCAAGGGGGGTGAGCACACAGCAATGAAATAGTCATTCAAGCCTTTAAGAACCTGAGCTGTTTCTAGCAGGTTTCAGTGCAGCCTTTGCTTTCAACACAACCACATGCACACCCTGCCCTGGTGAAGTCAGGAAGTGCCAATGAATGCCACCTGGTGCATGCCAGCTGAGACCTGAGACTGCATGATATTATGAATGGCAGTGGTTTTTTTTCTGTACCTTCAAAGCTTTCTGCTCTTATAGACATACAGTTTCATTAAGAAAATACTTAATTTTCCCTTTTGAGACATGACTTCATGTAGCCCATGCTGGCCTCAAACCCCACATAGAGCTGGGGATGATGCCCTTGACTTCTGACCCACTAACTTTCACATGCCACCACTCTGTCCATGCCACCACGCTCAGTTTATACAACAATAAGGGCTGACAGTAGGACTTCACGCTTGCACGGCATGCAAACAGCACGCTGAGCTAGATTTCCAGTCCCAGGTTCAGCATATAATTATCAAATCCTTGGATCTTTAGATTGCACTGCACTACATGGTTTAATTTTAAAAATTACTGCTTGATAAACTGACTGGAGCTACATTAAAAAAAAAAAAAATCCCTCACTGAATTTTGGCTTGGGATATAGACAGAATCTCCCAAAGTTCCTGAGGATTATAGAATCAAAATATTGATCAGCTCTGAAAAATGCTGAAGATGATCTATGTTCTTCGGTTTCAATTGCTCAACGAACGTATAATTCTTTATGTAAATAAGTACACATACCTCATCAACATTGCTTCTGTCTTTAATAAGTGGTAAAATATACAAATAATGTTTAGTGTAAGTTTCCTTGTGCCTAGCCTCTTTCGATGCCTACATACCTGGAGCTATGTAAAATGTCTCAGCTAAGAAGAGGTCACTAGTAGAGAAAGGTAAAACCATGACTTGGATTAATGGAGCAACTTGTCCACACTGATGTGCATCACACCTAAAGCGGTTAAATCAGGGGGAAAGCTGTTTTGCTAAGAGGCTCATGCTCCTGGCCTTATGGACAGTGCCTGGCATGTCTTTATGATGGGTGGACAAACTCTGAAAATGCTCACATTGTTATTGTAAGTAGTGTTTCACCCTTGGGTGGCAAAGTATATTAAATAGTAGTCACTGCTTAGCAGCTGATTCTGTCTGGCCAAGAATACACCTTATTTTCTCTGAATACACACGAGACAAAATTTGCTTTTGTGACAAAACTACATCAAACGATACTGCTCAAACTACAGAAAACACATTTTTCATAGATGTGTTTATAGGCTTCACGCCTTTGCTGGCATGTGCAGATTACAACCTTTACATCACAGTGACGAGCTCCGCAGCACCAGAAACTGCTATGATAATTTATACTCAAGGGAACGGAGAGCATAAAACTAGTGGACACAGAGATCTTCCAGTATTCTCAGAGTCTCAAAATGTCTACTGAACTGAGACTCATGCTTAATGTTTCTTAACAAACTTAAGTATGAGATTTAAGAAGCCAGTATGTAACCATTTCTTAGTTTTTAACATGTGCTTCAACCATACATTTAAACTATTTCTAAAGCATTCCTTTATCATAAAACACTGCAATAGGAGCACCTGAATGCTGGAGTCAATCATACTTACCTGTACGGCTTGTCTGAGTTATGGACTCGTCGGTGGTTTCTGACGCCGACATATGTTGTACTCCGGTAATCACACACATCACACCGATACTGTTTCTGGGCTGAAGACTTGTTCCCTTCAAGGAAAGAGGTTTAGAGGCATGATTTGGTAAGATTCACATGGGAACACTTACACCTCATCATGAACAAGTAATTATGATACTACGTGCCAAGGTTTTAATCAAGGCTCTCTCACAGTATAACTAACACATTTTAAGCAGCTCCCTAGACTTTCTTGCACTCAGACCATCAGCAGGCATGAGATGAACACCATATCATCTGACCTATAAACAAGGGCAGGTTGGGCTGGTTCTGTGTAACCACGTTCCAGGCTCTATAGGAGAGTGAACTTGCCCCCAGCTGTTGTGCTGACTGCTAATTTAGCAGCTAAATTAACCAAGATACACTGTGAACTTTAAAGGTGTTATTCTAATCGGTAATAGTCACAGTGTCTTAAAGAAACATTTATTTGCCAACAAGCTAAAATAATAAAGTCTTACCAACTGTGGCTAGAGGCTGGAGAGATGGCTCAGTGGTCAAAAGCACTAGCTAGTTTTGCAGGGGACCCAGGTTTAGTTCCAAGTACCCACTTGGCGGCTCTCAACTGTCTATGACCTGAGTCCAGGGATCCCTGTCTTTTTCCTGTGTCTATGGGCACTGCACTCACGTAGCGTACATGCATACATTCATAAAGCAAACAGTGATCTACATAAAATAAACTGTGGCCACGAGTCATGCACAGCACGACTCATGCTCCATACACGAGCATGGAGTCATGCATGCACGCTCCATACAACAACTCTGAGGTTTTTAACCATGTAGGTTTGCTTGGTTTACTGCTTAATGTCAGCCATCAATTAAACTAAGGAAGAAAAGAAATCACCAATTCTGAAGAGCTCTACAATTCAGTACAGTCACACTTAATGGGCTGATGGGCTGGGGTGAGGATGGGTGACAGAGACTGACTACATAGCTTCCCTCATGTGCAGCAAACCTGAGTCCAGTGACACAGGCCCTATCGCTAGCTCATGAGTAGTTCTTCACGGGAGCAGCTCACATAAGCCCTAGGCCTCCATCACAAGCACTCTTCCCGGAAGATAGCCTGCGCTTTGTAGACTGGTTTCCAGAGCATCCTCACCCTGTGCCACTTTCAGACAGCAGATAAGCATGGAAGCTCAAGGATTAGGCAGAGCGGGCTGAGGTATGCGTTCTGGGCAGGAAGCAAGCCACGAAGCATGCCTAGGTGGGAAGGAGTCCACACAGGAGCTAAGTAACATCGCAGAAGAAAAGAAAGCCCACGGTGCAGTTTCAACAAAGAAAATTTGTAAGTTAAATTTAAGCTTTCTAAAATTGAAATTTTCTTTGGTTAATAACTACTGCCAGGCAGGACAAAATGTCCCAATTTCCTGGTCTAAATCTATAACATTAATATACTAATCATAATTACAATCTAAGCATTGCTCTTAATTGGTAGGTTAAAAACTTGGACTTGATTATAAATGGCATTGTTCCAAACATAGTTTTTGAAAAAAAAAAATGAGGTGTGAAATATTGGATAATTTTTGTGTGTGTGTGTGTGAGAAATATTACAGATCAATGACAACTAATAAAACTGACAGATGGAAAAGCCTAATATAGCACAGAATGAGAGACCGCGCTACTTGAAGCAAATGTCTCTAATGGAGTCAAGATTGGATTTAAAGTTCAACAACTTGGGCCTAATTCCTGCTAGACCACTGGTGTGAGAATGAGCGGATTATGTCAGCTCTCCAGGCCTCCCTCATTTGCCTGTCTACAGACTGGGAAGTAGAGGACCTTCTCAGACGGCTGACTGAGCCTTGTGCTCTTTCTGTATACTTCTAGCCAGTCTCTGCAGTGCTGGCATTAAAACCCAGAGCTGGGCAAATAACAAGTCTTTACAAAAGGACAATTTAAACTTCAAAAGAGACACTGTCTGGAAGTCCAGAAGTGCCATGCCAGGACGTTTGCTGACATCATACCTACTAGTCCACTTCTGATTCCACAAGGGCAGCGACAGCCTTCACTGTGCTCCCAGCACCTGGCAAGAGAACCCCTCAGGACAGGTGCGCCATGCCTTCAGCCTGAACAAATTTCTGCAGTACTGTTACATCAGTTCTCTGTATTGAAAGCATGCTGGTGTCCATGCTATAGCAAAGACCGCATGCAGCGACAGTCATGCCCTTCTCTTCTTGTTTAATAAGCTTACAGAATAGTTAAGAGAATCGTTAACAAACTATGAATCACAGCCATACAGAATTCATCACAGGACCAATCCAGGTGTGCGTGTGCAGGAAGACATCCGCTAGGCCTGCTATAATCGAACAGAACAGCAAATGCAGCTAAGTGGGGCTAAAACTAAACTCATGGTAAGGGCCAGGGTGAAGCTCAGTTGAAGAGTGATTGCTCGGCATGTACTGCAAAACAAAACAAAACAAAAACCAAAAGAAACAAAAACAAAACTCCTAAACAAAACCAAAAAACACAAGATGATTACGGTATGCAATTTAAATCTACACATCATTAACCCCAGAAGCAAGCCTATAAGTCACACAGAAAAACTGCAGAGCAAAGGAAAGTGCGAACACTGTGACTCTGCAGTGGCCATGCTGATGTCTTTCCTGAATCTGTGAAAAACACTTTTAAGGCCTTGCTTTCGATGCTGCTGGAGTCAACTGCAGGTGGCACTACTGAGTTGCACACACTTTATTCCCTCATTAGGATTTACGGGCCAATCATGTGTAATGCTTAATGTCTCCTTTAGAAGGGATATGGAAACATAATGAATTAAATAAAAAGAGGCATTTAGGGCTATTCTGTCGAAAGGAAACAAAACTATTTTCACTCAGCCATCCACCTCGAAAGCAGATGCCGTGTCGTAAACTCCTTTTGTTCGGGCTGGTTTTACGGGGATGGCATCTGTTTGACAAGGGGATTCTGGTGCTACAGTGGTGTCAAAATCAGTTCCTTCAGAAACATTCTGGAATCAGTTATGCTTTCTGGGGTATAATTTAATGAGACATTATGGTAAAACATTTTACTCTGCAGTTGTTCCTAACTTTTAATTCTTAGGAAATCTAAAAAGGAAAGTCACCCCAATATGTTTTATTTCCCATAAACACTATGTACCACACTGGAGACATTTCAAGCATATCAATTTCTGTGAACCAAAGCCAGGAAGCACAGCTTATTACACTCAACCCCTCATTCTCTGGATGTGGCAGCCACCCGGCTTTTCATGGAACTCTAATTAAATCTTTTGATTCTAATATTCTTATTACCAGATACTCAGCCGACTAGTACCTAACTAGTACATAAAAGCTTCCTGTATGTGTTTAAATAATGCAGATGAAGTCTGGAGTCATACTTGGAGAAGAGTAAGATCTCAGCAGGAAGCCTCAGTTAAAGTTTGAGGTGGGGGTTGCCATCTGCAAAAGCTGTGCCTCAGCAGGCAGGTCATTCGGTGCACTTCTGCACTAGCTCCCACCTCCCCAGCCTGCTGGTCCATTACCTTTCAAAGGTCGCTGCTGTAGCCTGGCTCTTACAAAACCCTGCAAATTTTAATCATAAGATCTATTTGCCTGGTTGCAGCCAAGTCCTTACTAATTTAGTCCTTCCAACCCAGAACTAGATGCAATTTACTCTAGTCAATTCTTGGAATTTCCTTAGGACAAAGGGAAGACTCATTCTCACCCACAGTAAAGAAGAGGGGAGATATACACACTGTCCCATGACAACAAAGGACATTTTCAACCCCATAAGCTTGTCAGTGCAGCCTGTATGTAACACGGCACAGGTAAGGATGATGGTGTGGGTGCGACACCATCAACGGACAGTACACGCGTTCACAAAAACGTCCTAATGAAAGCCACCATCCTGTTCAGCTCATAGATGCTAATGAAAACGCAGATACCTTCCTGAACACACTTGCCACCAGCGGCCTCATGGGAAATTCTTGGCTCACTAGAAGATGATGACAAGGTGTTGGGCAGGCAGTGCTGCTCTCTCTCATGATTCCTCAGCTGGCCCTGAAAAAAAAAAAAAAAATAAAGCAAGAAAGTTAACCCGTAACCCCAGCAAATATGCCTGCGTGCTTACCCAGAAGCCTACGTAAGGGCTGACTGCTTTTGGAACCTGTGGCCCAGAACCCATTACCAAAACTGGGTTCTAGGATCATTTATTTTTTAAAGCACTCAACTCTTTTTATTTATTTATTTTTCTGTGACAGGGTCTCACTCTGTAGCTCTAGCTATCCTGGAACTCACTGCGCAGACCAGGCAGGCCGCAAATTCGCAAGAGAGCCTCTGCCTTTGCCTCTCGAGTGCTAGGATTAAAGGTGTGCAGCACTATAAACCCAGCATTCCTCCACTTCTTTTCCTTTCTTCTCTTTCCTTCCTCTCCCCCTTCTCCCTTCAGCCCCACTCGCCCCGGCCCAAAGATCCATCCATTCACCATATGTAAGTGCACTGTTGCTGTCTTCAGACACCAGAAGAAGGCATCGGATCCCATTACAGATGGTGTGAGCCACCATGTGGTTGCTGGGAATTGAACTCAGGACCTCCTGAAGAGCAGTCGGTGCTCTTGACTGCTGAGCCATCTCCCCAGCCCGTGATTTTTTTAAATAAGCCACCATCTACTCGCCCTGTTGCAGCCACTCCTTATAATTTAGTACTAGTTTACTACTTGCTTTTTTAAAAATTAATATTCTAAAGTTAAACTACTAAAGATCACTTGGCCTATGTAAAATTAGAGCAAGACAGACACTAGGTGAATCTCATCACAGCCTTTCATGTTCCCTGAAGGGAGGCCTATTTTCTGAGGTCAACCCGCCTGCCCCAACGGGCATGCTTCCCACACAGCAAGCAGGCCAGAGCTGAAGGGGCAGACGGTTAGAGGATAACTCGACATGCCTTCGAACAGACGCTTATCCAGCAAACACAGCTGTTCTTGTTAGCTTCTGCCTCTAAGACCAGCTAGACATGTTACAGGACTATTTCCACCCCAAATCAGGAGGACAGAGGCAGCAGAAGCAACTCTAGGTACTCCTAGAACTTGCTATTGGGACCTCTTTGGATACGCTATTTGGAATTTCATGAGAGTAACCCGGGTGGCAGTGAACCTTGGGACAGAGCAACTTTTGCTCCTTTTTAGAAAAATCACCTTCTAGAGACCAAGTACAGTAATTTGTGAGACCAAGTATATGCCCCAGTTGGCCAATATTCATTTTCAATACTTGGCACACTGAGGGAGATCTAAGCCAATAACGACTTAGGATTGACTACAGGTACCCTCTACAGAGGATAAGAGCCATTTTATGCTGGCTCCTGGCTCAGTACTTAAGATAAACATCTGCCTTGAATATCCACAGAAGTCTATTCAGAGCACAGCCCTGCAATCTCAGCACACAGAAAGGAGCCTGAAAGGCTGCAAGTTCAAGTTCTGCCTGGGACATTGAGCAAGACTCACACAACCAAGGGCTGGGAATGCAAGCCCAAGTACTCCCTAGCTGGGGAGCTCTTGGGGATGATCCCTAGCAAAGTCCCTCAAACTGTCCAGCAACAGCAAACATGGGGTCAGTTCTATTGTGCTGTCTCCTAGGTCTCACAGCTCGCTTCCCCTCTGCAAGACACAAAGCACTTTTTGCTGGTTGTGTAGCAGCTGTTACGACTGCAGGAAATACTTTCGTGTGTGTGATGTGTAGTTAGCCTTTTAGGTCACGTGTGCCTGTCGTGGTCTACTCTACATTCCTTTATAGGTGAGAACCAGTGCCTACCACACACACGAAAACACAAAAGCAGCGGGTGCTGAGGCTACAAAGGGCATGGGCATCAGGCTAAGGCAAAGTTCTGGACAGCAGCCATGGACACTCAGCTCTCGCACCTATCTTCAATGTTAATTTGTTGGGGGTATCTTTGGGCAAATTACCAAACTTCTCCGGAACTCATTTTCATTGATATACAAAATGAGATGGCTGGACTATAGCTCTGAAGTCCCTGCCAACCCTTGAGACCGCTGCTCACCTTGTAATGGAAAGATTCTTTGCACTGCTTACACTGGTGTATTCTGGTTTTACAGTGGTTGATCATGTGGCTTTCCAAGTCTTTGCTGTTCTCAGCTATGTGCTCACAAATAGGACACTGGTAAGGCTGCCTCTGCCGATGGACACGCAGGTGCTGCTTGATGTAGCCCCTGTTGCCACTTGAGTAGTTGCACAGGCGGCATCGGTAGGGCCGCTCGGCATCTGGGATGTATTCCACCACGTTGGACCCCAACAAACTCCCATCGCTGTTGGGCTGACACTGGGCATTGTCCTGCAACTCTTTCAAAATGTCATCATCTGATGCATCCTGGTCTGTCCTTTCTCTCAGTTTTTCTATTACGGTAAGAAGGGACATACTGATGCCTGTCTTAACTTGCCCATCTGACAATTCCTGCCTTCCCTCTGGGAGAGCTACCACAGTGGAACTGCTTTGGTTAAAATTCGTTACTCCATCTGTAGAGTTCTTAAGAGAGGACATGATCTGTTTTGAGTGTGCTGCCAATGGACCACTGACCTGCCTTTGTCCAGTATCTGGATCTAAAAGGTTTATGTCCCCATAGTGCCCAAGGTTGGCTCTTGTTAGTTCAGCAGCTCTTATCGGCATGGTGACAAGGGCTTCTGCAGCTAAGGAGTGCAGCCTGAGAGACTCAGAATTTGTCCTTCTCCGTCCCGGTGGGGCATTCTCATCAGGAGCCAGGCCCTTACCTAGCTCACTGTCTTTCTTCTCTGCACTGCTCCAGCCAATGATCAAGCCCCCAATATCAACAGTGCATTTATCAGCATGGTACGGATTTCCTGCTCCTCCACACCCAGTCTGGGCTTCAGCAGGGCTCGGGCTCTTCCCCTCCTCCATGTCAGCATTCATGAGGAAATGTTTTGGCGGGAGGGTTTCTTCAGCACTTGGCAAACGTTCCACAATGACATTCACATGACCTTTTTTGTTTGGGCTACTGCTAATGATTTTCTGTGCTGAGGAGAGCAAACTATCAGCAAATAGATTCTCCTCGGAATCAGACATTACCTCCAGCATTTCTTCCTCATTAGAGTCCAGGGTGACTGCCTGGCTTAGGTGTACTCCCTCCTCTGTGCTCTGTTCTAAAGGAGATGAAGATGACGGTGGCTCGGAGCTGCAAATCTGTACTTGTACAGATGGCCCATTGTGGATGCTCAGTTCGCTGTCCCCAATAGCAATGACAACTGCATCGACTCCACCAGGGGCAGCAGACACAGAAGAAGCCAGAAGGCCAAGGGGCTCATTTTCATTCTCAAAGATCGGATAGGAGCAGTTAATGTCCCCTGCATGTTTCCAAGCATGTGTCTTTAACATGCGCTGCTGGCCGCAGGTGTAGCTGCAAAACAAGCACCGGTACATGCCGTACTGCTCATATGCATACCACTTCCTCCGTCCCGTCTCTGCCATGGCTGCACTCTGGACAGCACGGGTCTGTGGACTGGCCATGTTCACTGGGATGTCTACCGTGCTCTCACTCTTTCTTTCTGTGGCTCCCTGATCAGAGGGGCTGGACAGGGCATGGCTGTTGGCACTGTTCTCATGCTCATTCACCACGTGTGCTTCAAGCTCCTGCTGGCTCCTGGAGGTGGCGTGGCACTCTGAGCACATGAGCATCACCTCGTGCTGCTGCCCATGCTGCTTGATGTGCTCTTTCAGCACAGAAAAGGATGGCGACAGGAACTTACAAAGGCTACACTGATAGGACATAGCCTTCCCATCATTTGAGGCAAGAGTGGAACTTGCCTGTGACATCTCAGCTTTCCTAACCCCAGCAGCAGGGGACTCGGCTGCTTTAGCTGGAATCTCACAGTTCTCTAGCTTTTCAAGAGAGGGTGCTGTCTCACTTGGACGTGAGCGCTTTTTCCCAATCAGAAGACATTTTTGTGACTTTTCATGCCCCACTATCTTGCTTAACTTCTGGATGACATGGACCAATGGATCTGCTTTAGCCTTTCTTTGTTGGTCAACTTCTGAGGAAGGGCTGAGGACTCCTTCAGCAGTTAACACAGCCTCTTGTTCTCCAATCTCTTGCACCAACATGGTAATGCTGCTGTTCTCTTCCATATCTAGAGACAATGCACAGCAGAGAGCATGGGTTATGGGATAAACACAGGAAAGTAAAGTAGAAAACCAATGTCAACTCTGGTGTCTGACTGAAATGTTTAAGTGTAAATGTTCTAAGTTGGGAGTTCCCTATCAATGCATCCAACTGTCTCCAATACAGACTTTAACAGCTCAGAATTCCATTTTGAAATGAAGTCTCCTAGACAGGGGTGAAGAAGACCTTGTTCCTTGGGTACAATATCTTATCTTGAATCCCCACCCTACCTCCCTGAGATTCTAGAACTAAAAAGGCATGACTCTTTGTTTAAAGAAATAGCCATCTTCGGGGCCTGTGGAGTCACCTCAAGCTACTGGAAAGCATCAGTCTGTGAAGCCAACATGATTTCATACAACTCTGGATAAACTATTTCTTATGCCAAATTTTAACTGTAGATAACGAAAAATCACACTTCTCTGCTCAAAATTTTGAAATTCTGAAAATATATTCACATCCTACTATAAAGAATACTGAATTTCGGGAAGTACTTTGCAAATGAGACTAAAGAAGAGCAATGGTCTACTTCCTCCTTTCTTTCCTTTGGTTTCTAGTCCACCAGATAAACCACAAACAACGCTGTGGCTTTCTAGAGGTCACATCAGTGGTCAGATGCTCCTCATTCCCACACACGGTTCTCTCCTGAGCAGGGCATGGGGCTAGAGGAGAAAATACTACCATTCTGGTTCTGGTTCAGTGCCAGCCAGAGGTCAGGAAGGGTTTCTGGTAGCTGTAATAATGCGGCAAGGCACACACGTGTTTAAGAGCAACACCACCCTCCCTCTGCAGGCCTTTGAATCTCCTTTCCACATCCTGGCAGCCCTTTCTCTTCAGACATTTCCTTTGACTTAAAGTGAGATTATTTTGTTGACTTGGACTGAATTTTTAAGTTTAGGCTCTTTTCCAGCAACAAGTTTTGTTTTTCCACATTTTAGGTACATTCTGGAACCTTACTCACAACATTCAATAAATGCCAACAAGACTTTCAGCACCACAAGCTGCAGACCAAAAACTAGGCATCATTCTTAAACTCCAGTAACTGGCTTTGCACGCTTCTCTCCACATGGCTGAATCCTGCATGAGGGCTTTAGTTCCCAGGCAAGAACACACCTACCGCATCAGGCAGGCTCTTAGCGAACTCCTCACCTGCACCTGTGCTCGTCTCTGGCTACACGTTGCCTTTTTTGTCCTACGTTCCACTCTCTCCATCATGAGTTTTCTTTATCTAGGTCCGTGTCAGATAAAATGCACATTTTATTCTTAGCTCACATCAGTTTTGTTTCTTTTTCTCCTAGGGGTAGCCTGTGACAACCACCTCATGAAGGGAGTGGTCCAGAACCATAACAACACAGCCATCCCAGCTCCAAAACCCCTCGAAGAACACTCGTGACCTTTTGTTGTCCCTCAGAAAGAACAAGTCTTTACAGATTTAGACACCAAACTTTGAGCTGCTACAGAAGAACTGATAAAGGACGACGACATGGTTCTTCAGGGGAAAACAACAACCAAAAAACCCCTTTTATGGCTTCTTAAAAACCATCTCACTGTCTTAAGACTCCAGTTTTAGGGGCCAGGGAGATGGCTCCATGGATCAAGCGCTTGCTGCATATATGAGGGCCTGAGTTTGGATTCCTAGAACTCACGTAAAAACTGCACTGGGCATGGTACACACCTGTAATCTCAGCACTGGGGATGGTGTTAGGAGCCAGTTAGATCCTGGCGATTGGCTGGTGAGCTACTTCAGCAGAAACAGGGAGCTCCAACCAGAAAGACCTCATCTTAAAAAAATAAGTGGAAAGCAAGAGAGGAAGACTCATGCAAGTAAACGCACAGATACACTTCTAAGAAACCAGTGGTTTTTGACCAAGGGGAGCTAGGGCTCTTCATGTGACTGCTGATTCCCCTCTGGAGTCATAACTGAAGGATTTTTTGTTGTTGTTGTTGCCATTCAGATCAACTGTTAAGAATATATTAGTTACGTAATAACAGTAACAAAATTCACACACATTTTCAGTTTCTTGGCCAGACACAATCTATACTATTGTAAATACAACGTATCTCTTCCTGTGGGTGTAAGAGCCACACAGGCTAACTGATAACCTGGAGAACATTTGATGTTTGTTTAACAGCCTTCACACCTAGAGTTACAAAGATGATTCCTGATCCCTCTCTTCTACTTAATGATTCAATAGGAGAAGACAGAGCAGTGCAAATTGCACCCCATGGATAGCTTAGTGTGCTTCTTAAAAAACAAGTGAAGTCAAGAGGAGGAGTTCATCTTAGCTCAAGAGAACAGCTAATACAAAAGAATTTGGCACAACACTCACTTTCAAAGTTGCGTGTGCTCAGGCATTAAGAGCTAATGGCAACTCGCAGCAGATGCTCCAATTTCCCCAGAACGTTTATGTAAGTATCTCATTTTAGAGGCTGCATACATTTGGGGATAAGTACAGTAAGGCAGCTATCAAACCAATATGACAACATAAAATGCATCAAGAAACACCTGAAAAAACCAGTTTAGGTCTGCAGGCAAAACCAACAAGCAAGCAAAAACTCATTAAAAGGAAAGTCTGTTAAATAAAAGGTCACAAACAGCCATAGTAAAGTACACAGGAGAGGAGGTCACTAAAACCAACGCTTTAATTTCCGATTTTTTCCTTATGCCATTCGTGCAGCTTATGTGTACTATATACATTGTACGTGTAAATAAAGCTAAAATTCATTTGAACTAGAGATGAAAAGAGTCAGCATAAAATACTAGTGACTTCAATCACACCACAGATCATAATCTGACTTCCATCCTTGGACTTAAGAGACTGATGCAAACACAACTCAAAGAAATGACGATGGGGACAGAAGTAGGGCGGGACTGCGGAAGGTGACAGACGGAGAACTGATTCCGACAATGAAGGTGGCATGACTACCTGTTCATTAGTCTCTTCTTCCTACTTGTACAAATGCCTAAAGTTTTTCATAATAAAACCAACCAAACAACCAAACAAAATACACCCACCCTCAACATCACCTTGTGCAAGGCACAAAGCAAGTAGGTAGGCCAGAAGCTTTTACACTGACATAGTTACTCACAGAAAGACAAAGATAAGCACATGGAGAAGCTAGAGAAGACTAAATGTTGGCTTTCCAACACTGCAGTAACATGAAGGCTAAGTAAGGTAGTATATCCATTGGTCCCTGTAGGCTTAGATTTTTCAAAACGTACTTTATTTAGGGTTCTTAAAGTCTTCAACCTCCCTTTTAACCCACTGACCAGAGGTAGGGGAGAAAGAAGGTTAACAGGAAAGAGTGTTGTGGACCTGTTAGAAGGGGTTCCTTGGGGTGATTCCAATCTTCATTATCAGGATGCCGACAGTCCAATTAAATAACAAACACCAAATGCAAATCAGCAGCAGTGGCACAATCTGGCAGAAACAGCGAGGCTGGGCAGAATAGGCACCAGTTAGCAGAAGCAGCCAGAATTAGCAGGAATACCATGAGAAGTTCTTTGGTGCGTTTCTCTCTACAAAACGAAGACCAGCAAAGACCAGCGAAGGCCAGTAAAGGCCAGCAAAGACCATCGAAGTAGCATTGCAATGCAAGACCGTTCTATCAGTGTTTGTGGGGTTCTTTTGATATTCTTGTTAAACATCATGAACTCTCTCAAGTGTCTGTTTTCAGTAAAATTTTACATGCCCTCTCACAAGACAGCTTCCAGAAAAACATCTCTTGACATAACTGAATTGTTAAAGAAACCAGAAATTTCTACGTCAGTCCCCAGCATCTAGGGGCATGGCAGATATCACCACCTGTGCTCTCTGGGCCCCTTGTGGCCTCCTTGCTATGGGACTCTGCTTCCTGGTCCTCTGGCTTGGTACTGCAAATGGAGAGCCAGAGTATCAGAGGAACACAGGTGAGAGAGAACAGGACAGTCAATGTCCTGGTTTCTGCTTCTAGGTCACCCTGGATTGGTTGCTCCTTAACAGGTCAGTTCTTCTCGGACGGCTGTTCTCTACAAATCTATTTCTGGCTTTGGTACTTTCCTTTTCCTGATGCTGCTTCTCCCACCAACTCCATCACTTCACGGCCTGGCATAGAAGGCCAATATCTGGTAATATTATCTTTGTAAATACAACCTCCTGAGCTATCCTGATTTGAGAGCTATTTGTTTCCCTACTGTTAACGCAAGGACAAGAGTGACAAGAAAGACTGAGAAATGGGAAAACCTGTTCTAACATGAACATCTTCTTACAATAGTAATAAACATGCTCCCTAAGGTAGTGAACAGATAAAAATCACTGCTCTGCAAGGTTCACCAGGACACAAGTCTAGAAATGTTAGTCAAATGGCAGATATCTTCTTGGCAATCACTAGATATACGATCAGAAGATCCAGTCAGAACAAGTGAATTAGCTACTCTCCCAAACCAGCAATGTTCTATAGTCTTTCCCACCAAGTCTCTCAGATCTGTCCCTGACAACAGTAATCCACAGGAAAAAGCTTATAATTAATGTCTTTCCCAAGAAAAGTGAACAAATTCAGTTGTCTTTATTTTCTTGTAATTTGCTCTTTGGTATATCTGTGTATCTAATTAGTTCCTTTTAGGTATAGCAGTATGATTACATGTAGAATTGAGCAAAATGATTCATGTGGGCTTGAAGGAAAGGCTGTAATTTTCTGGGTATATGTAAAGACAGAACAAGATGCTATAAAGAACATCCTCTTTCAGATTAGGGATTTTGTTTTTTCCAACTAAGTAAATAAACAAACAAAAATCCAAAACCCAAAACAGTAGAAGTGATGGCCAACGAATTTCACACTCTTTCAGAGTCTCGAAAACTTAATATATCTCTGAGACATTTGTTTCAGCCAAAAAAAGGTAGGGTCCCTCCATTCCCTGAAGGGCCCTTAGTTGTATGACCTAGGCAAGCTACTATTTGCTTTGGATTCTTCTGCTGTGAAATGTGAGGGTAAGGCTGGAAAACTTTAGAGTGGGAATTGCAAACTGCCTATTAAAAGTAACCTAAAAGCTATTTTTACTTTAGACCTAAGGTCAGTTATAATTTATTTAAAATCTTCTCAGTTCAATTTAATAATAGTGACTAAGAGAAACAGTAAAGCATAAATACAGACGTATATGGGTTTCATAGTATAGAGATTCTTACCTGGCACCTAGCCTGGGACAATATTTTGACTTAGCAACTACAATTAAAACACAATCATAACTAACACCAAGTAGTGTTCAGCTTCGTAGTAATTTATGAAGCACTCATGCCAAGCATAGCACTGAAGACCACTTGTCCTGGAGCTGCAAACCCAGAATAAGGCCCGCGTCTATTTCCTGTAATACTCCTATAATTCCTGGTGTCCAATCCCTTCTTTGGACAGAAGGTGTCAAGTAACACATCCGAGGCTCACAGATGTAAAGCATTTCCTGGCATAAGAACTAAAGCCATGCTTTTCCTAGTATACCAACTTCCCTTTCCACCCTCAAGGTAAACATGGTGTCAGCATGGAGCAGAGTTAACAGCACCATATACTACGTAGCAGCAAACAGCTTCATTTGCTCAGAGTTCTGTGGGTCCAGTCACAGTGGTGTCAGTCTCACCACTGTAAGGCATCTCAGTGAGATGTAAGTGACTTACCCAAGGTTACATGGCTGTTAGTGGCAGAGCCAGTGTCTTTCCAATCAATTTCTGAAACTGATAGTCTCCTGGATCGATATTCACAATCCAGCTGTGGCTAAGAAGGAAAGTAAACATCATCAAACATGTCTCTTTCTTGGTGGGTGAAACACAACAATAACTTATTTTGGCAGTGAAGAAACTTCCAATACTTAACATTGAAAAGAAATTTCAGAAGGCTGTTCACGCAATGTAATTGTGTGAGGCAAATTTACATAATTTTCTTAACAAGTAGAGGATTTTGCAGAAGCTAAAACAAATCAGTGTGGAAAACTTCTAACAACTGTATATTTTAAGCCTTCCCCTCCTTGTAAGTAATTCACTCAGCAAACTACTGGTTTTACTGACATAATTTTCTAACCGATATGGAATAATAAATGACATATTGCTATTCTAACTTTAACCTAAATTACAGCCTAAGGGGTGATTATGTAAATTAGTCAAACACAGTGGGCAGAATAGTACCATGAAAAGATATGACAACGTGGCTTGACCTATATATTCTCTCAAGCAGTTTCCTGCCCTGGTCCTCCAGTTTTTTGTTACTGTTTTTCTATAGTTGCTTTAAAGGAGGTTTATTCGGTCCCCTTAGAAAGTAACTTAGCGATTATAGTTAAGTAAAATTAGTACACTGCTAGGGCATCCTCCATAGTTAATTTCCAACGAGTTACCATGGTAAAGAAATGAAGGGTCAAACTTTCTCTTTTTAATCAATACAGCAATCCATACACAGAATCAGACCAGTACAGTAGAAAGTACAAACTCAGACAAAAAAGGTGATAAATCCAGTAATTGCCTTGGGCCATGTAGACTGATAGCAAATTCTAGACCGCTGTCAGCAACCTTGGGTTGGGGGTGGCTGCCAGGACCTAATTAATCACCCAGGCCTCGGACTCCAAACAAACGATCGGGATGCCCGAGATCTGGAAAGGTGGGCACTTTCACCAATGGTCTCAGCGATCTCTGGAAAGATCAGTCATCCCAGAGGATTTGTAAGTGTGGGAGGCCAGGATTGCTATTTTTCTTTTGCATTGGCATTTCCTACACCACGCAGTGCTTAAAGGACAGGGGATTAAAGAAACTTAAGCTCCATCCTGGCTGGCCTAAGCGCTTTCACGTCTCCAGAAGGCAAAGCCGCTTCAGCGGGGCCTGAGGAGCAGCGGGACCCCCACCCCCAGCGGCACGGCGAGCCCGGGGTCTGCATAGGCCCGGCAGAGGGATGACACAGGGCCCTGGCGCTCCGGTGCGTGGCAGTGCCGCGGGCGCCACCGGCGAGGAGGAAGCGGGCGTCACCGGCGAGGCCGCACATGGCCAGCGGCGCTCAAGCGGAGGGGCGGCCCGGGGCGCGGTACCTGCGGTCGGGCGGCGGGCTGCTGCTTCTGCGAGCCTCCTTTGGCCGGCCGGGACCCCGCTGTGCCCTTGCCCTCGTCCGCCTCGCTCCCGACTCCTTTCCCTCTCTTTCCCCCTTTTTGCCCCTTCCTCGGCCGTGGCTCCAAGATGGCGGCGCCGAAACGGATCACGTGAGCGGTGAGTGGGTCAGGTGAGCCTGGAGGCGCGCGGCGGGGGCGGGGCCATGGCGGGGTGGAGCCACCACAGACCACGCCCTCTGACAGACAGGACCTTAAGGCTCTGGGCAGATATTGTGGCATCCAGGTCCTGTCAGAGCTGGTGTAGGTGTAGAACTCAGTTAATATCCGCTATGGCCTCAACCTGCTGGGGCATTCTTCATTCCCTCATTTCCCCCATCGTTCTCTTCTTCCTTGTGCTTGTGAATCTGGCTGGACTTTTTTTTTTTTTTTTAAAGTTTATCTAGGGCTGGAGCGATGACTCTGGTTGCTCTTCTAGAGGACCCAGGTTTGGTTCTCAGCACTCATCTAGTGCCTCTCAACCATGTATAACTCCAGTTCCAGGGACTCAGAAGCTCTGACCCTCTTCTGACTTCCACAGACACACACATGGGGCTCAGGTATACATGTAGTCAGGTATACATGTAGGTAACCGTTCACACACCCAAAATAAATCTAAAGATTTTTTTCTAACATTTTATTATCTACTTATTTATTTTTTGTATTTGTGGAGACGTGTGGTGCTCAGAGGACAACTTTCGGGAGTCTGTTCTTTCTTTTCATGATATGGGTACTGATATTGAACTCAGGTCTTCAGGCTTGATTGACAGCAAGCACCTTTACCCATTGAACCACATACCCTGCCCAGAGGTACTGGGGAATGAGCGCAGGGACCTTTTACCTGCTAGATAAATGCTCTTCCACTGGGCTACGTCTACCACTCCTCCTTTTTTTTTTCTCAGTTTTCTGAGACAGCTCATTCTGGCTTCTAATTCCTTACGTAGTTAGCCCTTGCAGACCTTGAAGGTGTGAATCTCCTGCCTCAGCCCTCTAGAGCAGCTTGGGTGAGTAGGTGTGTCCCCACCCGACCAGGCTCTTACTGGAGCTATTATTTTTGAGGCATTGTATGCGGAAAAATGAAGAGGTCCTAACCATATGTCTGACGAGCAGCAGTGCTGGCTCTGGGTCAGAAATACTTAAAAAAAAAAAAAGCATTTATTTATTCGTGTGTGAATATGTCATATCCTGAGTGTGTCACAGCCTGCATGAAAGCCAGGGGACAATTTTCTGGAGTTGGTTCACTTCTTCTCTCATGTAGGTTGAACTCAGGTTGCAGCTTTGATAGAAAGTTCTTTTACCAGCTGAACCTTCTTGAGGTCCTTGAAAGATTTTCAGGGGTTGAAAGGTCTGACTTGGTGAGCTTCACGTAATAACTCCGAGTGAGCCGTCATGTTTGTCATTTGGATCTGTTTCGTGAAGTATTTGCTCCGTTACAAGTCCTGTTGTGCTAATACCATGAATACAAACGGAAAGAAGCAATCTGACCCAGCTTTCAACCCAAGAATAAGCAGGCAGTTAGGGGCTAGCAGGAATGACACAGCCAGGTCTGGATTCAATGGGTGGGCGTGGTCAGAGGAAGGACGTTAGGATTCTAGAGATAGCACCAGACTGGACTTGCTAGGTGAGATATCTTTTGGATGTTTCCTGATATATTTAGAACCCACTTCAAGCAGTTTGGGTTTTGAGTCGTCAAAATATACACGAAAAAATAATGGTGCTTACTAGTGTTTAGGTACGGCAGCCATTTTGTTTGTTGTATCTCTGGATAAAAATTTACCAGCTGGGGATTACAGAGATGACTGAATAACCGGTTAAGTGTAGATTCTGCTCTTGCAGAAGACATATTGGCTCTCAGCACCCATGCCAGGCAGCTCTCTCCCACTCAGCTCATTGATGGGCTTCTTCCTCCCCTGGTGACGCAGATATAGGCCAGATTAGACCAGACTAAAGGTAGATAAAGACAGGTTTATTAGGTGCCACTCCTGGGTAGGTTCACTGGTGGCAAGGAACGGGCCGGGCAAACCGTGCACCCGGGTTAGGGTGGAGAAGTTTTATAGACTGTAGGTGAAGGGTGATGACGATGTATCAGCAGTAAACTGGGCTTGTGCCCAAGTATGTTCTAGAGCTAGGCAGGGACTGGGGTGGCTGGCAGCATCAGGGGAGGAGGTTGCAACAGCCTGGGCTCTTGGAGCCCTTTGTTCAGAGTTTTTCGGTGTGGGCGAGGCTGTGGGGAAGGAGGGCAAATGGGGTTTCCCAGCTTGTGCAGGGGTGCGCAGGTGGTCCAGCCTAACACAATCACCCTATCTCCAGCTCCAGGGGGATCTGGATTCCATGAGCATCTGCACTCACTTTCACATACCTGCCCCGTGCCCCCTAAATAAAAATAACGGCAGCAAATCTTTGAAAACAGGTCACCAGCCTTTGGTGTTGGAAAACCAGCAGAGTTAGAATTCTGTCCGGTGGCTCACAGACTCCTTCACCATTTGGGCCAAATAGTGAAGAAATGAAAATCAAGGGCTGGAGGATTCTTTTCAGTAACAAGTTAGAGGTGGAGCAAGGGGGCAGAGGGATTAGCATGGAAGGCTGGAAGGAAAAAGACATTAGGGTCAGCCCCAGACAGGAAAGCATGAAAGGAGGAACCAGGAACAAAAATGACAATGTCTTCCCTTCCCTTTGCTGTATAAGAAAGCATGCCGAACAACCCATGGGTAGCAAGCCAGTAAGCAGCACTCCTCCATAGTCTCTGCTTTAGTTATTGCCCTTGCTTCCCTGATGATAATGCTGTAACCTGTAAGCCAAATAGACCCATTTCTCTCCAAGTTGACTTGGAGATTGGTCAGTGTTTTGTCATAGGACTAGAAACCAAACTAGTACAAAGGTATGAAATGCAGGATCTGGTTGGAAAATGCGGACAATTTCAAGAAGCCTGTGACACAAAAACATCAGCACCTACATAATGTGTACACACACATATGTATGTATACATGTATACCCACTTGTGCACATACACATTCATGCACATGTGTATATATCTGAGTTCATGCGTGCACGTGACACACGCGTGCGCACATATACTTTTGTAATGCTGTGGCTGGAATCTAGGACTTCATGCCATCTAGCCGAGTGCTCTGCCACTGAGTTACATCCCCAGTCCCTTTTCCCTTTTTTATTTTGAGACAGGCTCTCACAGAGTTACCCAGGCTAGCCTCGAACTCACTTCTGTAGACTGGGGTTAACTTAAATCTCCCATTTTTCCATTTCTATTTCCTATTTCCCATCTCTATCTCCTGTGTACCAATGTTAAGGGCCTGCACTACTAGTTTTGCTTTTTTTTTTTTTTTAAAAAAAAAAAAATGCTCTCCAGAAAGGTTGTAGTAAAAGTTTTTTAAAGTCAAAGGAATGCAAAGATCCAGGTATCGTTCCATTGAACTTGTAGATCCCCCAATAAACTCTCAGCACCTTGCACCAGCCACCGAATGTTTTTATCATGATTTAATTAAGCAGCTGTAGCAAGATTTCATGTTTCAGATAGGACACTTATGCAATTATCTAGCCCCATGTTCAATGGGATCTGATTCTGTTCTCAGATGAGAGATGACCCTGATAACCAAGTCCCTGTCTCCCCACACCTCATCATTCTGCTTTGGGGTCCTTAATTAGTTGATAAGGTTACAGGTTTCACTTCTTCTAGTATTCCGGGCTTGTATCAGGTAACTGAGCATGGAGTCTGATGCAACTTAAACCAGCCCACTGTTTAAATCCAGGCAACACAAAAAGCGTGGTAGGTTTCAGGTTGGTAACTGGCTGGAAACTGAGTGAGCCGTCAGAGCTGGATGCTGAGGAAGTCTTGTTTCTGAGCAAGCGAGATGACCCAGAGGTGCTTGTTGGCAAGCCTGAAGACCTGAACTACACAGTGGAAGGAGGTAGAACTCATTCCTGAAAGTTGTTCTCTGACCTCTACACGCACAACTGCACACGCACGCGCGCACACACACGCAATAAATAAATGAAAGTCTTCCCAGCTATGATACCTCTGAAGGACACTTTGTCTTTGGTAAAATAAGACTAAATTAGCTTTCTTGTGGAGGGATTAATCATGGAAGTCTTTTGAATAGTGCAGGGAATTGAATGAGGCAAATGACCTGTATTAAAAAAAAAAAGAGAATTTTTTTTTCTTTTCGAGTCAGAGTTTCTCTGTCCTGGAACCACAGATTTTCCTGCTTTAGCCTCCCAAATGGTGTGATTACAGACATTTGCCACTACACTGGCTGGTAGTAATATATTTTTTGTTTTGTGATCTTTTTTAAAAAAAAAAAAAGTAAAAAAAAAAAAAAAAAAGTATATTGTCTCAGAAAATGAAAGATTGGGCCCGAAGAGATGTCTCTTGGTTAAGAACACTGGCTGCTCTTCTAGAGGACCCAGGTTCTAGTCCCAGCACCCACATGGAGGCTCACAATTGCCTAGAAGCCTACTTTCGGTGATCTGGTGCTTTCTTTGGCCTCTGAGAGTACCTGGCATGCATGTGGTACTCTTAGACACATGCATGTAAAATTCAAACATTTAAAATGAAAATAAATAACTCTTTAAAAATTATTTTTAAAAAGAAAAGATTGCTGTAACCTCCGCTAATCAGGAGGCAGAGGCAGGAGGATCACAATGAGGTCGAAGTCAGCTTGTCTTAAAAAGTAAAGGAGGGCAGAGGTTCTGTGGCACAGAGCCCTTGCCTGCTCTGCTGTGTGTAACCCTCACACTGGAAACAAAGAACAGAGCAACAGAGACAGAGGGACAGGGACAGGGAGGGTCAGCAGCAGGGTTAGGAGGGAAAAGAACACTGTGTGGTTGGCCATCGCCTCTCACTTTGCCCTTTCTCTTCCAGGGTGCTGTGTGGCTGGCCATCGCCTCTGACTTTGCCCTTTCTCTTCCAGGGCACTGTGTGGTTGGCCATCGCCTCTGACTTTGCCCTTTCTCTTCCAGGGCACTGAGCAGGCGGGCTCCATCTTTCTGACATTTTTCTCTTCCCTTGTAAAACCTGAAGTTCAATATATCCTCTTTCTAAGCTTCAGATGTCTAGTCTGTGGAGGTTCAGAGTTTAATTACAGGCGGTCCTCTGGGTTCAAAACGGAACTCCATCATTAAGAGTAATGGCAAGTCTTGACTTTATTAATGAATGAAAAGTTTGTGCGATGTAAGTCAGAAGGAATGTACGATAAAAGGACTTGATATATTATCATATATCTAGCTGTCAGTAATAAATTAACATTAGCTCTGGATTCTGTACACTTTGCATCCTGAATATATACCTAGAAATACTTCATAATTATAGTTCAGGTCTCAAGAACCATCATAAATTATCTACCTGTCATTCATTCTCTGTAAGAGCTGCCAACCCCTGTTACTTCTGTAGAGCATTGGCATCTGAAGTCAGGCTCCGTGGGTTAAAAGTATCTTCTGTGCAAGTTCAAGGACCTGAGTTTGAATCCCCAGAACCCACAAAAAAAAAAAAAAAAAAAAAAAAAGAAAGAAAAAAAAGGGCACCTAGTGTGAGTGTCTGCAATTCCCAGAATTCCCAGGACAGCATGAGAGACTGAAACAAGGGAAGCTCCAGAGTCTCACAGGCCAAGAGACCCTGTCTCAGATGATGTGGAAGGCTGTGGCTAGCACCTAAGGTTGTCCTCTGATCTCTGAACCTGCGCCATAGCACAAGTGTGTCCAAATTAATGTTTACACACATAAGACACACACACGTGGTACACACACACACACACACACACACACACACACACACACGTCATAAAATCTCTAGTGGTGTGAGGCATATCTTTTTGCCCCCCCCCCTTTTTTTGAGACAAGATCTCCATGCTGCCCAAGCTGACCTTGAACTTTTGACTCACCTGGCTCACTCTCCTGAGCTGATAGTTGCATATTAGCAAGTCTGGCTTTACACTTCTGTCTTAGTTAGGGTTTTACTGCTGTGAGCAGACACCATGACCAAGGCAACTCCTATAAGGAAAACATTTAATTGGGGCTGGCTTACAGGTTCAGAGATTCAGTCCAGTATCATCAAGGTGGGAAGCATGGCAGCATCCAGACTGGCATGCCACTGGAGGAGTTGAGAGTTCTGCATCTTAATCCAAAGGGGGCCAGGAGCAGACTACTCTCAGGCAGCTAGGAGGAGGGTCTCAAAGCCCACCCCTATAGTGATGCATTTCCTCCAACAAGACGATACCTGCTCCAATAAGGCCACACCTCCTAATAGTGCCATTCCCTGGGCCATGCTTATTCAAATCACCACAACTCTTGGGGAAAAAAAGATTTACTTATTTTCATTTTATGTGTACGAGTGTTTTGCCTGTTGTGTGTCTATGCACCACATACATGCCTGGTGCCTCCAGAGGTCAGAAGAAGGTCTCTGATCCCCTAAAATTAGAGTTACAGATGGTTGTGAGCTTCCAGGTGGGTGCTGGGAGCAGAACCTGGGTCCTCTGCAAGAACAGCCAATGTTCTTAACCACTGAGCCATCTCTCCAGCCCCTTCAAATATTCCCTATGAGGTTCTAATAAGGCAGAAGAATGTGCAGCAATCATCTATGGCCAGGAAGAAGAGGAGAAAAGCAAAGAGGCCTATCGCCACATCTGGTGCTTGCTCCAGCTGACATGGGTCTGGCTTAAATTTCAGCTCTACTGTTTTTAAGCTAACTCATTTAGGAAAATTTCCCTGAGGATCCCAGTCATAATAAGTGGAGAGGCTGTGCCATCGAGGCTGAGGTGGAATTTAGTCTACAACTCTCCTTGCTGGAGGTTCTGTCTCAGGTGTAAGGACATGAATTTGGGGGTGAGAATGGCCTAACTGGACAATGCCCTGGGTTCCATTCATAGCACTGAAAAGGAGGAGGAAGGGGAAGAGGAAGAGGAAGAAGAGGAAGATGAAGAGAAGTATCATCATCCATGGTAGTAACATCTAGTGGCCTATCTTGGTTGCACAGTCATGCCAAGGAGCACTCCAGTGGGAAGTGAGCCATTTCCTTTGTCCAGCTACAACCCAGGGTATGACCTTGGGTCCCTAAATCAGTCTAAGAGCTGAGTTTCTGGCAGCGATTCCCTGAACGTGTGCCGGTGTGTGGTGGGGATCCAGGAAACCTCGGCAGCAGGCAGGGAGTGGAGGAGGAGGAGGATGCTTCAGAGGCTGCCAGGAGGCTCCTTGCAGACGAGGAGTCTGCATGTGTCATAGACTCCTGCTGCAGCAAAAGGAGGCCCAGCAGGGCTGCACGCTGGAGCAGGGAGCTTGCTTCAGCCAGACTGTCTCTCTGCCTCAATGTGGACTGGTTATTGGCAATTTTTAAGCAATTTTCAGTCGTCTCTGTCAATAAAGCCGCTCTCTTCTCTGCAAGGGGAATGAAAATGAGATTTTGAGATCTCCAAAAGGACTGTCTCCTTTTGCCACTTTATCTGACTAGGAGCCAGGTAGGAGCCCAACTGAGTGGGGGTGGGAGCTATTTGCTATGCCCCAAACCCTGTTGACAGGTAATAGCACCTGCTTCCCAGGAGGGTTGTAATCTGATACTGCTAAATTCTTCCCGGAGAAGGGTGCTTTCCTTAAAGCAGAGACCTTTATTGATGAGAGCGGCACTGGAAGAAAATGAAAAGCAGGAGAAAGACACTGTAGGGAGAGGTAACTGCCTATCATACCAAGGAAGTCTAGCTGAGGGGTAATCCTGGACTTCAAAATATGTCATTTGTTATTTTGACAGCTCCTCTTGATGTGATAGACTAGGAGGAGCCAGCAGTGGTGGTAGCAGCAGCCACTGCCAGCACGAAGCTCTGATTCTTGCTTCTTTTGGTGGTTAGGAAAGCTGGCGTGGTGGTGGATGCCAGCATTCCTGGCTCTTAGAGGGAGCCGAAGTAGAGGATTCTAAGTTTGGGCCAACCTGGGCTACTTAATGAGACCCTGCCTATTGACAATCAAGCCAGGTGGTATGAGCCTGTAATCCCAGATACTCAGAAGGCTGAGGCAGGAGGATTGCAAGTTCAAGGTTAACTTAGACAACTTAGAGAGGCTTTTGTCTCAAAAGATTTAAAAACAAAATAGTGGTGAAGAAAGGGGGTCAGGGATAGGGATAGAGTTCAGCAGCAGCAGAGTGCTTGCTTCAAAGTTGGGAGACTCCAGGTTCCTTCGCCAGTATTGGAACCAAACTAAAACAAAGAGCCACAACCACAAAACAAACAAACAAACCAATAACCAGAGATAGCAAGTAGTGTTTAGGCCCTCAGCTTTTCTTTCTTCATATACTGTGATAAAGCAAGCATGGAGAATATTGGAAAAGGAATGGAAACACACATCAGTGCCTGAGGAAAGTCCAGGGCCCAGTTTTCATGCCTTCCTTGGCCTTTCCCGTAAGTGCTGATGTAGGTAGGCGGGCCCTGCTGCAGTGTATGTTGAGCTGAGCATGGCATACTCAGTACAGGGCGTATGGACGCCTTCAGGCTTCTCTGAGGAGGTGACCAGGCTCCTGTGACACTCACCTTGCAGACTTGCCTTTCTCCTTCAGCTCCCGTCTCAGAGTTACCTTGCAGGGATTGCCTTGTGATCAAACTCTTGGTAGCAAGGTGCCTCAAAAATAGGTGATCATCTCAGGGGCCAGAGAGAAGGCTCAGCTGTTAAGGGCACTTGCTGCTCTTCCAGAGGACTCAGGTTAGATTCTCAGCACCCCATGGTGGCTCACAACCATCTGTAACTCCAGCGGACTGCATGCCACCTTATGCTCTCCATGGACCCGGCATCCACATGATGCACAGACAATACATGCTGGCAAAACACCCATACACTTAAGATAAAATTAAAAATGTGGACCATCTGCGTGTGTGTGAAGACAGCAGACCAGCATGAAAGCAGGTGCGATATGCTGCAGATTTAGATGCTTGGATGCTGGCGAGTCCTCCGCCTGGTGTGGAGGGCTCAGTGAGCCAGCTGGAAAGGTATCTTGGAGCTATGGCTGAACCAGGTGGAAACCATCTCATGAGGGCTTTGCAGGTGGAGGCTCTGTGCCTGGGGCTCTGCCATGCTTCTTCACACATTTGTACGTGAGCTGTTCTGTCACTAGTCACAGGAGCTCTTGCTGCCTCAGCATCTGTCTGCCCTGGTGGGAGGTGGGTTCCCACTCGGCTCCAGGAGCCTGTCAGTCCTGTTCATTGATATTTCCTCTGGCAGGGTCTTGAATGTAGCTATAGTCGCCGATTGAATGGGAGGGTGATTTCACCTAAGCACACCTGCTCCACCCAGTGGGTTTAGCTAGAGGAGGAACTCAGTCTTTTGGAGCTGGGTGTGGTGGTGCATGTCTGTTATGCCAGCAGTCAGAGGCCTGGGGCAGGAGTTTGAGGACAGACTAGGGTTCCCCAGGGAGACCCTGTCTTCATGAACTAATACCTACCTCAAAGAAAGTATTCGGGGAGAGAGTTGGCTTAGGAGAAAAAAGATGACATCTACTTAGCGACCTAGGTATCAGTCTTACGTATCAGGCTCAGGGGTGCTAAGGGTCTAGCCTGTGAACTGGGTTTTACCCTTAGTTTCAGAATCTTTTAGCATGTCCTAGCTGTGTGACTTAGTCTATTACTTAATGGCTTAGCTAGGGTGTCATTGCTGTGAAGAGGCGCCATGACCATGGCAACTCTTATAAAGGATACCGTGTAATTGAGGCTGGCTTACAGGTTCAGAGGTTCAGTCCATTATCATCATGATGGGAAGCATGACAGCATTCAGGCAGACATGGTGCTGGAGAAGGAGCTGAGAGTTCTGCATCTTGATTTGAAGGCGTCCAGAAGGAGACTGTCTTCCACAGTGACTGATGGGCAGTGATCAATAAGTAGTATAATTGCAAAAGATTCAGAGAAGAGTGACTCAAAAGGCAAGGACACCATGAGCGAACCTATGAGCTTTTGGTGACTGATTGAGAGTGGAGTCGAGAGATGGCCAGCCCCTTGGCTCCTTCAGCATGTCCTGGATGGGAAGCGTTAGTGTGTGGTACACACCAGTGACAGCCGGTCACACAGGAGAGGAGACGTGGGTGGAGTCACCCAGCCATTCTGTCCTCAGCTTAGAGCTGTAGTGTGAACTTTGGCGCCAAGTCACATATGACCACCCGGGGCTCGGCCCATTTTTCCTAAGTATGGATTTTGTTGGCAACTGAAGGCCCCTAACGCCCTGCCATTTTGATACATTTTGGTTAAGAAGTCCAGGAGCCTTTGGACTTGGTACTGACGTGTTGAAAGCGAATAGAATTTACATGATTTAAGTGTCTTACCCAGATCCACACCTCTCTCTCTTCAGATTTAAATGTTCGAAAGCTCCAAATTTGATATTTCAGCGGCAACAATGACATCTAGGGGTTGGTTTCCCTGGGTTTCACCCGAGATGTCTGTTCTCTGTTTGAAAAAGTGAGCACACTAACATATGCACGACACCCAGAATGTTGGCTCAGAGCACAGGAACTTGGTCGGTGGCCAGGGTGACACTCAGGGATCAATGAAAGAAAGTGGCTGTGGCCTCAGCTGTCCCTAAGAACACCCACTACCCCCTTCTACAAGGACAACAAGCTCCACAGTGCCTACTTTTTTCATTACTCTTTGACCTGCAGTCAGCCGCATGGCACCCTTTATATTCTGTTTGATCCAAGTCCACTCTAATGGACGGAAGGCTCCATCTTCCCTGTGTGGAAAGAGGCTGAGACTCGTGTTCTAGATCCTTCTCTCTGTGTGTGTTCACCCTTTTAGGAGCGGTGGGACATGCTTTGGAAGTTCATATAGTCTCTTCTCCATTGTGTGGCCCTGACCATCAGATTCATTATCAGCCAGTGGTTTGTTGTCAATAAGTCAGTCAGCTAATAGCATCTACCGAGCACTTTCTGGATACACTGTATACATATGATTGTTGTTTGCAGTGCTGGGCCTTGAACCTAGGGCCTTGTTCATGTTCAGCAAGCACTCTATTACTGAGCTGCGCCTTTGACCCTGTCCTATTGCTTTTTAAGAATCAAGTTCTTCTAAATGGAAGTGTGATCAATCAGATTCATTATCAGCCCTTGGTTTGTTGTCAATAAGTCAGTCAGCTAATAGTATGTACTGAGAACTTTCTGGATACACTGTGGTGTGTATGTATGTGTGTGTGTGTGTGTGTGTGTCCATCCTAATAGTTAGGTAAGGGAGGCCTGAAAGGCCATACACATAAGTCCAATCCATGAAAAAGCATACAGTTTATTTGAAGTGTTTCAAAGACGGACTAGGGAGATAGCTAGTTGTTAAGAGCACTGGCTGCTCTTCCAGAGGACACAGGTTCAGTTCCCAGTACCCACATGGCAGCTTACAACTGTCTGCAACTCTAATTCTAGGGCATCCAACTCCTTCTGGCATCTCTGTGTACTGTACACATGTAGTACACAAGTAGGCAAAACACTCATACACAAAGGAAAAATGAGTAAAATTTCAAAAAAAATTAAAAAGTATTCCAAGCATGCATATTAATGAGAAATAAAGTATTCATGAAAGCATCTGTGAGAGTGTTGGAAAATGCACAAATATTCAGATGCTGTTTAAGGTTCCTCTCAGCAGGCAAAGTTTGTGATTTTTGTGCAGATTAAAATTAGCACCCTGCTCTACTGATGCATAGTAATATTGGCATCAGCACATGAAACACAGCTACCATATTGTCTTTCTGTGTGTTAGTCGAAGGGGCAACATAAAATACAGTTTAGCTCCTTGGGTAACTGGACAGACCCTTGGTGTGAATATGCTTTGAGGTTCGTTTCCTACCTTGCTTTGAGAGCCCTGAGGTGGTGGTGGTGAAGCCTGGTCTCACATGTCTTTCTCAGGATATGTTCCCTGAATGCCACCTCTTCTGATTTCCTTTTTGGATTTGTTTTATCTTTAAGTTATGTGTGTATGTGTATGTCTGTGTGGGGCATGTGTATGTGTGAGTGCAGGTGCCTGTGGAGGCCAGCAGAGGGCGTCAGATGCTCACTTGGAGCTGGGATTATGGTGGCTGTGAGCCATCTGATGTGGGTGCCGGGAACTGACGATCCTCCGGAAGGGCTCCCCAGCCCTCTTTGTCTGATTAAGAGGACCATGGAGTCCTTTGCATCTTAACCCTTGCTTTTGCCCTTTTCTTATGATCTCCTCAGTCTGTTTTCCAGTTTCCCTCTACAGCAAACAAAACGTATGGATCTGACACCCAGAATGCCATTACTTTAACCTATGAGATGCGTGCCTTAGCCTAGTTTAAGCTTTCGATTACTGTTGCAAAGACCTGAGGTCAACTCAAGCAAAGCTTGGTTCATGGTCACTTGGCCCTGTTGCTTTGGGCCTGTGGCCAAATAGGACATGATGGCAGAAGCATGTGACAGGCCAGAGCTGTTTGCCTTGTGGTGACTGAGAAGTGGAGAGAAACAAGAAGGGGAGTTGGGAGTCTAGTACCTGTCTTGAGGTCATGCTGTCACCCCTTCTTCCCACTGCACCCCACCCCAGCTCCTAAGTCTCCTAATAGCACCAAGGTCCTATGACCAAGCCTTTACTATGTGAGTCTTTGGAGGACAGGATATCCAAATTAAAGCAGTAGCCCTTCAATCATTTCCTTTCTGGAGGGGTCTGAGAATCTCCAAGTGGCATCCTTCAAGGTCCAGCCTGATGTCTTTGGTGCTGGCCAGCCTCAGCTCCATCCTGTCTGCCTGTCCTCATAGAAATGTGTTTTGGCTTTCCAGATACTTCACTCTCTTGTCCCCCAGTGTGCTTTGCTCAGTCTTCGGGTCTTAACCGAACAACCATTTGTCAGGGGAACCTTCCTTGATCTTTCTGACTAGGTTAAATCCCTTAACCCACTCTTCATGTCTTAGGCCTCATAGCTATAGCTTATGTGTATCTTATTAGATCAGTGTCAGCTCCTTTCCACACACTGCTGATTTGAGGTTTTGGTTATGGTGTTCCATCACAGCAATAGTAACCCTAACTAAGACAGCAGGTCTTAGTACTGTGTAAGGAAAATTCCAGTTTCTTGAGTCACCATGTTCATCAAGTGTCTTCCTGCCAATGAACAGCAAGAAGATGAAGAATAAAAGGGGTACTTGATACAGCCCTTTTGCTGTATCACAAGTGAGAGATGTTCATGTCTGTTACTTGAGAATTCTTGTAGTCCAGACCCTTGGCAGATAGTTCAAGAAGTGGGGTTTCACTTTCCACAGCTTAGGATGGGAAAGCCACATTCAACTCCCTCTTGAAAGACTCTAAACAATTATCTACCTCACTAACTTCACTACAAGTGCAGTCTTGATGCTTTGTCTGTAAAGAAGAAATTACCAAGTGATATCCTCACTTGGTGTATATTTGAGTCTCTCTCTGTGTATGCCACATGAGAACAGTGTCTGAGGAGGTCAGAGGAGGGCATCAGATCCCTTGTTTCTGGAGTTACAGGTGGTAGCAATCCACCAGGCATGAATGCTGGGAAGAAGCAGTTCATGTTCTTAACCACTGGACTATCTCTTTAGCTCCCCACCAAAGGAATGCGCATATATATATAATTTTATGTTTTCATTTTATTTTATGTGAGTGGACATTTGCATATATGTGCACATAGTCTTGAATTCATGATCCTTCTGCCTCAGGGCCTCCTGAGTGCTGAGATGACAGGTATGTGCCACCATACTTGGCTTTCAACAAATACCTATTTGTGTGTGTGTTTATGTGTATATGAAA
The DNA here is from genome assembly GCA_019843965.1 of Rhynchomys soricoides. Taxonomy (NCBI): domain Eukaryota; kingdom Metazoa; phylum Chordata; class Mammalia; order Rodentia; family Muridae; genus Rhynchomys; species Rhynchomys soricoides. The sequence continues at coordinate 1,942,505 of JADRCH010000287.1, forward strand.
GTAGGCATACACATGCCACAGTGTGTGTGTGTGTGTGTGTGTGTGTGTGTGTGTAGGCTAGAAGACAACTCTTTGGAGCTGGTTCATTTCTTTTACTTTATGGGATCTGGGGATTGAACCCAAGTCATCAGCCTTCATACTAACACTTCTACCCACCGAGCCATCTCTTTGGGCCTTAATAAATATTTCTTGAGTGTGGACTGTGTGGTAAGTGCTGTGTCTGACACTCACAGTCTAGCAGTGGAAAGAGCAGAATGAATGGCTGCTTTCGTGGAACCAAGAGTCTTACCAGGGAGAGAGAAAGAGGCCAGTTAACAGACAGACCAATGCACTGTACAACTTTGGTGCTAAGAAAGGGGTTGAAGGTACAGGAGAGCTGTGTGGGGTAGCCCACACCTTTAAGCACTTGAGAGGCAGAGGCATGGAGATCTCTGTGAGTTTAAGGCCAGCCTTGTCTACATAGTAATTTCTACGATAGCCAGGGCTACATAGAGAGACCCAGTAAAGTACAGACAGGAGTGTTTAGGGGAGACTACCTTGAGGTAGACCAGAAGGATGAAATCCAGCCATGAGTTTTCTAGGCTTGGGATGAGCAGTGGGTAGAGCCTGAGCTGAGTGTGTTGGGGGAAAATGACCATTGTGGGTTAAAAGGCAAAGGTGGAAGGTGTTTTATTTATGGCTGTTTGTGGGGTTCAGAGGATGGTTCTGCTTTTGCTTCCTTTGCCTTTGCAAAGGATGGTCTTGTAGGGATTGCATGCAATCCTTAAGCTCCCGCCTCAGCAGCGCCAAGCTCGATGTCTTTTTCAGCTGGGGCCATGTCAAGTGATGCCCCTTTCTCTCCTCCCCACCCCCATCAGCCCCACCTTCAGGACTGGGAATCTGGAGCAAACTCTGTGAGACCAGCAGAGAGCTCAGGAGCAAATGGGATTTTAAAGTTGTTAGGGCATTTTGGCATTCAGTCCCCCAAGATGAGCAAAGTGTCTTGTCTGGTAATTGCAATTAATGGCCCTGCTATTCAAGCATATCCGTCAATAAATCTCCTCTAATAACCGATTGGGCACAGTCGTTGCTATAGTTATGTCTCTAAATTGAGCCCAGGGTAGTTGGCCACGGCACTGACCTTACTGGGGTCAGGGCTGCTTCCTGACTGTGTGACTCCATATCCCAGGAATTAAAGCCACCCTTCCAAATGGCTGGCTTCCTGCCAGATGAAAGACAGTCTGAGCTCCTTAGTTTAACTGTCTGGAGATTTCCTGTAAATCTCTTAAATGTGGAATAAAAATCTTTGAAACTCTGGCACACCAGTGATGACTGTAGGATTGTCCACTCTACTTTGCTATTGTACTGGGCATACTGGACAGGGGGACTTCACATCAGATTGGCGATAGCCAGTGATAATCACAGCAGATGTCCTGTCAGAGACTTGGCTAGCCAGGATAGCCTCTCATCATAGTTTGCTTAGTTCCCCCTTCTAGAGAGTTCCCTCCCCTCCCACAGGCACGGTGTCAAGGAGCTTTATCCCCTCAAGTGTCCCTTTCAGCTCTCCCACGGGTGACCATTCTACATCCCCGTAAGCTTGCTGTCTCAAGGCTCAGTTCTCCGAGGCCGTAGCCACAGCTTTAGAGTCTGACCCTGCACCTTTCCACCTCTTTCGACACACCTTATGCCTTCAGCAAGGCTCATATTTCTAGAATTATTTTTTAAAACTGAGTTTGCATCACCTGCTCAGGTGGGAGTATTGTCCACATGTTGGGAGTGACAGGTTGGCATGGAGGCCAATATGTGTTTGAAGTCGTTAAAGAAGGGAGGTAAACAGGAAGGAGAAAGAGGAGAAGGAAGAAGGAGGGAGATGAGGGACAAAGAGTCAGACAATGGACATTCGTTTCCCGTCTTTGGCCGGGTGCAGGCTTCAATTAATCTTTGGGAATATTCTTTGTTGCTCTCTGGGTTTGCTCTCTTGCTCTTTCTACATAGTTTATCTTAGAATTTATGTCCTAGAGTGAAGGCTGGCTGTCAGAGAGTGGCAGAGCAGTCAGGTGGTGTGTCCAGGGCTGCTCAAGCAGAGTCTCCACCAGTGTCCAGCAGGCCCATCCTGGCCCAGTTTCTCCACTACCTTCCCTTCTGGAAGTGTCTCTCATGGGGTGTTCTTGTTTCCTTCCCATGGCTGTGATAAAGCACTCTGAACAAGAACAACGTAGGGAAGAGAAATGGTTATTTCAGCATACGGGTTACAGTCTACCATCCAGTGAGGCTAGAGCCGGAACTCAACTCTTCTAGTCAGCATTGCCACCCACCAAGTAACTCATTTCACTAAGAAAACACATCGGGGACCACAGAGGATACTGTGGGCCAGGCTGGCCTCAAGCCCACAGAGATCCACCTTCCTCTGCCTCCCAAAGGCTGGGATTAAAGGTATGTGCCATCACCACTAGACTTATCTTTCTTATATAGCTCAGAGCCACCTGGTTAGGGCATACTGTTGGGCACAGTGGGCTGTTACCACAATATCAATTAAAAATCAAGATATGCCCCCACAGACATGTCCACAGGTCAGTCTGATCTGGGTGATGCTTCAGGCAAGACTGTCAGGTGGCCCTAAGCTATTATCAAGTTGGTAGTTAAGCCTAACTAGGGATCCAGCACATGTCAGAGTTGAGCTTGCTCACTTTCTCTGGAGGGTGCAAGAAAAAGTAACAGATTTCTACATGGAAGAAAAACCTGCCAAGATATCTCTCCAAGGCAAAGAAAACGCTTTAATAGTTTGCTTCTAACTTTCAAAAATTATTTAACTATTTTATGTTATGTGTATTGTGTTTGTCTGAGTCTATACATGTGTATCATTTGCACGCAGGTGCCCATGGAGGTCAGAAAAGGGTATCAGATCCTCTGGAGCTGGGTCATAGGTGATTGTTGACTGCCTGATATGGATGCTGGGAACCAAACTCAGGTCAGTTACCAAACTGCTGGGCCAGTTCTCCAGCCACTAGTTTGCTTCTAACTTTAAAAGATTAAGCTTCAATTTTAGTGTGTGTGTGTGTGTGTGTGTGTGTGTGTGTACACATATGAGTGCAGTGCCCTTGTAGTTCAGAATGGCATCAGATCTCCTAGAGCTGGAGTTACAGGCCATTGTGAGTCACCTGATCTAGGTGCTGGGAACCAAATTTGGGTCCTCTGCAAGAGCAAACCGTGCTCTGAACTGCTGAGCCATCTCTCCGGCCTCTGCTTCCCAAATGACCTCCAAATGTAGCGAGGACGACATGGCTGTTTTAAAAATCACACTGGCTTGGTGCAGGGATAACTCAAATTGTAGCATTTTAGATTGGTAACAAGAGACTCAATCTGTGTGTAGGAGAGTTGGGTAGCACAAGTCTATGTGCTTGGGAAATGCTGCACACCCGTGGCTTATGAAACTATTCCGATGGGCATTTGGTGGACTTTGAGTTATCGCATAATACCAAATGGAATTTTGGCCTCACTGTTAATGATGTGCTATTGAGAAAAGTTAGAGAAAGATAAAGAGATGTTAAAGAAGAAAAGGCAAAGGGAACCCAGTCAAGGCATGAAACCTGGAGCCGGGGACAGTCTCTTTTCTTCACCCCCTCTCCTTCTTCCTCTTCCTCAGCCCTTCCGCAACCATCTCCAACACAGTCACCTCATTAGTTCACGGTGGCCCTGGGTCCATTTGTAAGACTGTATGTATCAATTCCCTTTGCATCACCATGACCAAAATGTCTCACGGAAACAAGGAAAGAATGATTTATTTTGGCTCATGGTTTCAGAGAGTTCTGCTCATGGTTCCTTGGTTCCTTGCACCTGAGAAGAGCGTCATGGTTGGGAGATCTTGTGGCAGAGGAGAGCTGACGGTTGAATCAGGGATGACGGGAAGAGAAGAGGAGGGGAGGGGGAAGGGAGGGAGAGGAAGAGGGAGGGGAAGAGGACAAGGAAGGCGGAGGGAGATAAATATACCTTCCAGGAGTCTGTCCTCCTTCAGCTAGGCCCCACATCCTGAAGTTTTCAGAACCTCCCAAAATAGCATTACGAGCTAGGGACTAAAACTTTAAAACCGTGGGAGACATTTCAGAATCCGTGCGCAACACTGTGGGTATCATCGCCTTCTCCCAAGATTGTAGCATTTCATTTCTCAAGTTCCCCGGTGCCTCCTCCCAGTGCATGCTGGCCGGCGTTGATCAAGGCGGGGATAAGTTCATGGCTATGGCGTCTTAGAGAAGAAGAAGTAGAGCACAGACAACTTTGCAGACTACTTTGAGTTCCAGTAGAGGGCGGATGGCAGATGGGGCTCTTAATCTTCATGCCGCTTCTTCACACTCTTTGTACGTCCAGGGTGCACGAAGCGTGTACCTGGCAAGCACGGCCATGTACTGGCACCAGGAGCAGGAGGGCTGGCTCTGAGCCTCCTGGTAGAGAAGACGATAGAGGCTCCTTAGAGGCAGGCAGAGCACAAGGAATCAGACAAGTTGAAATGTGAACAGATGAGTAGAGGGAAAATGGATGGCAAATCAGAGGAGCTGGGACGCAGGGAGGAGCCGGGACGGATGCAGGTTCAGCTGGATCCCCACCCGTGGCTTTCTCTTCCTTCCTCTCTCCTCATTTCCAAGCCCCCTTTGTCTCTTCTTCATAGTTATTGACTTTCATGATGAATTGCAGTCCAATGCAGTGTTCAGAAGGTTTTATTTACACATTTTGACTCATTAATGAGCATGTGCAGTATAAAATTCAAGACAGAAATGGACACACTAACAATGAGGTCTCCTTTATACTTAACCAGCCCCTCTACGAAGGAACCACTGCTAATGCTTTATTCTGTGTTTTTTTTTTTTTTCAAAGAGACTCTATGTAAACACATACACACTGTTTTACATACTAATCCCCAGTCTTACTCTGCCATGTGATTTGAGAAACGGTGCCATATTGGTACATACGGAGCTGCCTTGCTGACTGCAAAGGCTGTGCGGAATCCAGACTTCCGGCTTCGCCATCCTTTACAAGTCTTGCACTGAAGGACACAACACTTGGTTGGCAACCCCTTGCTGTTGTGAGCTACCCCTGTCAGATGTGCTTTGGGACACATGTACCTTGTGCTGGAGAAACAAATTGCTAGATCAGGGGATTCCTGGTCAGAAGGTAAAATTTAAAATTAAAAATTTTTAAAATTAGGGGGGAAAATATCGATGCATTTCCTTCATTTCCACTTTACAAAACCCATGAGTTTGGTTCCCAGCATCCTTGTCAGGTGCCTGGAAACCACCTGTGACTTCAGATTGGGGGTGGGGTGGGAGGGGGAAGAATCTGATGCCCCCTTGTGGCTCCCAAGGGCACTTGCACTTGTTGCCCATGCCAACACAGACAAACTTAAATAAATCATAAAAATTAAGAAAACAAAATAAAATAGCTTGGGTTTTCATAAGGAATTTAGTGTGCTGTGATCTCCTTTGCTGGTATGAGGGATGCTTCAGGAAAATCCAGATTTGGGGGGGGGGGGTTGTCAAGTTCATGGAGGTCACCAATGGAGAGAGAGCGGAGATAAAGAAGGAGCCAAGAATGATTAATAAAAGAGAAACACACTAGGGCATCACTTTTCTTTTAAAGAAGCCGGTGCATCTGGATTAAGCCATGCCAACATGGTAACTGCGGAAAGATTAATGTTCAGTTTGCTGTACTGATGTTTCTTCCCTAGACTGTGGTCTAACAGCTTTCTTTAAATTCTTAGACCTGGCATCCACAGTGCACACTGGCATACTGGGATATGTTTTCACTGGAAATTGCATTTAAAACCCATGGTTTCACTGAAAATCAATGTTTAGATTTACTGTGACATGACTGCAGGGCAGTATTTCCATCCATGACGCCCTTGGTTACTTATGTGCACAAGTGTGCTCAGGGTGAACCGAGCCATCTCGTTTGCAGTGAGGGACCTTGAGGTGGCAGCAACGCCACATTCAATTCTGCTACACTCCGAGTTCATTACAAAGTGAAAGTAAAAATCGCAATAAATCAGAATAATACTGATTGTTATAATTTTATTATCAGAGCATTAAGTCAATAAAACTTATCTAGAACGTCGTTTGAATCGTGTACTGTTTTTACTAGTTGTCCGGGATGTCCTAAAAGCACGTCCAAAACAACAAGATGAAGAAATTAGTGATAAGTTGTAAGGAAGCTGGGACTTGTCTCATGCTGCAGTAAAACTAGATTTTCTTTTGCATTGTAAAAAATTCCTTTTGAAGACGTTAAGGTACCCATAATGCCTCTGTCTGCCTGACTGCATTTAGCATCCTATTGTCTGCTTTTGTGTCTTCTTATCATCTGGCCTTTAATCGTTTATGGTTGTGTATAGGAGGGGTTGGTTCATGTACCCCATTCCCTCAGGAAAGAAGGTGATTTTTTTAAAAATGAGAAATAAAGAAATGTATTTATGAAAGGAGTCAGAGAAATTTATTGAGAGGTGACTATAATAGAAACACAGAAATGTAAAACCCCTCTTAATAGCGAATTCATTACTGGGAGGGGCTTTCCAAGCCGTGGAGCAGTTTTACAAAAGGCAGGGTGTTAGGTGATACCTTACTGCTTACATCGGGCAAATACATGATTACTGTGCACTTTTATCTTGTCAATTGCTGTCAGATTATTACACTATTGCTGAATAATTACTTAAGATACAAGACACTAAAACGTTTACTCCCATATTTTCTCATTTTTCCTCTTTAATTTTAAGAGATAGGTATGCTGACATGTCATTTATGGGAAGTTGGAAAGGTAAATTCAGAATGTTATGGGTTTCACTTTTTTCACTTTTAATCTTTCTGCATTGCAGGCTGGCTTTGAACTAACCCCCTAAGGCTGAGATTACAGGCATGTACCATTATGCCAAGCTCAATATGATGTTTTTAGAAGAATTCCAACATGAGGTGCTCTGCTGTGGTGTACAGACATTGGACTAGATTTAGACTGGGAATCAAATGGTTGGGGTTCTGTGGACTCAGAGCCCCTTCTCCTTGAATCAAACTTACTTGTTTGTATATTCTGTTGGGACTGGAGTTAAGTATGCAATGTGCGTGCGTGCATACGTGCATGCGTGCGTGTCTGTGTCTCTGTGTGTGTGAGAGAATTTCTGAGTTTATGTTATTACACATGTTATGTACATGCAGGCTCCCTAGGAGGCTGGCAGGTCAAACTGCTCTAGAATATTCTCTCTACCCCCTGCCCACTGTGCTTCACCAGCCTCTCAGATGATTCTAAATTGAATCTAGTTGACAGTGAAGATCTTCCACGGCACAACCAAGGCCCAGAGAAGTTGCCTGCACTATGACTCAAACCCAGAGTCTGTTACCTTAAAAGTGATGTGTGTTTGTGATAACCACCCTTTTGGTTGATGGCCTTTTCTTTCTGGGGAATTGTCATAAATAGGTGTGTCATAGGTGATCCAAAACAGAATTCAATTAGATGCTCACCTTGTATCTGAGTGCCATTGATACGAAGATGGAAATGATGTAGGGTTAAATGGAAATTGTTAAGAGATGCCTTTTGCTCCCAGCAGCCAGCACTGCAAATCTCAAACGAGCTGGTTATTAGATAAAATACTTATTCCACTCTTGCAAGGAAGTATTGATTTAATTTGGATGACAGTGTCAATTTGAGGGAGCTGATTGACTGTATTGGGAAGTATCTGAGTAAAAATGGTCTAACTAGACAAAGACTTTGAATTGCACTAACAATGGCATGTGTGTATGGATTTCAGGGGTGACTTGTAATATGGCTGCTGCTTCGTGTGCTGAGCGCACATGCACGCACACGCATGCACACGCATGCACACAGAGACACACACATAGAGAGAGATGTGCATGCACACACACACACAGAGGAGAGAGAGAGAGAGAGAGAGAGAGAGAACAGGTTCCCAGAGATGGCCGTTTCTTGTTCCCAGAACGCATTCGTAGGAGTGATAGTGACAACAGGGGCGTCTAAGCAGAAGCAACAGGGGAAAGGGTTCTCTAAAACATCTAACCCAGAGTCTGCTCATGTTCTTTTTTAAAAATATTTTTATGTGTATGGGTGTTTTGCCTAAATGTAAGTATGTGTATTCTGTGCATGCCTGGTACCTGAGGAGGTCCGAAGAGGGCATTTGGATCCCCTGGAACTGGAGTTACAGATGACTGTGAGCCACCATGTGGCTGCTGGGAACCGAACCTGAGTCTTCTAGGTCTTCTGCGACAGCACTGTCTCCAACTCCAACAAATTTACTTTTTAAAGTCATTTTGAAGTGTGTGTGTGTGTGTGTGTGTGTGTGTGTGTGTGTGCGCACATGCCTGAAGAGGTCAGAGGAGTCAGATTCCCCTGGAGCTGGCGTCACAGCTGGTCGTAAGTCATCTCATGTTGGTACAGGGAATCAAATTCAAATCCTCCGCAAGAGAAGCCAGTGGTCTTCTTCATCTCTGAGCCATATCTCCAGCCCAAAGCCCAGTCACCACAGGGAATTTTGAACACGTGGAGAAAGCTGTGGTACTATTAGAGGTAGTGCCTAATGGATGGAGACAGGAGGAAGGGAGCTTTGAAGGGTGTAGCTGGCCCTATTCCCATAACTCCGCCCCCTCACCCGCATGATACATTGTTTCTTTTGGGCATTTTGGACACAGTGATACAAAGTAACAAATACAAGTCATAAGGAAATATTTTGCAATCATTGATGGTATTTGCTCCAGACATTAGGAGATTAGATGATAAAATTAATTTGAAAATTCCTAGTTCTCCATGCTGCAACATTTCTGTTGTTCTGTGAAAGAACCTTGAAGTTGACAGGACACAGCCCGGAGAGCAGGTTCTCAGCACCAAGGAGATTCATTTGCCCCGAAGTGACAGAAGGCAGGGTATAAGAGACAAAGACAGGAGTCAGAGGAGAGGGAGAGGTGGAAAGAAAACAGGGAGGGGAGGAAGGGATATTTGCCCTGGAGGGACAAAGGACTGCCTCTGGATAGAGGAGACAGATGTGGCCCATAGACAAATGGCTGTTTATAAAGGAAAAAGGGAAACCCCATGTTAGGATGAGTTGTTAATTTTGATTGGGGGTTTGATTGTTGGTCTTTAAAACTTTGATAGCTGGACCTTGGTAGTCAGTCTCTGGAGGAGGAAGTGCCAAATAAGGGAATGGACCTTGGTGGCTTCCTTTAGGTATGTAATCTAGTGGATTAGTAGGGCAAAGGGAATTAGAGAGAAGGGTAAAAGGCATAACCTGTTGGTGACATGTTTGCCCTGCGCAGGCCTTCTAGAGCCAGTCATTCTGCAGCTTCTGTGCTCAGCCCCCAGACGGTGCCTGGAGGATTGACTACATCAGGAGCAGACACTGTTGGGATCAATCATCAACGTTGAGTTGAATCAAGTGCTCAGCTCTTCCTCGTGTGCGCTTCCAGAACTTTCTTGACAGTATTCAACTGCTCGGGGTCATCTTTCTAGTTTTGATAGTTGAAAAGGACCATGCAGCTTGTCAGAAAATCAATGGACAGTTGGGCTGCTGGAATTCGAGCATACGAGTGTACACACACACACACACACACACACACACACACAGCATGTACATTTAAGTATATAAGCCCTCAAACACATGCTCCTTTGAGTATGGGCACATTCGTTTTCATGACCTCTGTAAGCCCAGAAAGCCTTTGTCGTTCATTATAAGTCAAAGGCATTTGTTGCTATCCCATCCAAGGCCCGGAAAACTGTCACTTCACTTCCTATGTTGACAGCTTTCATTGCCTTGTATCAGCAGCCTGGGGCTGATTAGCCCTGTGCGGTTCTCAATGGAGTGGAAGCCGAGGAAGACAAGAGGCTTTAGTTCTACAGAGGTCAATCCTCTCTCTGCTACCTTTGACCTTGTGGGAAGGGTTTAAAACAGCTATCCCTGCCCCTGGCCCTCCTTGGAGGGCCTTCTATACTGCACCATCTAATGCTTCCAATGTCAAGGCTAACAAAACCATTTCTTTTCTCTAAGGTCTCCCTTGGTTCTGCCAGTGTACACTCCAGGCTACCTGGCTCATGAGCTTTGAGGTAATTCTGTTTCCACTTCCCATTGGTTTTAGGAGTGCGCTGGGATTACATTGTCACTGTGTCCTTTGTTTGTTTGTTTTGTTTTGCGTAGGTTCTGAGGGTCAAATTCAGGTCATCAGGCTCGTGCAGCAAGCACCTGTCTCCACTGAGCCATCTTGCGGGCCCCAGGGGACTAAGAGATTGGATTTTGTGTAAGCCCCCTTTGCTCTGCCAGTGATCAGGATATGGAGAGAGCTTAAGGCAGGGGTGCTGGTTATTTTGGCTCACAGTTTTGAGGGTCCCATTTTCTTAAGCTTTGTATCATGGTGGTGGGGACACTTGTCAGAACAGCTCATCTTACAGTGGAGAGGAAGTAGGACTGGGATAAGAACACAGCCACACTGACCTACACCTTTAAACTCAGCCCCGCCACCTACCTCATACCACCTCCCCTGTATAAGCCCATCACTGGATAATCCGATGGTGTAGGTCAAAGCCGTCATGGTCTAAGTCTCTGGAAATGGCTTCATGGTGTCACCCAGAGGCGGACTTCATGAGTCCCTGAGGAGTTTGTTACTCTCATCAAGCTGACAACCACAGTTATCTGTCACAGATGATTTTGTTTCTGAATTCCTACTCTTTGGCGCTCAATTGCTCTGGACTAAAATCTTGCTTCCTAGCGCATAAGGTAATTCCAGACTGTAGTTTAAACAAGAGAGTTTAAATAGAAGCACATGCATGGCTGGACAATGCTTCTCCCAGAAGATGTGAGTTATCAATGGCATGCAGGGCTTGGGATATCTCCGTAGAAGACACTGATACAGGAGGCCCCAGAGGTCTCCAAGACAACCCAGGCTCTCACCATTGCCCTTAGCTACCCACCACAATGGTAAGACCCTATTGTTGGACTCAAAGTGTCAAAACAACAATCTAATTGGACTCTTCTCTCCTCACCCCCATTCCTCTGTCTCTCCATCCCTCCCTCTCTCCCCCTCTGTTCCTCCCTCTCTCTGTCCCTCACTCATTCCCTACCTCAATTTATACAATAGCATTTTGTTATGTAAGCCCAAGCTGGCCTTAAACTTGTGGTCCTCCTGCCTCAGCCTCTTGACACACCATCAGAACTGTGGGCGTGCATCACCATGCCCATCTCTGAACTCACTCTCCTCCTGCCATTACCACCGACACCATTTTTCTTTCTCTTTTTTTCTTTAAGAAAAGCAAAATATCATGCAGGATTCTGGCTGCCCACCCAGAAGTCTTACCCACCAGGTTAACAGGCTGAAGGGTTTGATTCAAAACAAATTGCCAAGCTGGCACTGAACAGTGTGAAATCCAACTGGTTGGAAACCCTCTCATTAGACAGAGGCCATGCACACAGCAAACCCAAAGTGCTTGGAACAGATCGGTGTGATTCCTTTGCAGGAGGCAAAGCCATGCTATTTGCTGTTAGGCAGCCAGTTGCTTCTTGCTAATCTGTTTGCAGTTTCTCTTTCTTAACACTCTTGCCTCTTGGAGAAATCTTATCCCTCCCCAGCTCCCTTGGTTTACCTACTTGCTTCCAGTGCACACAGTGGTGTCTTCACCAAGGGACACTCTCTTCTCCCTTTGGTTAGCTTCAAGACCCACGGGGTTGAGTTTGATGTTTGAACCCTTAACCCAACGGTTAGGTTAAGACCTTGTTTAACCTTTGCAGATAAAAAATGGGCTGGGGGATTGTTTTGGCAGAAAAAGAGCTGCCTTTGCTTGAATCTTCATGAAGTGGATATTTACATTTATGCTAGCATTTCTTTCTAACCTCTGCTTGGCATTTGTTCTGCTGAAGAAGTAGGTTAAAAAAAATATAGGCAAACAAAAATCTAAAATAGTTGCCATGTTGTAGAGTCAAGTGTTAGCCCACCCTCTCATATCACATGTAAGATGTGAGTTAGCTCCTCGATTTTCTAAAAACAAAAGCAGAAGAATAAACAGAAATACCTGAGAATGGTTAAAAAGGGGCTTACTTACTTAATTTCATTCCATGTAGCTGAGTATTTTGTCTGTGTGTATGTATATGTGTCATGTGTGTGCAGTACCTGAGGGAGCCAGGAGAGGGTGTCAGATTACAACTGGGCTTATACAGAGTTTTGAACTGTCATGTGGGTGCTAGAAACTGAACCTGGATCTTCTGCAAGAGCAGCCAGTGCTCTTAATCTTCACGCCATTCCTCCAGGGGTTTATTAAGACATCCCTAAAAAGGGGGTTTATTATTAGCCTTGACATCCACCACAAATTCCTGAATTCTTCTTTTCACCCTTGTTTGAGATGCTGACACCTCATAGGTGTGCTCCCTATCACCCAGACTTCAGGAGGAGGCTTCCCCAGCCTTACCAGCAGCACTTCCTAATAATTCAGTCCTGTCCTGTTCCTCCTAGTCATTTGCAACTCCCCCCCACCCCCTTTGAGACAAGATCTCACTATATAGTCCATCTTCCTAGCTACAAGTCCCAGAATGGGCTGTTCTGAGCTGGGGGTAGGGAGTCAGCACCCAGGACAGGTAGATAGAGGATTGTGAATGTGCTTCATCACCACCCCCCCCCCCCCAAAGCCTCTGTCCTCTGTCTGTGATGTCTTTCTTTACAGGCTCAAGACTTAGTGTCTGTTCCCTTGAAGGCTGTGGCCTCTGCAGCTGCTCTGTATGTGGCTTTATTTTTTAACAGCCTTGCAGTTGTACATCCTGTTACTCTGTCAGTCTACACAGAGCCATCTCTGATTGTTCCCCAATATCAGAGGCAGAATGCTGTCCGATTTTAATATCTCGCTGCTCGTATGCAGAGGTAATCTGTTCCCCATGACAGCGAATCAGAGGAGAGACTCTGCAAAGGCACCCGAGGGATCCCAGCCTCCTGGATGCCACTGCAAAGTCACAAGAGGCCTCTGCTGGGAAATTACCATGTCTATTTCTGGAGGACTGTTTCTGCCTTGATGTTGTGTGTCCCAGTAGCTGTAGGAAACAGTGCAGGAAGGACAAAGCTGGTGGGAACATGAGCATTGGAAGAGCCCCATGCTCCAGGGTGGCTCAGTGCAGCCTATGGCTTTACCCTTTGTGGGGGCATCTGAAAACTGGGAGGATGTTTCTTCATCCCAGAAAATGATTCATTATTATATAAGAAGGATGTTTCATACACATATGACTTCTGAGTCCATGATGACACCTTCTCATGTGACACTATTCCTGGGGAGATGAGAATAAATGTTTATTTCTCCCAAATAGAGAACCGATGACAGACCAAAGTGTGGATTCCACCGAAGTCTAACTAACTCAAGTACCCAGTGAGTTTCATTGAGGTTACTTACAAAGCTGGGAGCCTGGAGCACACTGCATAGCCTATAGGCAGCTGGGTAGGTTGGAGAGGGGTCTAGACCGAAGTTGGTCTGAACCTCTTCCAAGTGGCTCAGCTGGTCTGAGAGTTTCTCCACAATCTTCACTGCTTATGTATGCTTGGGAGGGAGGTGCTTCCTGTATCTGGTCAGTTTCAGGGACTTCCTGAAGTCTTTGAATTATTTTCTTTCTGAGCTTAAGGAGCTCCCCTGCAGGATGGAATTTTTCACTCCACCCCTAGAAAATGCTCAGACTTAATGAGCTTCTCTCTAAGACAGACTGTTTTATCTGGGACAAAATGCCACATAACACACCTACTGTCCCAGCGGGAGAAGCTTCCACGGGCTCAAGGAGACTAGAAACCACCATCCCCCTGGAAGTACAAACTTCTATGTAATCAGCTTCCTTCCTCGGACTCCCAAGTCCTGAGATTTTTATGAACTAATGACTAGAAAGAGGAGGTGGAGATTGTTCTGCCGAATACAATCAAACTGGGGAATGGCTTCAAGAACTCAGGGATGGAGAAAACTAAAATAATGAAAATCAATAGTGCATCTGAAGTGGTCTTACAGTGCAGTCTGAACAATGCGCTGTGCACGGGATAGGTGAGAAGATTCACCGTACCGTGGCATCAAGCACACTTTATGGCAATATATGGCTGCTCTGTTAGTTTCCACCACTACCACCTCATGTTGGTGCATTGTGCGGTGGAACATCAAGATACAGTTAGAGCCCACGAGTCCTAAGGTTGGAAAGGCATGGACTCTACTGGAGATGAACTTCTGGAGCCCCAAGAACTCAGTTGCAGGGCCATGGCTGCACACGAGCCTGGGTCCTCTCCTCTGTACTTTTCTGCAATGCACCTGTTACCTCTGCCCTTATCCTCCTGGGTCTGTGTGTGCTGTGTGTGTTTGGCTTACATGACATCTTAGACATTGCTTTCAGACATTCCTAAAGTCCTCACCCACGTAACCTAATGATTGCTGCTACGACCAAGGGGGTCTGTGACTAATAATAATAATAATAATAATAATAATAATAATAATAATAATAAAAAATAAAAACCATTCAAGTACAGGGCATGGTGGTGTATGTCTGTGACATCAGCACTTGGGAGACTGAAGCAGGGGACCCTGTGTCCAAATTTAGCCTGAACAAAGTAGCAAGTTCAAGATCAGACTGGGCCACATAGTAAGGCCCAGTCTCCAGTCTCCCTCATTTCCCCAAGGGAAAAACCCAGAACCAAACGTTAAGTCTTAGTTCTAAGTTCCTGGCTCAGAGCCCCCAAATCTTTAGAGTTTTCTGAGCAATAGGATTATCTACGACCAGTCAGTGACGTCTGACTGTGTTAACGAGGTGACTGACGTTGGGCTGGTTACCAGAAAGACCTAAATAATTAGAGGGCTAGAATGTCCTACTTCACCAACTGACTCCAGAAAGAGGAGAAGGTCTCGGGATTAAACTAAAACCTCTTACTGATACATGTAATTGGGCCTGAAGTAGGAGTCTTGTGGGGCCTGATAGCTCTCAGTGCTCAATGTCAGAAATTCGTTGAATCGCTGGACACCCAGGTGATGTCTGGGAACAAATGACTTGCTGTGGAAAATCCACACATACAAGGTCAAGAATACTGTAATAGAGAAAGACTTTCTTCCTGCTCGTAGCATAAAGACCTTGTAGCACCCTCTACAGATGTTTCTAGCTTCTAGTGACACTGCCTGTCACCATGTCAGATGCAAAATCGTTTTTTTTTTCATTTTCCTACACCACATGGTTTGGGTCTTCTCATGGGCCACGTGGTCCTCTGCACACACGCAGACGGAAGAAAGACAGACTCCTCTTGGCAGTATGCCATTCGTCAGAGGGAGGCTTGCTCACCTGTTTCACATAACACCCTCCTAGAGTGTCACCTCACATCACATGAAGCTTAACAAAGGATTTCCTCTAAGCACAGGTTTTCCGCTGTCTCTTCAAGATACTGTTTTGCTAAATAATATCTCCCAGGCTAGACCAGATCTACCTCGGTACCTCACTACCATCCTACCTCGGCTTCTTGAGCGCTGCAGTTACAGCTGTGTGCCACCATACACAGCCAGACGTTTTTGTTTTACCACGATGAAGTCTAAAAGGAAATTGCTCCTTTATCTCTTCTACCTTTCCTTTTCTAGAGGTGCCAGGAATTGAACCCTGGGCCTTGTGCCTGCTCAGGAAAGGCTGGCTGTACCACTGAGCTGCATACATCTCCTCTTCCATTATGTAAGCTCCCAAGTTGTCTTCCCAGGGGCCTTTCAGTCTCTGGAACCTATCTGGCTGCCTCCCCTTGGTGTGCTCAGATCCCATCAGACTAGATCTACAACAACACACTAAACATCCTCAGTGTCTGTGTGATGGGGTGTGTACAGCCCACATCGGGGTGTCAGAGTCCTCTCAGTTCTCCCAAGTTCTGGCCCAATACTACGCCAAGTCTAAGTCTCCAGAAGTCTTTGTTTTTGCTGTGGACTTAGATAATACTGCAGGGAGTAAGTCTTTTGGGGAGCTGCAGAGAGAGGAGCAATCTTCACTTTTTTCATAAGTGGGTGGAGTGGGATTGGGGGCGTCATCTGCTTCTGAAGGTTCATCATGTGGGCATGAATGTGGGAACAAAGGTCAGAGGAGTGGAGAGCCGCAGTGAGGGCCCTAGCCATTGGCTCCTGGGTGCGCCAGTAGCATCCTTTGTGGACTTACCACTGGCTGTCTCCTCTGACCTTGCATATGGGAGATGTACACTTAGCAAAGGGATTCGTATTGTTCTTAGTCCCAGCCTCCTCTGCCTTCTGCCCTCTGTGCTTTGCCCTCAACTCCACATGTCCCGACTCTCCTTCTCCACAGTTCGAAGCTGCAATCTTTTACATGGCCCTTACCAATGTGTGCTTCTAGTTTAATATATTTAGTTGGTTTTTGGGGTGTGTGTGTGTACTGGTTCGAACCTGGGCCCAGTTCAGGCAGAGGCAAGTGCCCCACCCCTGAGCTGCATTCCAGCCCCTTATTTCTGCTGACCCATCCTGGGCAGGGTGGCCCTGCAAGAGGAGACTGAGTTTTCTTGCTTAGTGGGTTGACTGTTGGCTTTTCCTCTATGTGCCAGGCTTCCGTGGGGTGGGAAGTATTGCATACAGAAATACAGTACTTTAATCCTCACAGCAGACAAAAGGGGGGGGGGGCTGTTGTCCCCCAGTCCTTTTTAACAGATTAGGAAACAGTTGTTCAAAGTCATTTAGATATTACTGAAGAAGCCAGAGGTGAACTTGCGTCTACAAGTTGCCAACATTGTGGAGTTACCATGGAGCTTAGGTGCCTTTATGTTAGAGTGTCCAGGAGACACACTATTGTTTCCAACCCTTTCTTACTTTTGCTCATCTATTTATTGATCTATTATCTATCTACCATCTATTTGCCTGCCTATCTTTCTATAATCTATTTACCTATCAATTGATCTATCAATCAGTCATCTGTCCATTAGTGTGTGTGTGTGTGTGTGTGTGTGTGAGTGACAGGATCTCAAAGAAAAGCTGATTTTGAACTCACTGTGTAGCACAGGCTGATCCTGAACTCACTGTGTATCCAAGCTAGCTTTGAACTGGAGATCTTTCTGCCTTAGATTCCTTAGTGCTGGAATTAAAAATGTGTGCCATTATGCCAAGCAAAGAAATTTAAAAATGTT
Organism: Rhynchomys soricoides; assembly: GCA_019843965.1. Classification (NCBI taxonomy): domain Eukaryota; kingdom Metazoa; phylum Chordata; class Mammalia; order Rodentia; family Muridae; genus Rhynchomys; species Rhynchomys soricoides. The sequence continues at coordinate 1,959,598 of JADRCH010000287.1, forward strand.
CAGTCTCTCCTCTCCTTCACATTCTCTTGAAGACGGGCCTTGAATTTATGATCTTGCTTTCCAGACCTGGGATCACCATGCTTGGCTCTGCCTCTTCTTTTTAACATGGATGACACAGATTCTTTGGGACCTGCTTCTTCCAGTGCTGTCCCTTCTTAAGGTTTAACCACACTGCATGGAAAAGGAGTCAGGTATGAAAATGCAATTCCTATGGGAGGGGAAATGCTTGCTTTGGGGTTGTATACACCCAAGTGTCATCTTTTCCTATGCTGCTCCCCTGCTTCTTCATACTCAGGTATGAAGGGTACATACTCAGGGTATGGGAGTGCAGGCTCAGATCCTGGAGGACAGGCTCAGATCCAGGGGTGCAGACTCAGATCCTGGAAAACAGGTTCAGATCCCAGGGTGCAAACTCAGATCCTGGAGGACAGGCTCAGATCCTGAAGTATAGGCTCAGACCCTGGAGGACAGGTTCAGACCTTGGGGGACAAGCTCAGATCCTGGGGTGCAGACTCAGATCCTGGAAAACAGGTTCAGATTCCAGGGTGCAAGCTCAGATCCTAGAAGACAGGCTCAGATCCTGGAGGACAGGCTCAGATCCTGGAGTGTATGCTCAGATCCTGGAGTGCAGGCTCAGATCCTAGAAAACAGGCTCAGATCCTAGGGTGCAGACTCAGATCCTGGAAAACAGGTTCAGATTCTGGGGTGCAGGCTCAGATCCTGGGGTGTATGCTCAGACCCTGGAGGACAGGCTCAGATCCAGGGGTGCAGACTCAGATTCTGGAAAACAGGTTCAGATCCCAGGGTGCAGGCTCAGATCCTGGAGGACAGGCTCAGACCCTGGAGGACAGGCTCAGGTCCTGGAGGACAGGTTCAGACCTTGGAGGACAGGCTCAGATCCTAGAGTGTATGCTCAGACTCTGGAGGACAGGCTCAGATCCTGGGGGACAGGCTCAATTCCAGAGGACAGGCTCAGATTATGGGGTACATTTTCAGTTCTTGGGATATACTTTCAGATTTTGGAGGATAGGCTCTGATCCTGGAGGCATGTTACCCAAGATCCAGGTGATTTTTCAGGGTTGCAAGATTCCAAGACATTCACCAAAGCCTTGGTGACTTGATTAGACTTCAGATCTGTAGAAAGCCTGTGGGATGAACTGCCTGAGGTGATTATAATACTTGGATGGCTTTTGGTTAGAGCCCCAGGGAGACAGTGGCAGTCCTGATTGGGCTATTCCTTTGTATGCTGTCATAGTTTCTGGCAACTTGATACAAACCTAGATATACCTGGGAAGAGGGAGCCTGGATGGAGGAATTGCCCTCATCACATTGGCCTGTGGGCATATCTGTGGGGATGTTTGCTTGTTTGTTGGTTTTTGTTAATGATTGATTGAGCTGCGGGCTTTGGCTATATGAAAAAGGTAGATGACCGAACCACAGGGGAACAAGCCAGGAGCAGGGTTCCTTTGTGGTCTCTCAGTTTCTGCTTCCAGTTTGCCACCTTGAGTTCCTGAATCCGTTTTCTTTGATAGCGGACTGTAACTTGGAAGTCAAACACACTCCTTTCTTCCAGGCTTGGTTTCGGTCAATGTTTATCCCAGGAACAGTGAAGCAAACTGGGACACAGGCCTTGCATCATCTAAAGGTAAAGAGTGGATGGTGAAGACGGACATGTGATGGCTGTGTGTGTTGGCATGTGTATTTGTGGACGACGTGTGGCTGAAACGTGTGTTGACAATGTTGGAACGGAGCAGACTCCAAAGCAACAGCATTGATCTGAGTGTTTGTGCCGCTGAGGGAGGGAGGAAGTGGCTATTGCTGGGCTTCCAGCCAGCTCTGCTGTCCCGGGTTCACACTCCCCGACAGCCTGTGAAGGCAGCGCTTATGGTAGGGATCACGCATCTCTGTGCTGGGGCTCAGTCTGTGAGGAATCGGCCTCGATGAGTTGCTGGAGTCCTCCTGGCACATCTCTGAGCTGAGGGATGCTGCCAGATCACTGCTTCCCAGACGAATGTGCGAGCGAGTGAGCGCGCGAAGTCAACCCAGAAGATCTCAAAAAAATTAAAAAACGAGGCAAATCTCGAGCAAGTAAGAGGAAGATGCTTTGTGTGAATTATTATTTTACCTTCTGGAAGCCAGCAGAAATTTCCATTTGGACTAAACCTGCTAGGGTGCCCTGCTCTGCCTACTGCACTTTCCTGAGGTGTGGGGTTTGTGTGTTGAGCTGCTACTAGGGGCAGAAGAAGGGGTGTCAGCCCAGAGAACCCACTGGCTGGTGGACTTTAGGAATGCTATGCATTTATTCTGTCCCAAACCCACCAGGAGCACAATTACCATCACATTAATACCCAGAAAGACCAAAGCTAGTATTTATAGCTCAAAATAAACAGTATAAAATCCCAGCATCTTATGATCTTTAAATGAAACTGAGGCAGATAATTTATGGTCTTAAGTGACTGTGTGAAGATGCAGAACCCAGCGGAGCCTTGGGAGGCTGTGGAATGTTTTTCAGAAACCTTCAGCATCCACTGCAAGTTTATTAAGCGCGGGAGCCAGACAGCACGTCTGCTCAGCGTGGATATTTGATTATCAGCTTTTTACTTTCCTACATTTGACCCAATGCAATATTTTCTTACAGAGCTGCGGCACTGGGAGAGTCTGACGGGATCCCACAGGGAGAGGCACAATTAAGAATCTCATGCAGCAGAGCATCCCTTTGTCCTTGTGATTAGCGGAAGGGAGGACATTCACTCTGGGCAAAATAGTGCTGATGTAGGTTCTCTTGAGTTTGGCTTTTTATGTTTGTAGAATCATATTTGTAGATTAAAAACCAAAAACCAAAAAAAACCCAAAAAACAAACAAACAAAAAAAAAACCCTTGTCTCCCTCACTAGCTGTGGTATTTTACTAGCTGTGGTATTTTACTAGCTGTGGTATTTTATTACCGCAGCTTTATGAACAGTAAGGCATTGACTTAGGATAACAACAATTGTTTTAGCAGCAGTCTGTTCTGGTGGATACTCTTAGAATATTTCATACTTATCAGTATTTTTGTTTTGTTTTTAAAAAACCTCTAAGGCTATGTCTACCTAATTCTCATTTCAGTAGAAAAGTTTAAAAGAGGAAAAAAAAAAAGCAATTAATGAGCCACCTCATGGTGTATAGATAGAAATATCTAGATAATCACACTCATGTTTGATTTGGCCTGATTGATTAATTAATTAAACATTTATTGAGCCCAGGCAGTGCTAGTGGCTGCTTTGCCGTGTCTGATAGTCAGGGACCTGAAAGGTAATTTGCAAACGTTGGTCCTTCCTGCAAAGAGCACTGGGAGAGGCGATCATGATGAGCAATCGCCCTCATCAGCTGAGGTGAGAAGGACCTCTCTTTCACTTGCCCCCGGCTTCAAACTGGGTGCCCCTGAGCGTCACAGGCGGCACACTTGGTTCTGGTAGTGCTGGGACACCAGGTCTCTCTTTGTGCCTGCATGGGGAAGACATAGAACACAGATGTGTGTGTACTCATGGATATTTATGCGTGCATGCATGAAGATTGGGGGGTGGAAGGCCCACTTCTGTCACTGGGGGGATGTTGGTGGGTATCAAACTGTAAGATGCTCATGCCCTCTGATGAGGCCATTCCGCTTTCTGGGAATTATCTTAATGTAACCCAGTGTCCATGATACTAATATTTCTTATTTCATTGTTCATCCATCAACTATCTAATGAGCTTCTGCTGCATTCCAGGGACTATTCAGGGGGGTTCAAGAAGCAGCAATGAACAAGACAGATTGGTTCTTGCTTTCCAGTAGCTTGTGTTCTAACACAGGAGGCAGATGCTGAACAGGAGACTACAGAGCAGCTAGCCCCTTCTTTCAGGGGAGCACGCAGTATGAAGATGTAAATTTTGAAGAAGTCAGGCCCTCACCAGGTGACCTTGTTTGCTTTCAACAGCTTCAATAAATACTATGACCAAAAGCAACTTGGGAAGGATAAGGTTTCTTTCATTTTATACCTCGTGAATTCAAGGCAGATTCTTGGAAGCAGGAACCAAAACAGAAGTCATGGGGGAATGCTGCTTACTGGCATCCTCTCGGTGGCTTGCTCAGTTCGCCTTCTTATCCGACGTAGGACCACCTGCCATTGTCCATAGTGGGCTGGCCCCTTCCTCATCAATCATTAATCAAGAAAGCCTCTCTAGATTTGTCCTCAGGCACCTAATGGAGGTTTCCCTCAAATGAGGTTTCTTCTTCTCAGATGTCTTAGTTACTTGACTATTGCTGTGAAGAGACACCATGTCCAAAGGCAACTTTCCGAAGAAAGAGTTTATTGGGTGCTTCCAGTTTTGGAGGGTGAGCTCATGACCCTCACAGTGGGGAGGAGGGCACAGCAGCAGGTAAGGTGCTGGGCAACAGCTGAGAGCTACAGGTTTACCTGCAAGTAGGAGGCACAGACAGATGACTGAGGACAGCCCCAGTGCCCACTCCCCAGGAACATACCTCCTCTGTCAATGCCAACAGTCCCACCAATGGGAGGGGGATCAAGTATTTAAATATAAGAGCTGATGGACACCATTCTTATTCAAACCATCATACCAGATGTGTCTAGGCTTGTGTCACATTTAGAACGAACAAAACCAACCAACCAACCAAAAAAACTCAACCAGGCAACAAAACCTATCATTGTCTTGATCTTGGACTGTGAAGCCTCCGAGACTATGTCCAGTTTATGCTGAGTTGCTATAAACTCCTGGGTGGACGTATGATACATGTGCCAGGGTACCTTGTTTCACCACCAAGTATCTGATTTTCTGGTCACACCAGCATCATTGAATGGAGAGTGGTGTTGCTGTGCTCACATCCTCCCTTCCAGCAGACATGGCACTGGCTCCAGTGCTGGCACAGGCTCTCCCCACCCCAGCATCTGCAGTCAGTTGGAATGATACCCAAGGCACTCACCTGCTCCTTGCCCCACTGAGAATCCTTGTGCAAGAAGATAGCTGCATGGCAGGAAAGTGGCTGTCTCAGGGCAGAGAGGCAGGGGCTCGAAGCACCCTGGGCTCAGCACTCAACTACAATCTGCTGTTTTGTGGGCTCTGTCAGGATGCCTTCTCCTGAGCTGTTTAGGATATTATACCTGAAGCTCTTTCCTTAAACGGACTTATGGATACCCCAATTGCTGTACCTCCCCTCTCCTGCCATATGTCCATATTGCTTGTGTGTCCTTGGACAGTGGTGTGAACGTGAAAGATGGCTAACAACATGTGTATTAAGCCAGACTAGGGAAAGGCACACAGACATGAGAATTTATGGGTACGTAGAAGGTTAAATAAAACGCAGAGAAGGTTCTCTGCACCTGGCCTAGGTGAGAGGGCCCCAGAATCCATAGCCAACCTGATTGGTAAGGGTGTTTCCTGACGCTATGCTGTAAAACCTGGAGGCAGAAGTGTCTGCTTCCAGAGGAAAGAGGAAGTGAAAGATGTCACGGAGTGTGAACAGCCTAGGAAGCATCACCAAAGAACAGAGTTTTTACTTGGTAATTAACCTCTAAGTAATGGACAGATAAGTCAACGTTAGAGCTAAGTATAGATTCAAATTTCAACGTCTGTAATACCATAATGGTGTTTGCCTCAAGCATATAGGTAAAGGACAGTCATAAACAACCATAGCTACACAGCTAATAAACACCCAATATCAAAAGAAGTAATTTGACTTAGCATGGTGGCACGTGCCTTTAATCCCAGTCCCCAGGAGATAGAGGCAGGTAGATTTCTATGAATTCCAAGCCAGCCTCATCTACACAGTGAGTTTTAGACCAGCCTGATCTACATAGTGAGTTCCAGGCCAGCCTGGTCTACATAGCGAATTCCAAGCCAGCCTGGTCTACATTTGGATTCCAGGACATCCAGGGCTACAAAGTGAGACCCTGTCTCAAAAAATTGCAGCATCAAAAGCAGAAAATGCTGTAAGAAGATTCAAAACATGGAGATTTTATTTAAAAGAGAGGAAGGCACAGAGGACCAGTGAAACAATTCAATAATCAGCAAAGTGGCAAATGTCCTATCTAGAAATAATTTTCTCAAATAAAAATGGATTAAATTCTCCAGTCAGAAGGTGGAGTGGCTGACTGGATGTTACAAATGAAATCAAGTCACAATGAATTTTGTGTTCTGTAAGAGACTCAAGTTAGCTTTTCAGTGTCCAAGAGTAAGGAGCTGGGCATTGTGGGTATACCCAGTCCCCCAGCACCTGGGAGTTGAGGCAAGAGGGTGAAGAATTTGAGGCCAGGCTGAGCTGTATAGCAAGTTATAGGACAGTTAATGCTACATAAGTTGAAACCATTACGAGAAGCAAAGAGAACCACTAGAGTATAATAAAGGAGACAATCCGACAAGACTACAGGTAATGATAGATCTATATCATACGGGACGACGGTGTGCCCAAATATATAAAGACCAACGTCAACAGATCTGGTGGGAGAAACAGACAGCAATGCGATAATAGTAACAGACCCACTCCCAGCCATTGGTGGTGCGCCCAGATGAAAAAGCAATAGAAGCTCTTGGACCCAAGCCACAAGCTAGACCCAGTGGACTTAAGAGACATAGCTAGAGCGTTGCATCCGGAAGCAATTGGATATACTGCTTCTGTAGCAGACATGGCATCCTTTCTAGAGTGTATGGGCCACAAAAGAAGTCCTCATCCGTACAAGAAGATGGAAGCTATCTTTTCACAAAGCTGGAAGAAAATCATAGACACGTGGTGTCTTAGTTACTGTTCTGTTGCTGTGAAGAGACACCATGACCAAAGCAACTCTGAGAAAGCATTAAATTGGGGGCTTGCTTACAGTTTTAGAGGGTTGGTTCACAATCATCGTGGTGGGAAGCAAGCAAGCATGGTGCTGGAAAAGTAGCTGAGAACTTTACATCTCGATCCACAGGCGGCAGAGAAAGTGACACTGGGCCTTGTTTGAGCTTTTGAAACCTCAAAGCCAACCCCCAATGACACACTTCCTCCAGCCAGGCCACACCTCCTAATTCTTTTCAAAAAGTTTCACTGTGGACCATGCATTCAAGCACATGAGCCTATGGGGGCCATTCTCATTCAGACTATCAACTTGGCGAATGACCAAATGTGGCCTCCAACACCCGTCTTAAGTCCATCTCTGGCAAAGTAGCTTAAACCAGGCAGCAATAGGTAACTAACACCCATTTCTCTTTGACTTGGAGGCTTCTAAATCCAAGATAAAAGTGATGTTTTTTGTTGCCTGGTGAGGTCCTGATTTCTTCAAACTGTGCCTTCAAGCTGGAGGAAGCAGGCACCTTGTTCTATGGTCTCTGTCAGGACATTGATCCTGGTTGCCTGCATGACTCAATAACCTGCCAAGGACCCATCTACTAAGACTACCACCCTGGGGATTAGGATTTCCAGGGAGTTATATCATAAGCACTCAGACCATAGCAACACACAATGTTATTTTTAGATTTATTTATTTATTTATTTTATGTATGTGAGTACACTGTCGCTCTCTTCAGACACACCAGAAGAAGGCATCGGATCCCATTACAGATGGTTGTGTTCCACCATGTGGTTGCTGGGAATTGAACTCAGGACCTCTGGAAGAGCAGTCAGTACTCTTAATTGCTGAGCCATCTCTCCAGCCCCAACACATAATGGTTTTAAAGAAGAATCAAAGGAGAAATGAAACACTGAGACAGGGCTGGGGAGGTTGCATGGCGGTTAGAAGCATACACTGATCTAGAGGACTGGAGTTCTCTAGATCTAGACTGGAGTTCAGTTCCCAGTACCCACACTGCCAGTTTATAACTGCCTGTAATGAAACTCCAGAGGGATCCGGTGCCTCTGGGACTTCTTGGAAGCGTGTGCATGAACACACATGCACACACACACACACACACACACACACACACACACTCAGCCTGACAACCTGATTTTTGACTCCCAGGATCCAGATGATGGGAGAAGAGAAGTGACCCCTGCAAGTTGTTCCATGTCTTCCTTATGCTTGCTGTAGCACACGGGTGCCCCTCCAACAAACATGTACAAACAAACAAACAAACGTAATACATTTTAAAAACATTTCCGACAACCCAACTTTGTACTTTAAAGAAGGAGCAAAAAGACATTAACCAAAAAGGAAGTAGGAGGGATAAAGACCAGAAACAAATGAAATCATGTCTAGAAAACAAAAGGGGGGGGTAACAGAAAAGATGAACGAGCTAAAGATCTTTTGAAAAAAATAAATCAAGTGGATTGCTGGACTGAGTGGAGGGAGACCTAAAATCAGCATCGCAAAAGGAGACATTAAAACAGATCTCACAGAGACTACTGTGTAACAACTGGATAACTCACAGTACGTGTATAATTTACCAATATGCACAGTGAACTAAGAATGAGTTACAAAGAATAAAAAATATGAACACACAAAAATTAGCTTTCCATACAGTGCCAAATGACTCTCCCCCTCGCCCCCCCAAAGTTAAAAAGTCCTATTGACAATAAACAGCATCAAAATGAACAAAGAAAGTAAGGCCAGCCATGATGCCTCATGCCTTTAACCCCTCCACTGGAGAAGAGACACAAAGGGATTCCATCGAGTTCCAGGCCAGCCAGTACAAATAGTGAGATTCTGTCTCAAAACAAACAAATAAACAAAAATAAACAGCAAGCATGTGGGTGAAGGGCGGCTGAATGCCTGAACACCCCACTCTCGGTTATTAATTATGCTTACCCAAGTCAGGACAAGTGGTACCTGTAGAGCTGAGGTAGGTTATGAGAATCTTGTGAGCTTCCCTTCCACTCTCCAATCGGGGAGGTTAGCAGCAACATCTGACTTAGAAACTTGCCGTTCTGTTGATTTCTGTGTTGTGACTGTGTGCCTGAGTTTCTGGAGGTCACCGTAGGTGCTCTGCTCCACGAAGGTGATGTTCTATGCGAGTATAAGCCCAAAGTCAATGAGGTGACCCCTCACGTAGCTATGGGCATTCTCCTGGCCCCGTATGCACTGCAGTGTTGTTTACAACAACCACTATCCAAAGCAATCAGTGAGTCTGTCCAGAGTTCCACAGTTGAAATGATAGAGAGACAGCCCCCACCTCTCTCTCCTCTCTTCTCTCTCTCCTGTCCTGCCCCTTCTTTCTTCTTTACAAACATACACCTATGCACACATAGATGTACACACAAAGAGACTAGATTTGATCCAGCCTTTAGAAAGAAGACTGCTATTCATCATGGTGAATCTGGAGGGCAGAGAACTCAATGAAATAAGCCACACACAAGAAAGAAACACTGTGTGATCTGACCAAAAGGGGGTCCTAAAATGATAATAAGAGTACAAACACCAAGAGTATTATCAGGAGCTAGGGGTGGGTGTCAAGATGACGATCTGGTCTAATGGAGCAGAGTTTCATTTGTGTAGGGCCAGTCCTGGAGACTGGCGGGCAGCATGACAACTTGGTGCCATTCAGATTTGACACTTATTAAGGGAGCAGATTTCAAACATTCCTGTTGTTTGAGACACTACATAGCCTTGACTGTACTGAAACTCACTATGTAGACCAGGCTGGTCTCAAACTCACATAGATTTGCTGGTTCTGCCTCCCAAGTGCTAGGATTAAAGGCATGCACCACTTTGCCCAGCCTTGTATTCTTTTTTTTTTTTTTTCGAGACAGGGTTTCTCTTGTGTAGCCCTGGCTGTCCTGGAACTCTCTCTGTAGACCAGGCTGGCCTTGAACTCAGAAATTCACCTGCCCCTGCCTACCAAGCGCTGGGATTAAATGCGTGCGCCACCACTGCCTGGCTAACCTTATATTCTTAACACACACACACACACACACACACTCACTCACACACACATACACTCACACCTATACTGCATTAGTTGATAGATACCTTAATTAATTTGATTATGGTAATCACAAGCATTCAGTATCAGGTTTCCACATCTTCAGATCCAACCAAGTGTGGGTAGAGACAAAAAAGTTGCATCTTGACTAGAAAAATGTGTGAGCATTTTTTCTTGTCACCCACTGAATACAACATCCGTTGATAGTCCCTGAGGCCTTGCATTGTACTGATGACTTAAATGATTCGGGAGGATTGTGTAAGTTATGTGCAAATACTTGACTGCTGGTCTAGCTATCCTTAGGAGTTCTAGAGCTAATCCCTACAGACACCAAAGGCCGATTTCCCAGTATGGGAGCTCATTACATTGTATTCCTTAAATGCATGCTGTTTTCATTCATTAGCTGTACTTCACAGACGCTGGGGGGAAAGGAGGCCACAGGATTTTGGTGTGCTGTTGGGTGTTGGAGTCTGTGCCTGCCTCTAGCAGCTGCTGGTGATTCTAAAGACCTGGGACAGGAGAATCACCTTCTCCAGAAACAGTAATGGCCCTGTCTCGGCACATACAAAAGCAGGTGCCATGCAAGGAGGTGGAGATGGAGGATGTGTCCACAGGTCAGTTCAAAGGCAGCCTTAGTAGTCTCGTCTCTCGATAGCTCCAGGGCCTGTGAGCATGTCCGGAGCACCCCCTCCCCGGCAATTTCTGCTCTGGTTTAAGGAAGAAGTTTAAGAAAATGAGGGTTGGTGTTTTCCTTCACCATTTTCAAACCTTAAGCAAAGTATCTGTCTTTGCACCCTGGACTCGTCCATCAAGAGAGGAAGGATAATATCCAGGGTGATTTATTACATCAAGATAGTAGGAAGGAAAAACGCGTCTTTCCAACCTTGTGGGGCTGCTTTACAATAGAGCCAGATCACAGGTTTGCAGAGGGGATGGGAGATTACCAGTGACACAGAGATCATCCCCCACCACTGGGACTGGCTGCTGGAGAGGGGGCTGCCTCTGCCTCTGCTGCTCCCAGAAGAGATATGGCCTGGGGAAGAGTGACGGGTTGGAGACTGAAAGGGACCGTGGACTCAATAAAGAGCGGAAGTCCAAAAGTGTTTTCAGGACTGGTGTTGTAAGTGGCTTACAGATATCATGCTGTGTGTGGGGGGGGGTTTATTTTGGGGGGGGTAGGAGATAGGTGTTGAGTGAGAAATGTCCCTCATAGGTTCATGTATGTGAACTTGGTCCCTGGGTGGTGGTGCTGTTGGTGGAAGCTATGGAACCTTCAGGAGGTGGAGCCTTGATGAGCACTCTCCCTCCCCGATCCCTGTGTATGGATAAAATGCGTTCACACAGCTTCCTGCCTCTGTTGCCAGGCAGTTCCTGCCTCTTGGTGTGCGTTTCTGGCCATGATGGACTCAACGACTCTGGAATTAAATGCTTTTCTCTTCCAAGTTGCCCTTACCAGAGTCTTTTATCGTACCTACGGAAAAGGCATCCATGTGCACTCAGTGTGGCCACATATGCCTCTTCTTGCCCACAAGCTGCCTTTGCCCTTTGGTGCCTTCCTTTTCACGAGACACTTGTCCCATCCAGCCTGTTGGAGGGGAGCAAATTCAGAACTCTCTCTAACCTCACCCTTCTCCACTAGAGCAGGCAGAGTCTAGTGCTCAGCACCCCGTATGGACACATCCTTAAGAAGACCCATGTTCCTAGTCAGACTCCCCCAAAGCCTTTCGTCAGTGCCAGGCTGGGGTTAGTGTGTCTCACCTTTCTAGCCCTTTGGTGTTGGCTTCCATGCCCCACGTACAGTATAGCACAGCATTTAATCAGCAAGCCAAGCAACTGCAAGTCAGGGGTAACCACTCACAGGCCCGAATACCATCACAGCTCCCAAATCATGGAAAATCCCCGGAAGAGGTGAGTTCTCTGAAGTGCAGATATTGAGTAACTAACACTAGGGGACTTGGGGACCCAGACATGTGGGTTCCATGCCCAGCACCCATATAGCAGCTCACAACTGTCCAAACTGCCCATAGGGCCAGTTCCAAGGGCTTCACTGTCTTCTTACACTGTGGGCAATAGGCACATATTGTGGTGCACATACAAACATGCAGGCAAAACACTCACATATTAAAATAAAAATAAACAGACAAAAGAAAATGTAGCTAGAGGAATTGTCAGTTCTAGGCCAGCTGTGGGGACTCAGTGGTGCGCTTTCTCATGTAATCCCATTTAGCTGTATTTGTCTTTGATGGAGGAAAAAAAATGCCTACTTGGTGGCCGGCGCATCTGTCAGGCAGTGCTACAGACTGTCAGGACCCACTACAGCCAAACTCAGAACCAAGCTGCACCCATACACTCAGGGTTAATGTGTATACCAAACAGCAGTTCTGGCTCAGAAATAACAAAGGTCTTAGAAAGCCATGGTCAAGTCAACCTTTCTCTCTCTGGCCTTTTTAGACAAACCCAGTGCCAGGGACTTGAAGAACATAGAATGGGATTTTGCTGGACTCTGCTGGAGTCCTGTTTGCGGTGGTTGTAAGCCCAAGAGTGAAGACCAAGTTGTTTTATTTCTAGAAAGTCTGGTATGCAATCCATCTACCCATCCATCCATCCATCCATCCACCCATCCATCCATGCATCTATGTATCGCGCGTGCGCGTGAGTGTGCGTGCGCGTGTGTGTGTGTGTATGTGTGACATATGGGGGTTAAATGTATTTCCTTCATTGCCTTACATCCCCAGTCCTAATAAATACTTGAAAAATTATTTTTTATTGTATGTATATAAGTGTTTTGCCTGCATGCATCATTCATATGCCCAGTGTCCTTAGGGGCCAGAAAAGGGCATCAGATGCCCACAAACTGGAATTACAGTTATGGGCTGCTATGAGGTGCTGGAAATCAAACCTGGGACCTCTGCAGAAACAAGGAGTGCTCTTAACCACTGAGTCATTATCTCTCCAGCCCCCATAATGAACACTGTGCAAATGACTTAGTGGTCCTGTAGTGTTTTCTCGACACTAGAGTTTCATGATGATGATGATGATGATGATGATGATGACGGCTGATTGTCTGACCTCTATTGTATCTGGGTTCTGCTTAACAATTTGGTAGGAAAGGCCTGTGCCATCTCTGAACACAGCGTTCATCCCAGGGGGAGGCATTGAATAGATCTTGGCCCATCGTGGTATGTCTAACCAGCAAGGAAGCATAACTATGTGTTACTTATGATAGATCTGTGTCTCCTCAGCTTGAGTTGCTGGATTGTCCTGGAAACTGCAGGTGTCCACCACAGCTGGAGCCTGAGCCAGCCTCTTCCCCGTCATCCCCTAGGACAGAACTGACAGCGTTACCTTTGTCTGGACCTGACTTTGGAAAGATTCGATTTTCCTAATTCCCCTCCAGGTCCTGAGTGGAGTCAGTGACTGATTAGTTCCAGAATAGTCATGTGCTGGTCGTATTTATAGCACTAATTAATTAATACAGGTAAAGAGCTTGGAAGATAAACGCTCTGCCAGGAGTGTCTTAAAATGACGATTAACACCCAGGCTGGGGACCTTCGAATGTGAACGTATGGGAGAAAATGTGCCTTCCCAGGTGGAGCCTTTTAAAAAGCAGCCACTTGATTACGGAAGACATAAATTAACTGGAGGAAGCAGAGCTCAGTCGGTGACAGACTGTCGTCAGAATCCTTCCCCGTTTGGTTTCCATTTAAATCGACACATATGGCGAGGGTTGTTTAAGGGTTTCAAGCGTACATGCCTGCTCTTCAGGGAATATGGATGCCGAGAGTTAAGTGAACTCAGGGGGTGGCCCAGCTTCTCAGCAGTGGGAGAAGCAGGAGAAGCGAGCAGTGCTTAGGCGTGCAAGGGCAAGAAGGCTCGGGGATGCTGGGCTGGCTTCTCCACACTGTGTCCAGGCAGAGATAAAGAGAAGCCTCTCAGACGTGCAGTGCTGATGTGTGTTCAACGTTATGTTGCTGTAAAAGCAACACTCTGACCAAAAAGCAACTTGAGGAAGGAAGAGTTTGTTTCAGGTTCCAGTCCATCACTGAGGCAAGCTGAAGCAAGAACTGAAACAAACCACAGAGGAATGCTCTTTACTGGCTCACTCTCTGCTTCATTCCTTTCTCAGCTTCAGCCCACCTGCCTAGGGATGGAGCTTCCCACAGTGGGCTAGGCCCTAACACACATCAATCAACACATTCTCACAGTCATGGTCACAAGCCAATCTGATCAAAATGGCAGAGGATGGTCTTGTTGGACTTCAGTGGGAGGAGCAGCCCTTAGTCCTGTGTGGGTTTGATGTCCCAGTGTAGGGGAATGCCAGGGCGGGAAGGCAGGACTGGGTGCATGGGTGGGTGGGTGGGGGAGCACCCTCATAGAGGCAGGGGGTGGGGGAATGGAATATGGGGTTTCCGGAGGGGAGATATGGAAAGGGGATAACATTTGAAATATAAATAAAGAAAATATCTAATAAAAGAAAAAAATCGCTCTTCCCAGGTGATACTAGGTTGTGTCAAGTTGACACTAAGATTTAACTGACACAGAGTATCCGCCTGGGAATAACCGGTGGCACAAAGGCCTGATCTAGGCCCTGGTGATCAGGTGCTGGGTTAATTGTTCCTGCAGAGATGTGAAAAGTGTCTGTTCACCCAAGGTAGGGCACAGACCACACACCCAAGCAATGGTTCCACCTAGGTCTGTCTTGGCGAACAAATGAGTTTGTTGGGTTTACCTACAGGAAAATGGGCAAAGAGTTACTTCTCAGATTTGTGCTGGCTAGTTTTTGTCATTTTGGCACAAACTAGAGTCACCTGGAAAACGGGAGCCACACTTAAGGAAGTGCTTCCATTGAACTGGCCTGTGGGGCATTTTCTTCGTTAATGGCTGATGTGGGAGAGCTCAGCCCACTGTGGGTTGTGCCACCCCTGGGAAAGTAGTCTTATGTTGTAGAAGGAAGCGGGCAGGGCAAGTCAGGAGATCAGGCCAGGAAGCAGCACCCACTCCTCCATGGCCTTTGCTTGAACCTGGGCCTCCAGGTTGCTGCCGTGAGTGACTGCCCAGATTTCTCTTGACTGTGACCTGCATCTTTTCCTCAGAAGTCTGTTTGGTCAGTGTTTTATCACAGCCACAGAAATCAAACCAGGACAGGACTATTAGTGCGCTTCACCACAGTTAAAGCAAATTTGGAGTTCTGTATTGGACGTCTGAGCCAACCTGAGAATCTAGTTGGGGGTCCTCAAGAGAACATGAAGTCCTTTGCTGGGGAAAAACCAATTCACAGGCCCTTATTTCAACCGCTGGAATACTAGTCTTGCTAAGATGGAGCCTTTTGGGACCAAGGGAGTGTTTGCCTAGAGGTAAATCCCTATTTTGTGGTATTTGGGATTGAGCCTAAGCCCTTTCATATATTAGGCAATTGTTCTACCACTGAGCCACACCCCAGCCCCTCACTGGGGATTCTAGGCAGGGGCTCTACCACTGAGCCATGCCCCAGCCCCTCACTGGGGGATTCTAGGCAGGGGCTCTACCACTGAGCCACACCCCAGCCCCTCACTGGGGAATTCTAGGCAGGGGCTCTACCTCTGAGCCACGCCCCCAGGCCCTCACTGGGGGATTCTAGGCAGGGGCTCTACCACTGAGCCACACCCCAGCCCCTCACTGGGGGATTCTAGCAGAGGCTCTGCCAACAAGTTCCACCTTCATGTTTTTTTATTTTGAGAAGATTTTGCTAAATTGCCCAGGCATATCTTGAACTTGCAATAGTCAGCTTCAGTCTTGCAAGTAGCTGAGATAACAAGCCTGTGCCATCACACTGGCTGGTGCATGCACTTTTGATGTTTCTCAGTAGCAAAACCCTGGGGCTGTGCCCATCTGTACCCATCATGCTTTTTTTGCTGACAGGCAACTGAAACTAACTCTAACACATTAGGAATTTACTGGAAGGCTTCCAGGTAGCTCTGGAGACGATGGGAAGCCTGAAGGGAAAGGCCTGGGGAAAGGAGAGGAAGCAGGGCTGATTAAGACATCTGGGTAGAATTTCAGATAATGGTAGACATCTGGCTACATCTGCAAGTCTGCACCAAGGCGGGAATTAAAGGGCTCCTTCCCTCTGCTTCTTTCCTTGTAGCTCCAGTGTCTGGGCTTTTAAGGAGCTCCAGTGGTCTTCTAGTTTGCTGTCTGTTTGAGTGATAAAACATTTTGACTAAGAAGCAACTTTGGTTTATTTTCAGCATACATTCATCATAAAGGGAAGGCAGGGAAGGAACTCAAAGCAGGAACCTAGAGGCAGGAACTGAAGCAGGGACCATGCAGGAGTGCTGCTTACTGGCTTGCTCCCAGGCTCCCAGTCAGCTTTCTCATACAGCTTCCTGACGCTCATCTGCCTAGGTATGGTACTGCCCATGGTGGGCTTGGTCCTCCTACAACAATTAGCAATTAAGAAAATACTCTACAGAGGTGGCTGTAGGCCAATCTGATAGAGCCAGGTCTTCAGTTGAGGGCCCTCTTCCCTGGTGTGCCAAGTTGACAACCAAGATTAGCTGTCACAGGTGACCAAGCCCAGATAAATGGTTGCCTCATGGCTAGAGGAGAGCAAGACCCTCAAGAGGAAGGAGGTACATTTAAGGAAACAGACCTGAGGAGAGTGACAAGGAATATTAAGCAGTCACAGTGGCAGATGCCCCTTTGAACAAGGACTTCCTCTCTGCTGAGACCACCCATCAGGCCAGAAAGACCCTGCATTGTACAGAACTATCCTCTGAGCCTAACTGTCAACGTCTTCGGGAGTTCAGCTGAGTCTGCTTATCACAGATCATCATGTCTGGGCTTGCTGACTCATGATTTTCTGCTTTGGAAGGAGGATCATGGGACCATCACCTGAGTATCCAGAACCAGTTCTGTGTAGTTCTTCCCTAAATGTAGGTGGCCTCAGGGTCTCTGGGCGGGGCTAGAGAATATAAGTGGGGAAGGATAAAGGGAGGGATTCACTCCCACAGTCACTGGGAGGCCATCATTTTTGCAGTGTGTAGACCTTTCACCGTGCCTGTCACCTACGGTCTTGCCCATAACTCCTTACCCATAGCTCTGTAAGGAAGGCCAAGGAATTCATTGGTTCTTCTGGTAAACTTTGGTAGAATTGTATCTTGGTTTCTTGTAGGGACTTTAGGAGGAGGGGTAGACATTGTTTATGTCTTTTCCAGGGGAAGAATTTTAGCAACATCCTGGTATTCTATCATGCCCCTATTGGAAGGCATGGGATGAACAGTAGGCTTGGCCCTCGTTTACTCTCTTCCGAGATCCAGGGTGTACATTAAGGCTCACAGGTTAAGTATCCTTTTCTCTCTGTTGTCCTGGGTCCTCTGTCCTCTGCCTGTGGGAGAGTTCTTGTGGGCGTTGCTTCATATTGCATTTTCCTCCAATCCTAGAAATTCCCACAGGTACAAAAGCAGCTGTGCCTGGGAACTTCCCGAGCCTTTCCAGGACCCTATATGAGGAAGATCCAACCACATCTCAGTGCATGGCTTCATTTACCCAGGAGGAATATGATTCTTGGTTATCTCTTCCCTTCCCAAGCACTCAGTCCTTTAGAAGTGCTCGCCCCACAAGAATATGGGCAGATTTTAAAGGCTCCTAAAAATTCTCTTCTTTTGCTTTTGGGTGCGTGTTCCTCTGAGATCAGTGGTTCACTGACATCTTTTACAGTTCAGTCTCTGGTTTGTCTGAGACCTCATTATCAGCCGACTCTGGAGATTGATGGTGAAGTGATGAGCTAGGTTGGCAAATCTGGTTGGCCCAGCCTGTGGGGCCCTATGGTGCCAGGTCCTTGCTCGCCAGGTGGAGCATGGCTGTGAGTGTCTCAGTCTAGACCCAGCCCTGCACTCTTGGGGACATCCCCTCTCCTGGAGGCTTCTGGGATTTTTGTTCTGTGCAATAGTATTATTCTCTCTAAGACAAGGAGCTAGCCTCTTGGGGACATGTCTGAGATGATCTGCAGTCATATGCACTGTTACTGGTGCTGCCTAAAGTCCGGGGCTGAGGTGTGCTTGGGTTACACAAACACATTGTCAACTGGCTTCTGCATGTCTGCCTGTCTTCAGGTCTATCTCCTTCAGTGGCTGCTCAAAGTAAACCCCTTCTTTCTCCTTGCTTGTTAAAATAGTGCTCGATACATGTAACATAAAAATGACCATGTTAACCTTATATTTTTAAAGAGAAATAGTGTGTATCTGTGTGCGCATGCTCATGTGTCTGCAGGTGCCCATGGAGGCCAGAAGAGAGCATTGCGCCTCCTGGAGCTGGAGTTGCAGGCAGTTGTGAGCTGCCCTGTATGGATGCCAAGACCTGAATTCCAGTCCCTGCAAGGGCATCAAGTCCTTTAACTACTCAGCCGTCCCTCCAGACCCATCCTAATCATTTTAAAGTGGATCGTTCAGTGCTAGGGCAGGCACGCTTCCACCATCTTGTCGAGAACGTGGCATTTTTGGAACCAAAACTCTGTGCTCATTAACGAGCAGCTGTGTACCCCCAGCTCCTTGCAACCATCAGTCCACGCCTGTCTCTATAAACTTGACTATGGAATAATACCACAGTATTTTGTGATTGACTAATATCACTTTATACAATGCCCTGAGGTTCACCATGTAACACATATCAGAATGTGTGGGGGTTTTTTCTTTTGGGCCTGTGTAATATTCCACTGTGTGGACAGACTGTAGTTTATCCATTCCTCTGTTGATGGATGCTTGGGTTCACCTGGCTATTGTGAGCAATGCTGCTGTGAACATGTGGCATACCTGTACATACACACACACACACACACACACACACACACACACACACACACTGATCTTGCTTTCTATCCTTTTAGGCATATACCCAGAAGAGGCATTGCCATGTCAGATAGTAATTTTATTTTCCATGTTTTGAGGAATCGGTCTTCATAGTGTTTGCCCACAGTGGCCTTACCACTGCCCAGCTCACTCACAGCACATTCTCCCAGGGGTGAGGCAGTACATCGTTGTGACTTTGATTAGCAATTCCTCAGTGAGAAGCAATGAACACCTTTGCATGTGTGTGCTGCCCATTTGATTGGTCTTCCTTGAACAAAAACTAGTCAATCCCTTTGTCTGTTCTCCAAAGCAAGCTATTGTCTGGAGTTAATTGAATGCTTTGCATTTTAACCCTCAACAGATTTATTATTTGTCAATTCTACTTCCTCTTCTTCTTCCTCCTCCTCTTCCTCCTCCTCCTCTTCCTCCGTTTCCCCCTCCTCCTCTTCCTCCTCCTTTTTTTTTTTTTTTTTTTTTTTAAAAAGGTTTTTCTGTGTAGCCTTGGCTGTCCTGGAACTCACTCTGTAGACCAGCTTGACCTTGATCTGCCTGCTTCTTCTACCAGAGTGCTGTGTACCACCACTGCCTGGCTTGATGATATCTTTCAATGCATTAGAAGTTTACAACTAATTTTTTTAAACCGATGGACTGATCGATTGCGTGTGTCTGAATATTATGGTGTGCATATGGAGGTCAGAGGGCAACTTGGAGGAGTTGGTTCTCTCTTTCCACCATGTGGGTTATGGGGCTTGAACTCAGATCTTCAGGTTTGGTCACACATGCTGTAACTGGCTGATCTTCTTGTCCCCCCGGGCTTTCAAATGTTTATGCATTCCAACCAATTTGTATTTTTCTCTGTGTTTTAGGTGTTTGCTAAATCCATGCCCAGAAGAGTTTGATAAATTACAGGTCTTACGCTTAAGCTATTGATTGATTCAGGGAGGGACTGCCACAGGTTCTCACCTTATTATATGACCAGGAACCCAAGATTCTCCCTAAATATTGGATCCTGGAACCTTCTTTCTCTCCTCTGAATCCACCACACCTTACCCCACTTCACCCTCCTAAGCCCTACAGCCCACTCTACCCCCACCAAATAACCCTGCTCCTCATCCTCTACTTTCTTTTCCCAAACGCTCAGCGCCTTTCCAACACGCTATGTAACATGCCCACTACTTAAGCTTATTGCTGCCTTTTGGTACCTTTGCCGAAATCTCAGCACCACCGTGGCTGGGATCATCCTCGGTTTCATGCTCCTAAGGGCAGCCATGGTGTGGAGTAGGCACTTAATTCATATTTAGTGTGTATGCTGGCAGATATGTATCTATGGCCACTTCTCCTGGACCCTGGACCCTTGTTAGGTGTGTTTGTTACCCCTTTGATGCCATGATAGAAAGCTTGACAGACACAACTTATGATGGAAGGCTTTATATTGGCTCACAGGTTCACAGAGTTAAGCCCATGTTTGCTTGGTGCTGGGGGCTTGGATAGGATCACAGTGATGGGGACGTGAGGAGGCACTGAGCTATTCACAGTGGACCAGTAAGCAGCCAGGGATACCATACCCTCAAGGACCTCCGTCACCCCAAGACCCTCTACTTCTAGCTAAGGCTGGCTTCTATTTTTTAAAATTACTCTCTCAAAATAGCGCCACCTGCTGGAGATCACTAAACACTCAACAAATGAACCCGTGGGGTTTTCAGATGGAAACCGTACATCATACCAGACAGTCTGTGTTCAAGAAAGTCCCTCCTTCCGTGGCTGCTCCACAAGGCTGCTCAGGCATTCTGCTTCCATCTTTGAGTTTGGGAGGGGTGTGTAAGCTGGCTGACACTGGAGCAGAGTCTCACTGCTGGCTTTACGACTTCACGCCTATTAAGCATTATGATTTAGTGATGGATAACCTACTCTCCCTTGCCCTCATAAGAGAGATGGAGGAAGGCCCCTTGCTGACTCTGTCCCTCCCAGATGCACAGCTGCAGCTTCAGGCAAGACTCTACCATCTCTGTTGCTGTAGCACCGATGGTACTCCCTGCTCTGGCCGTGAGCATTGATCCCTCTGTCTTCTTCCTGTGAGAGGAAGTAGATCCATGCCAGCACCCTCAATTGGAGTACGATTGACCCAGTTTCATCATTTACCTTTCAGTGTTGTCTGCGATGTTACTTTGTTGCCATGGTGGAAACTCTGCTCAAGCTGTCTAAGCTGAAAGCAGCCTTGTGCTGCCTATGGGTGAGTGGTTTGCAGTGTTCACAAGGAGTGGTGGATTTAAACGAATAGGTTTGAATTTTGGCTGCTTCAACCAAATTCTCTCTTCTAGGTAATGTCTTCCTTTTGAAGCCCAGGAAGATAATCCACATATTAAACCGACCTTCAAAAACAAAAAAGCATATGGTCTGTTCAAGGCACTATTTTAATCCTGAACCCCTGGAGGCCAGTATTATGAACTTTTGACTAATAAGTCAAAAGTTCCCAACAGAAACAACTTAAGGGAGATAAAGATGCATTGTAGCTTATGATTTCAGAGAGTTTAGCCCACGGTCTCTGGGCCGGTGCCCCTGGTCAGAAGCACGTGGCAGACAAGAGCTAGTCAAATGGCCTTGGACAGTGATCAGAAAGCATAACAGAAGCTGGGACACTATACCCCCAAGGTCCCACCCCAGTGACCATCTTCCTCCAGCTAGCTTCCACGTCCTCAAGTTTCCTGAGGACCCCTCCTCCTAAAATAGTTCCACCAGCTGGGGACCAAGTGCTGAGCATGTGAGCCTAGAGGGGCCAGCCACTCTTTGTACAATCACTGTGGGTCAGGTGGTTCAACCAGTGCTGTGGACGTGGAAGATGAGGTGTAGAAAACTAACTTGCCCAGGTAACTTTAAGTAACATGTGACGATCCTCAGGAAATGAGCAAAAACCAATCACCGAGTCTAGTTCAGAATCTAACCCAACTCTCTGAGCCTCCAACCAAGAGCAAATCAGTTACTTTGTATCCTCCGTGTGTGTGTGTGTGTGTGTGTGTGTGTGTGTGTGTGTGTGTAAGCACATGCCTTGGCACAAGTATGGGAGTCAGTGGACAGCTTTCATGAGTTGGTAACCCCTGACATCCTTTATAGTAGATGCCATGAACAAACCCGGGGATGGTGGTGATTCCCAACTATGACATCTTTTCTGAAAGGGTATTTTGTTGTTGTTGTTGTTTATTTTGAGACAGGGTCTCATTTAGCTGAGCTTGGCCTTGAACTTGTTAAGTAGCCAAGGATAGACTTGAATTTGTGATCTTTCTATTTCTATTCCAAGTGCTGGGATTGCAGGTGTGTGACTCCAAGAGTTCATCAAGCAGTAGCAACTTTAGTGGTCTGGTTTTTATTTCATTTTTTTCTCAATTAAGGTTGGCTTAATTCAATGGTTCTCAACCTGTGAGTCGCAACACCCACAGGGGTTATATATCAGATATCCTGGATATTACATACTTACACTACAATTTATGTTAGTAGCAAAATTGCAGTTCTGAAGTAGCAACAAAATAATTTTATAGTTGGGGGTCCCCACAACACGAGGGACTGTGTTAAAGGGGTCACAGCATTGGGAAGGGTGAGAATCGCTGGCTTAATTTGTTTTAAGATTGATTTTAGTTATAAAAATATTTGTTAATTTTATTTTATGTTTGAATATGTTGCCTGCATGAACGTAGATTTTCTGAGAGTGGACTTGGTGCCCATGGATGTCAGAAGAGGACATCAGATTTCCTGGTACTGGGGTTAAAGATGGATGTGACCCTCATGTGGGTTCCTTCAGAGGCCAAAGGATGGTCTTGGATCTCCTGGAATTGGCATTATGGATGCTTATGAGCTGTCGTATAGGTGCTGGGAACTCTGTTTAATTTTAAACGGAGCCTTAGGGTGGTGTCTAAAGTGCAGCTCATGGTTCTTCACCCAAACTTGTGGTCTTTTTGAGATCTCCGCTGGAGGTCCGGGACCTCATGACTTTTCTCTAGCATGGCCTACACCTCAGAGCTTTTTAATGAAGCCTACCTGCTGGCTTTTACAGCTCCTAAAATAAAAGCCTTCCTGGGTTTCATCCAGATCTTCTAGAGAGTTCTAGAGCCCTCTTTATGAAGCTGTCCTGTTGTTTGTTTCCTTTTCCACAAAACACAGCCTATTCACCAACCAAGGACCTACCCCCACCTGCTCAAGACAGTATAGCAAATGTACCGCGTATGTTCCTGCACTTTGCACATTGCAAGAAAGCTGCCAGAGAAGGAAACCAGAGAAGTAATGGAGTACATCTCATACGTCTGCTTTTCTTCAAAGTCCAGTACTGCCTGCTGTTCAGGGTCTGTAAACAGTCGCCTCATATATTTGTCTGGCCTTACGGTTGTTTTTGGCTCATATCAGTTTTTCTGGCAGGACTGGAGGCTAGAGTTCTCCTATAATTCTTAAATGAGATATTATTGAAATATAAATGCTGATTTTTATTTGCCCGTGTTTATGTTTTAAGTTTAGCAAAACTTGATTAATTAACAGATGGATAAAATGCGAATTTAACTCTTTCCCTGCCACTTGGATGACATTTAATGAACTAGCTCTTCATTAACATGGGCAATGCAGTTAGTAGCTTTGGCTGTGCTACTAACCATTGGTGCCAACCCAGACAGCGGCCTCACTTTCCCCATCTGTAACATGGGCTCTATGTCTTCAGGTCCCTGTAATGAGGGTTACATCAAATGCCAGCATGACATTTGCTCTCTCCCGACTGCTCACTTTCTTCAGAGGGTGAGGCACAGACATTCTGGATATGCTAAGTGCCCGAGTCACTGGAACAGGTAGAGAACTGAAATCTTGGGAGAGAAAAGCTGAATTCTATGAATTGGTAAATTTTGTGTGAAAACTTCTGATCCTTGTAATTCCCATGGATCAGTCTTATTCTCTCCATTTCTCAGCTTGAAAAACTGAGGGTCAGAGAGACTACAGGAAATCTCAGAAGTAACACAGTAGCCCAGGCTTCCCCAGCTTGCTGAACACAGTAGCTCAGGCTTCCCCGGCTTGGTGTTCTTTATGCTAACACTGCCGGGAGAAATCTGCCCTAATGCCAGGGTGTTGGACGAGACCTACACTTTGTCTTTTTTAATAAAATGCAACTTGATCTTTTTCAAGAACATTCAATTATGGGCCTTTCACAGGTCAGGGATCTGAGGTCACATGAAATTCCCCAAAGCAACCTTCGCAGCTAATAAGTGAAGCCAGGATTCGTTCGTTAGTGAATATTTATTTGACAAGCTGAGGGGTCTCTCTAGACATTTGTGCACCTGCGTGTTCTTCTTATACTTGGTCACATCACTGTTCTTTGTTACTGTTGTCCTTCTCCCCCGTCCAAGTCCACGTTTCTAAGAGTCCATGCTCTACTTTCATGCTCCCCTGACATCCTATACAAGAGGAAAAAACCAAAAACACAAACCCATGCTGCATATCTTTGTGAGACTGGTATATTTCACTTAATGCGGTGACCTTCAGTTCCACCCATTTCTGAGCAAGCAACATGATTTCATTCTTTATACTCAAATAACACCCCGTTGTGTGTGCAGTTAGCACTTCCTTTACCTGTTGGTCCATTGATGGGCATTGGCATTCATGGGTCTGCAGGGTACTTTTATAGTAATCTGCCTTTGGTTCTTTTGCTTGTGTACCCGGGAGTGTCCTAGCTTGATCCTATGTGAGTTCTATCTTTAATATTTTGAAGAGCTCCACACTGGATGTACTTGGTCACATTCCTGCCATTTACAAAGGAGCCTCTAGCTGCCTCCCATGGTCCATGCCTACTCCTTTGGTTGAGTCTTAGGAGCATAAAGAGTGACCTAGACAGGGTGCTCTTGTTGCTGGGAATACAAATTGGAGACCTTGGTTTTTAATCTCCTGAAGGTGAGCATGTGACCTCAGACCTCTCTTCCTGCAGAGAAACCCGACAGAAATGACTGCACACGTACCAGAATGTTTACGATAAACCTAAAAGAGGATGGAAAGATGGCTCGGTGGTTAAGAACACTGGCTGCTCTTCCAGAGGACCCGAGTTTGATTCCCAGCACCCACGTGGTGGCTCACATGGGAATCTGATGCCCACTTTTGGCCTCCAAGGGCACTGCAGGTTCCTTTTTCCAAAATGAGTTGGTCTTGTTTCAGGCTGACATAAAACTAGTCAGCACATGGGCAAAACACTCATACTTGTAAAACAAAGATAAATATACCCTAAGAAAGGAAATAACAGTGGTTCATTGTTAAACCAATAGTGCCTTGATCCGGCTTACGGCTGGCTGCAGATGAAAAGATGCTGTCCCTGCTATCACCCACTGGTCTAGTTCTCCCAACAAAACTAAGGTTAGAGTAAAAATTTATTAACAGTCAAGCTTGTATAGCAACCTGCAGAAGTGACGGGGTTACTAATTTACTAGCCCTTAACAATTAACAAGACATAAAATGCAGAGAGAACCCATGTACAGCCGTTGCTGAGAAACCAATACACGTAAGAGGCAGGTGATGCATACGGCTGTGGCTTTGTTACTCAGCCAGAGAGAACGCAAAGGAGGGACCTGTGTCCTGGGCTGTAAAAGCTGCTCTTGGCTCTGCTGCTGTGGGCCCCACCATGTTTATATTAAGCTAGAGTCCTGGACTTTGCAAAAGCTCACTCACTCTAGCTACTCCAGCACTCAGTGCTCATTGCCCTCGTGCGGGCTCTTCCTTCCCCACAGACCATCTATATGGACTTATTTACTTATTTATTTTTAGTGCAGATGATGGAACTTAGGGTCTCACCCTTCAGGCATGTGCTCTATCTGAGCTACACCCCAAAATCAAGTCTAATGAGGACAGAAGAAGAGCTATAACTAATTAAGACATTGAGTGTTTTCTTAAAATGTTTTTGGTGTCCCTGTCTCTGTATGTCTTACAGCAATTACCTAATCTGCTTTGTCAGGAAAACATTTAAAGTATGAATGAGGCACAGACACACAGTGTTGTTCATATCATTCAGGGAATGACATTTGGATCTTAGTGGACAGAAATTTAATCTCTGGTAGATGTCCAGTTTTTTGCTGGTGTCACATTCTGGTGACATTGGCAGACACGGTAGAAAAACACAAAGGATTCAACACAAGAAGGGACTCCGTTCGGTGTTCAAACTCTTGACTCAACTCTGGGCTTCTTGGTCTGTGGCATGAAAAACTTGGGGGTCAACCCAAGACTGGATTTTAGGATAATTTTTTGGGGAGCAGGGTAAGAGAGAGGGAGAAGAAAGTGGGCTAGTAGGAGGGGGACTGGGGTGGGCTCTCCATGCTCTGTAGTGGGTGTGAACTGCATTGTACTGTCTGAACACACATTTGGCTCTGTGGAGTGCATAAGCGCTTCTCTGTACACACAAGTTTTGTTCTGATGCTCCAGGGAGGGACATGTGATCCTGAACCAACTAATCCATGTACCCAGTCTGGGTCGCTAAAGAAATTGATTCAGGTGCTGTAGAAGGCAGAATCTATATGGGTTTTGTTTGGGACTCTGTGGTCTGAGTGTTGTGTTGTGGTAGAAGACTATGCCAGGTAGTCCACAGGGTGTCAGCTTCTGACATTTCTTCCTAGTTCCAAAAGTATAAGACATGCATGGGCTGGTACAATCTCTTTATTGGCAGCCCTTGTAAGTTGGGGTTTCTTTTGTCTGTGATAGAATGTATTCCTATCGGTCTGCTACCCTGTTCTCAGACTCACCTGCATGTGCTCAGAATGTTACCTCACAAGAATGATGAAATTAAATGGACAATGTCTATGGGCTGTGGAGAAAAATCCTAATAGCTCTAGAGCTTAGAAAATGTTTCTGGCTTTACAATGACAGAGAGGATGAGGACACTGAAGACAGTGACCGTGAGGATGGGGACACTGAGGACAGTGACAGTGAGGATGGGGACACTGAGGACAGTGACAGTGAGGATGGAAACACTGAGGACAGTGACAGTGAGGATGGGGACAGTGAGGACAGTGACAGTGAGGATGAGGACACTGAGGACAGTGACAGTGAGGATGAGGACATTGAGCGTAGTGACAGTGAGGGTAAGGACACTGAGGACAGTTCGTTTTTCTTGTCTGATTTTGGTGAGTTCATTTTTGTTTTATCTTATTATATTTTATTTTGTTATGCTTTGAGTTAATGTATTAGTTCCCTGTTATTTTCTAATGGAGGGGGGGAGAGGGAGAGAGGGAGAGTCCGGTTGGAACTTGGAGATTTAGAGTCAGTGGAAACTGTATCAGGATATATTATAGGAGAAAAAAATTTTCATGAAGGGGGAGAAAAATGAAGACACCAGATTTTTACAAGTGGTATGAAAAGACAGATACTATGACCAAAGCAACTTATAGAAGAGTTTATTTGGGGCTCACAGTTCCAGAGAGTTAGAGTCCATGACCATCATGGTGGCAGGAGCCAAGCAGACATGGCACTACAGGCATAAGGCGGGAGTGGGGCATGGACATTTGCAATCTCAAAGCCCATCGCCAGTGATGCACCATCTCCAACAAGGCCCCACCTTCTAATCCTTCCCAACCAGTTCCACAACTGGGGACCAAGTACTCAACATAGGCACCTATGGGGAGCACTCCCATTCAAACCACTACAGTGAGGTACAATATCTTCTTCCCTCCTCTTCCCTCCTCTACCCTGCCTCACTAAGACAAGGTCTCTCATTATGTAGCTCAGTATTGGCCTTGAACTTGAGACCCTCCTGACTTAGCTTCCTGAGTGTTGGAATTATAGTGATGATCCACCACACAAACTATGTGTGTGCTATTTAGAGATTCACTAATTAAAAAAAAAAAAAAAACCAAAGACAAAACCTAAACTGCAAGATGGCTTAGTATGTAAGGTCCGAGAAGTGAGATTCATTTACTGCACCCGTACACACACTGAGCATAGTAGTGTGAGTCAATCAGTAATCCAGTGCTGGTGCGCATGTGTGTTTCACTTGCCAACATGCAAGTATGTTTCATGTGCTGGTGTGCGTGTGTGTGATATGTGCTATTGTGCATGTGTGTGTCATGTGTTAGTGTACGTGTATGTGACAAATACTTCCCTGGAGCTCACTGGTTGAACACGCTAGCCAATCAGCAAGCTTCAGGTTCAGTGAGCAACCTGTTTCAAAAACAAGGTGGAGACTGATAGAGGAAGACACTTTGATCTCTGATCTCCACAGGCAGACACACACATTCACACACATACACACACACATACACACACACACACATACATACATTCATACACACATACACACTCACACACAGGCACACCCTCACACACATACACACTCACACACAGGCACACACTCACACACATACACACATACACACACTCATATACACACACATACATACACACATACACTCACACACATACACACATACACATACATACACACACACTCACACACATACACACATACATACTCATAGACACACATATACACACAGTGCTCAGACAAGCACATAGATACACACATGTGGTGCATGCAACTCATAGACATATAGATATACAGACACATAGATAGATAGATAGATAGACTGACTGACCAACTGATGGACAAATGGGTGGACAGACAGATGGACAGATCACTTTTCTTTCAAATGGACAGATAAGCAAATAGCTATTTAATTTTGGACCAATCACTAGTTTCCTTTCAACATGAGTTACCGTTATGACTTGTAGGAAGGGCAGGAGTTTGTGCGTCAGACTCGGAAGGAAGTTATCACACTATTCTAGGGTTGATGTGATGAGCAAGCATCACTGGTAGAGCTGCTGGAAGGTCTGACTCGGTCTGTGGGGACAGCTGGAAGGAGAACACAACAGATGAATAGGGTGGCTCCTTTGAGCCAGCAGATAGGGACCGTTTGTTTGCTGGACATGTATCAGCTCTGGTGGGATCCTATCTGTCTCTCTAGGGATGCTTTCCACCTTGTGCACCACCCTCACCACATCCCCTGTGGATAAAGCCTATTTGCTCCCTCAGACTGAGTGGTGGTACTCAGAATGTCAGGCTGAGGCTGGGAGGACTGGGGGTGTAAGGACAGGACCACAGCCACACCTGTGTCCGAATTAGCCTTCCTTCATTCTTGCCAGCAGTTTGCATACAGTAGGTGCTCACTGTGTGCTGCCACTGAAACTCATCCTCATCTGGTTTGGTGATGTGAAATTCTCTCTCTGCCCCACCCATCCTCCTAGTGTTCAATTCTGCTTGCATCTCAGGTTCCCTCTGGGTCCTTGGTGGACTCTGACTTTGGAGGGACAAACAAGAGTCTAATTCTAACCCTGATTTGCCAGTGCCTGACAGAAGAGGAGGGCACCTGAATCATGGCAGGCCTTGGTTTCCCCCTCATTCAAAGTGGATATCATACTTCCGTGACTCTTGCAGATAGATGTGGGGAAGGCTGTAAGCGAACCCATCTTTAATTAGCATCATCCTATGACTTTAATTAGCCTCCTCAATGATCACACACTTCTAAAGATGGTCTCCAGGAGGAGGGAACGTAACGAGAGCAGCGTCTACCTGCAACCTTGGGTTAGACCAAAAAAAAAAAAAAAAAAAATCCTATTCTCTCTGCTCTTTTCAAAGAGGACTTGATATGATCGGGTCATTGCATGTAAAATGCTTTAAGAATCTGGTCAGCACTTCATCATTTTAAAATTCAAACATTTCTGAGTCCTTTCTTCCCTCACCCCGTTCATATTTATCTTCTTGGTCTTGCCTTCATCGGGCACCACATTTGTATTGATAAATTGTAGGTAGCTGGAGATGTATTGATGGGATGGAGACAGCTCAAAATGGAGACTGCTGTGGCTTTGCATATCATTACACCTAGCTAGCTTTTTGCCTCCCGAAAGCTGTCGATTTGTGCGTTATTGCTATTCAGGCTGATAAATGACAGTAATTGTTCTTAAGTTGAAGATCTGGTTTAATATGCTGTCTGGCCTGGGAATTTCCTGAGCGCCAGGGTTAAACTAGTTCGCCACTAGAGCTAGCAAAATGGCCTATTTTTTTCATCACAGACTATAGAGTTAATTGAATTACTTGTTCTTCATGCAATTTGTAGCCTTGCTTCTAAAGAGACCGTGAACTGCAGTGGGAGGGAGAAGCATTCTATGGGAGCTCAGGGGTAATCATGGGCTCTGCTTCAAGGACATGCCCCCACCATGTCCTGAGCACTGGATAGCTTTCACTGTATAAGCTCTGTTTGCCCTTTGTTTTCTGGACTTTCACATGACGAGTCGGTGTAGTGCCACTGGGGCTGTATCCTAACCCATTCGCTGCTGGGAATGTCTTGACACCCTTTCCATGGCTGGAGAGGGAAGCCAAGGCCCTGAGTGCTAGGCAAGGACTATGTGGCCAGGCAGCAATCACAGCCATTGGCAACTGTTCCTTGTTGTAACCAAGTCTACCCCAGTTACATACTTCTATTGCTGTAGAGAATTTTGTCTTTTCTTGTATGTTCATGCTTGTGTGTAAATGCCATGTGTGCACGTGGAAGCCAGAGGTCAGTGCTGACTGTCCTTTCTCACCTCTCAGAGCTTGTCCAACGAGCTTCCTGTTCCTGCCTCCTGCCTCCCTTGTGTTGGCATCACAGGTTCTACCATGGCTCTGTGCTTTATAAAAACATTATTTTTATGTGGGTACGGGGTGTTGAACTCAGGTTGTCATGCCTGTATGACAAGAGCTTTACTGAGTGATCCATCTCCTCAGCCTTGGCTCTCTGCAGACTCTTTGTTGCCCTTTCTCAAACTGTCCTTGAACATAGAATGACCGCTTGAATAGCTGTTGTCCTCACGGTAACTGCATGGACGCTGTTGTCCTCACGGTAACTGCATGGACGCTGCTGTCCTCACGGTAACTGCATGGACGCTGTTGTCCTCACGGTAACTGCACGGCCCCAGCTCATCCTGTGAGTTCATCTCATGGGTGGACTCTGACTAACAATTCTACCTCAAATGTTCTTTACCATGGCTGAATGAATTAGTTCTAGGAACTTGAAGAGAACCATCTATCTGCCTCACCCCAAGGAATGTCTCCCCTGATTCTGCTGTGTGGACAGTGTCCATACTATACCCTTGTTGTTACAGGATTCCTGGCTAATTGTTCTCCCTGGAAAAAATGAACCCCAAAGCAAAGGGAGAGCACACAAGAGGCCTCACGTGCCCTATGTATGACACCTTTGAGACAGTTCCCTAAGACACCAGTGGGATTCAAATTGCCAGATTTGTTTCTGTCTGGAGATCAATGTCTCTGTTCCCAACAACTCCTGCCTTCATCATCCTCCTAGAAATGTAAAAATTAGTTTAAAAATTACATATTTTCTAGCCTTTGAAGAATCAGTCTTTCATATCTGTGTTAGCTGTTTTTTGGTGCTGGGACTGAAATACCCAATAGGGGCGACCTAATGGAGGGGTGGCTGCTCTTTAACTTACAGTTTCAGGGGACTGCAGTCTGCCATGGCGGGGAAGGGATGGTGGTGCAGTGGGGACATGTGGACAGCCTTCACATGGTAGCAGACAGGAAGTGGTGAGGATGGAGGAAGGTCTGCTCATAGCGACTCCCTTCTCCAGCCAAGCCCCACTGCATTGAAAATTGTGTTATACGTGGGGGTTGAATCACACCCTAATAATGTTATGAGTGGAAAATTGTGTGAACAGGACTAAGATTGGGGGATGGAGAGGCGACGGAGTCACATGACGAATCCTGGGAATCAGACTTCGGAGACCGGCATCAGGGTGCAGATCTGCGTTTATTGCTTACTGTGTAAGTTTAGATACAGTGTTTGAGCCAATCAGCCTACGAATCCTCAGCCAATCCAATCTTGCCACACCATCATCGTGCCCCAATGAAAGCCCAGTCTGATGAGGTAACTCAGGAGTTGGGGGAGCATCATCCTCCGTTAGGACGTCTGTGAAGATGGGTGAAGAAGCCACGCCCCCTGGCCTCGGTTCCTTTTTGCTATCTCATCAGTGTTTTGGGAGCCATCTTGGATCTAATCCCACCTATGGTAGACTAGGATTCTTTGAAGAGTTGCAGGGGCCTGGGGCACCTCCATTTCCACTCCATATTTTCCTTCACGAGGTTGACCTCCACAACCTCCACAAATAATCTTTTCTCTCCTTTCTCTGACTGGAAGGGAATGTTATGTACCGAATGATAGCCAAAGCCTACCTGAATCATTTATCCTGGTTAGGTTCAATTTAAGAAGAGTTCGCGGTTGGGGTGCTGGATAGTGGTTTAACAGTTCAGAGAATGCACTGCTTTTCCAGAGGACCCAGGTTGGACTCCCAGCACCCACACAGAGTACCTTACTCAGGGACCGCCAGCCAGGGGACTCTAATGCCCTCTTCTGGCTCCTCTGAGTACTTCACTCACTCACATATGGAACGCCAGCCAGGGGAAGCTGCTGCCCTCTTCTGGCTCCTTTGAGTACTTCACTCATGTACAGATGTTTACATACAAATAGAATTAAAATGAAAATACATCTTACTTTAAAGAAAAGTTATACAAGTTAGTGTTTTGCCTGCATGTATGTGTGTGCACCACACAAGTGCCTGGTGCCTATAGAGGCTAGGAGTTACTAGCAGATCCCCTGGAACTGGAGTAAAAGATGGTTGTGAACCATCCTGTGGGTGCTGGGAATTGAACCCTGGTCCTCTGCAAGAACAATTCATATTCTTAGCAGCGGAGCTATCTCTCTAAGCCCCATAAACATTAATCTTAAAAAATGTTTGAGATGTACTTTGTGTGCCCGTTCTGTGATGCTGGTTCTCATATTTGCTCGTTGGAGCAGGGCAGAGGGATGGGTCGCCATGTTGGAGGCATGGAGTAGGGGGGGAAGGCCCTCGTGTCAGGGCATCAGGTATGGAATAACGAAAGGAGATTGCTTAGCGTGTCAATCATCTGGGTCTATTGGTAGCACTGTCTAGAAAGGAACTTATGGTCATAAGTTCTATTACAAACTTACAGAAACAAATGCTTCCCAGACAGAGCTATAACTTCAGTGATTTCACACAGAGGTTTCTAACACTAATGGGGTTGGTGCCAGTCACGTGATAACACTTTACACCTGAAGAGATCATTTTTCCCAGTCAGTAAATCAAAAAGTGCAAGTGTACGTGGCTTACCCTGCTCCCTTCCTATCCAGCACCTCAGGGATTACCGCCTCACACCTTTCCTAGACTAGAGAAAGGCAAGAAACTGGTTTCTCTCATATCTACTCCTTTCTCCCTGGGGTAGAAGAATATGGTCCTCAAGGACTATCAGTCACCTGGGGCATTATTAGGGGTTACCCAGGGCTCAGTGGAGGCCAGGGCCCCTCAGCCTCTATTGCCCATTGGGGGACTGACCAGTCTTGGTACTGCCCCACACCTATGCTTCATTCAGCCTGGTGAGCTTGAGGTGTGAGATATGTCCCACTGGTGGCCTGAGAATGCCATAGAGACCTGGCCACGACACTGAATTCAATGCAATTTCTTCCCCAGTCTGCTTCCAGGACTCCTGATTGTGTCAGGAGATGGGATTCTGGTTCAACTCTTCCTTTAGCACCTGCCTCTTCGCACTTGCTAATCTCTCTTTATTTGATAAACCGACGGTAGATGTTGGATTCAGAGCATTCTGCAGGCTACAGTATTCAGCTAGTGCTAAATAACACCACTTAAAATGGCATTTACTGTATCATTTCATTGTATTTATGACAAGTGATACTGATTTCCCTTTATGGTCATGATAAAGATTCCTTCTAAATAAATTTCTTTAAATAAAGAGACTCAGAGAAATATTGAGTAAATAAGACAGTGATGTTAGTTTGTGGGAGGGATCGTAAGGGGCTGGGTGACTGAGTGGCCTGGGAAACAGGCTGTGTGGCTGTCCTTGCAATTCGCATATTGTTTCAGAGATCAGTGTGGCTCTGCATGGATTCAAAGCTATTTAAAAACATGCTGCTCGTACAATTATTGTGGGCCAATTAAAAATAAAACTTACACCCCCGCCAAGCCCCAAAGACATGATGAATGTTTGCAATGATGGATATGCTAATTACCTTGATTTGATTATCACAGAAGGCATGCATGTATCGAAACACCACACTAAACTTAGAAATCCGAACAATTGCTATGTGTCAATTAAACAAATTAAAAACCACTGAAAGCTATGTGTGGCGGGGAATGTCTCTAATTCCAGCACTTGGAAGGTAGAACTAGGCAGGAGGGGCTTGAGTCTGAGGCCAGCGTGGGCTATATAGTAGACCATGTCTTGAGAAACCCCCAAACAAAATCCCGGAGCAAAGCAACCTGCCAAACAAGCAATCAACCAATCCCACACTGTTTATTTTTGACTGCAAAAGGAAAAAAAATGTAACAAATGTTCTTTGTTGGAAATTTGGAATAGGGGCTGGAGAGGTGATGGCACACGGGCTTAAGGGACTTACTGCTCTTTCAGAAGAGTGGAATTGCTCCCCAGTTCCAGTGTAAGGTGGTTTGCAACCAACTGCTACTCCAGCTTCAGAGGATGTAAAGCCCTCTTCTGGCACCCAAGAGCATTGCACACACACACACACACACACACACACACACCCCTTAAAAGAAATGAAAGCATCGAAGACTTGTAATTTATAGAACACGTACACAAATTTAAAGACAATGGAAGAAGTAAGTAACCCTGTCCTGAGGGTCTCTAGAAACAGCTTTGCCTTTAATAGGCAACGATGCACAGGTGTTCCTTTTAAGGATAAAATCGAGGGAGGGTGGGCACACCATTACAGTCTCATCTCTTTCTTCCTTTTCACTTTCTGAGCTGTGAACATTTCCCCATGTCATGATTTCTGGACAATGGGATTTCTCATCATTTGGTTCAGATTGATCTGAAAATAGTCACCAATGCTCTTTGTGAGGCTTTTAGGATACACTGGTGCCCAAGTCAAACCCTTTGCCCCTCTGAGTTTAAATTCCAGGCACTTTTGGGTGAAACACAATTTATTCAGTCAATACCTTGGAGCTGGACATTTAGCAGGATCAATATTATAGGTGAATACTGCTGCAGAACACCAACTGCAGCCCAAGCCTCATTGCATACTTCTGGTGCCTCTAGAGCAGTAGTTCTCAACCTGTGGGTTGTGAACCACTTGAGGGTTTCAAATGACCCTTTCTCAGGGATCACAAATTACATCTCCTGCATATCAGATATTAATATTACAATTCATAACAATAGCAAAATTACAGTTATGAAGTAGCAACAAGAATAACTTTATGGTTGGGCTCACCACAACATGAGGAACTGTGTTGAAGGGTCGCAGCATTAGAAAGGTTAAGAATCACTGCTCTAGAGAAACTGGCAGAAGCAGAAACAGAGGGAATGGAGGACTTTGCAAGCCCCACTGCTGTGTGCAGTTTTCTTCTCATGAGCTTGTGAGTGTATGTGTGTGCGTATGTATGCAAGTGGAGGTCAGAGGTCAACATCTGGAGTCTTCCTCTACCACAGTCGACCTTTAAAAAAGATATATTCTTATTTATGTGCATGAGTGTGTGCATTTCTGTGCATGCCAGAGAGGAGATGAGGTCTTCTGGATCTGGGGTTGTAGGAGCTGTGACCTGCTTGATGAGGGGGAGCTGGGGACAGAACTGGGGTCCTCAGGAAGGTCAAGCAGTAGTCTTCATCCCTGGACTGTCTCTTCAGCACCCAGTCTACATTTCTACATTTATCATCAATCAATCAATCAATCAATCAATCACTCAATTCTCTATCTACCTATCATCTATCTATCTACAGTCTACTTTTCTACATTTATCATCAATCAATCAATTCTCTAGCTATCTACCTAGCATCTGTCTGTCTGTCTGTCTGTCTATCTGTCTATCCATCTATCTATCCATCTATCCTCTCTGTGCTAGAGTAGGAAACTTTCTAGCCTGGCTGAACAGCAAAGCTCCAGGCGTGATCCTGTGGGACCCCTCAAGTCTGGGATTACAGGTACATCACCACACATAGCCTTTTACACCTCTGCGGGGGACTGAACCCAGGGCCTTAGGCTTGTGTGGCAACCACTTTATCCACTGGGTCATTTCCCCTACTCTTCATGAGACTATTTAGCGTGTGTATACCTTTTGCTACAGGGTGTCTTTTTATTGTGGCCCATTTTTGAATCAGTTTTAACTGTGGCAGTTTGACTGTTCTTTACCCATTCCCTATGCTAGCTTTTTTGCCAGCTATGTGGTTTGCAACAGTTTCTTCTTAATACCCAGAGTGTCTTTTTAGCTTCTTTCTAGTTTTTTTTTTTTTTCAGAGTAAAAGTTTTAACTTTTATCTAATTTTGATGAAGTCCTATTTATTGGTTTCCTCTACTTGATTTTAGATTTGTCAGAGTGTGTGACTTAATAATATAAACCAGGATTTCATTAAAAATAGATATTTCCTAGCTGGATATGGTGGTGAATGTCTGTAGGCCCAGGACTCAGGAGGAGGTTGAGGCAAGAACATCCTAAGTTCAAGGGCATCCTGGGCTACACAGTGAAATTCTGTCTCCAGGAAAATATCTGTTTCCCAAGGACCTACCAAATGTTAAGAGCTTGTTTAGGAGAAGGGGAAAACATGCAGATCTTACCTCCATGCGGCTAGAAAAGCATTAAAAATACAATCTCAGAGCCTGGAGAGATGGCTCAGCAGCTAAGAGCACTTGCTGCTCTTGCAGAGGACCCAAGTTCAGTTCCAATTACCCACATGGTGGTTCCCTAAAAAACAGAATTAATGTAGAACAAAAAGAGCCAGCCGAACACATGAATGAACATAAAGGCAGTCTGTGGGTGGGGAGAACTTGGTACTGTGGTGTAGGAAAGCTGAGTGGTATGGAGATCTTGGGCAGCTGGGCCTGGGGGCCACAGATCCTACAGGTGGGCTGGGTAGCGATGATGGGGAATTAGACCTTCTGAGAGCAATGACAGCCTGCCGAGTTTCATTCTATGAAAGGTCTCATGGGTGCTGGGCATGGGCTCAGTGGGGAAACACTTCCGTGTACACGTGAGAACCTCAGCTCAGACCCCTGGAATGCAACGGTCTGTTGGGGCACAATGGCATGTGTCTCTAACTTGGTTTCACCTGTGATAAAACATTGACCAAAACCAACTTGGAAGGAAAGAGGGATCTTTCATTTCACAGGTTACAGTCCATAATGGATGGAACCCAAAGCAGGAACCTGGAGGCAGGAACTGAAGTAGGAGCCATGGCGGAACACTGGTTACAGGCATACTCAGACACCTTTCTTTTATTGCATAGACCCTCTGCCTAGGGATTGCACCACCCACAGTGGACTGAGCCATTAATTATCAACCAAGAAAATGCTCCAGAGATGTTCCCACAGGCCAGTGTATTGAAGGCAATTCCTGTGTTGAGATCCTCTCCACCTAGCTGTCTTAGTGTCTTAGTTAGGGTTTTACTGCTGTGAACAGACACCGTGACCAAGGCAACTCTTATAAGGGACAACATTTAGTTGGGGCTGGCTTACAGGTTCAGAGGTTCAGTCCAGTATCATCAAGGTGGCAGCATGGCAGCATCTAGGCAAACATGGTGCAGGAGGAGCTGAGAGTTCTACATCTTCATCTGAAGGTTGCTAGCAGAATACTGGCTTTCAGGCAGCTAGGATGAGGGTCTGAAAGCCCACACCCACAGTGACACACCTACTCCAACAAGGCCACACCTCCTAATAGTGCCACTCCCTGGGCTAGGCATAGTCAAACCACCACACTTAGGTTTATGCCAAGTTGATAAAAACCGATGAGCATAGAGGTGGAGAGAGGGGAATCTCCAGAAACTCACAGGTCAGCTAGCTTGGCATAAGCTGTGCTGAACAACAAAGACACATGGTCTCAAACAAGGTGAAAGACAAGGACCTAGACCTGAGGTTACCCTCTGACCTCTATGTTGTGTTGTACATACACAAATAACATTCACAAATAAGCACACACAAACAGGCATGTGGGTACATGGAACACATTCAGGTACACACACAAAGTTAAAAAAGAAAGGCCCCACAGTCAGTTAATTAAAATGTACAGAATCTATGGTGTTATTATTTGGTAATCTCAGCTCTCCATTCATGTGAATAAGAAGCTGGGTACCTAGATCAGAGGTTGGTTCATTTATAGATTGCAGGCTAGATAACTCTTGGTTGTCCTGTTTGAGACTGGGATGTGTTTTGTAGCTCAGGCTGGTCTTAAACTCTCTTCAGCCTGGCATTACAGTGCTAGTTTTACAGGCAGGTACCACCATGCCTGTCTTAGACTACTTTACTAATAAAAAAATTCCCCTTCCCATAAGCCTCCCACATAAGTAAAGGTGGACCAAAAGCACCCATGTGGCAGTTCCCAACCTTCTGCAACGCCCACTCCAGGGGAATCTAGTGACCTCTTCTGGTCTCAATGGGTACTGCATACACATGCCACACATTACCACACGCGCGCACGCACCACACACACACACACACACACACACACACACACTAAGAGCAAAACGATGATAAGAAGCAAAACAGAAAATGAAAAGAGGGTTTGTTATAGAGCCCAAGGGTACAACACGTGCCTAGCATACACGAGACCAGCAATGTCAGAAACAAACCACCGGGATAATAAATGAAAGGTCTAAATGCTGATGGTACAGCACCTCAAGGAAAAGACAACAGTGGTGACTCTATCAGATGTGCTAAATGAGTGACGGGAATTGCTGGGGGCCCGAGGTGGAGCTGGCATGGCAATCTGGTCGAGGCAACTTCTGTCTGTTAATTGTTTAAAGCTAGTAGGCTTTGTATACAGAGGGTGCTTAACGACACATGGGTGATTGAGGGACTCTTCCCCCCACCCCCCTGTCCTGCCACCAGATCTGAACTGGGTCCCAGAAAGGTGTGTTAAAAAAACAGGGGATAATGTTTTCCAGGTGACTCATCTCCTCCCAGGATATCCCCAGAGATCAGAGTCTGTTCTCTGCTACTTGTGTGGCACCCTCATACCTCAACTTCATGCCCCCACTCCCTCCACCTCAAGCTGCCCCCTCTGTGGAGGGGATGGGTGCTTGCAGCATGTAAGCCCCTCCAGGGCTGTGTGGAGGGGGTATGGTTGAAGGGAATAGGCCAGTTGTAACACCAGCTGTCTGCACACAAATGGCTTCATTTCAAAATCATGCCACAGACAGGATGAAAAAACACCACACTGGAACAGAAGTCAGTGGGAACAAAGAGAGAAACCTTCAACTCGGAGCAGAGGGACAACGTGTCGGGGGCTTTGAGGTGGGGTCTGGGGGTCTTTTAATGATTAAACAAACAGCCGTTAACCACCTATCTGCCCTCATCCCAAGGATAACCACTGTCTGAGGGTATCTTAAAAGCACCTCTGGTTAGCTGGTCCGTCATGAGAAACTTGGCAAACTGTTGGATGGAGAATACCATAAATCTGCCCTTCATTTAATGGAGGCACGGGAAGACAGAATTCAGCCGTCCTTGAGGATGCTGGGTAATTTCCTCCCATCCTCAGGACTTGATCTCTCCTACCCAGGGTGTAGGGATAGTGAGTACATGGTGCGAAGCTGGGGTACCCTGGGAAGCATTGAGCTATCCATTCCTCTATTATGTATGCTTTAAAAAAAAAAAAAACAGACACAGCTTCAAAAGAAACGGGGGTGGTCCTCCCTCTGTTTTGGTTTTTTAAAATTAATATCTGTTTTTTAATTTTTGACGAGTTCATACATGCATATAACGTACCTTGATCATGGGCGTCTCACTTCCCACCCTCAAGCATCCTCCACACCCCTCCTTCCTGCTTTTCGTGGCCTTTTATTTCCCCCCCAAACCCACTGAGTCCAAAGAGTGTTGACTGATCTTGCTGGTCTGATCTTACGCAGGTAACCAGAACCTCTGTGGGATGTGTGCAGCCGCTAAGTCATGCCCAGAAGACAGCAGCTCACAACTTCTTCTTCCCCGTCCTTCTTTCTGTCCCCTCTTCAGCAATGTCCCCTGAATTCCTTTTGTGGTGTTTGAAAGGTTTCAGAAGTGCCTAATGGGGAGGGGGACCTTAATTACAGTCACCAGGCAGCTTGGGGTAGATGTAGGGACCACAGGATTAGGGATAGTGAGTGGTTCAGAAGGAATCTCCCAGTGTGCGCACAGCCTGATACTTCCCGCTTCTCCTGAGCAGGTCCCTGATGCTCAGCCAATGTTTTTGGAGGCCATGGTAGATGTCTGCTTCAGGTCTGTGTAGGCTTGGATCCTGGAGGGACCGGAGTAAGACACTGTCCTTGTTCTGCCAGTCCCCTCTTTCCCTAGGCAGTCATGAGCAGTTCCAAGGTTGAATAATGTCTCATTATCCACACAGCTTGGGTGCAATAGAGCACAGGGTACAAAGCAGGCACTAGTTAACTTTGGGAAATGGTGCTAGGCGCACGGTCCTTTTTTTTGTTCTTCTTTTATAAAAAACTAATTTTTAAAATTTTAAGTGCATACATGTCTGTGAGTTTGTGTATCTGTGTGTGTCTGTGTGTGTCTATGTGTGTGTATCTGTATGTGTGTCTGTGTATATGTGTGTCTGTATATGTGAGTCTCTTGTGTGTCTATGTGTGTGTGTTTCTGTGTATAAGTGTCTATGTATGTGTGTGTTTG
>JADRCH010000287.1:2000607-2012075 GCA_019843965.1 Rhynchomys soricoides
CACTTCCAGGCAGGGAGAGCTTTGTCTCTGCACCCTCCCTTCCAGCCCACTGAGCTACAGGGGCTTCTGGCTTTGGTTCCTAACTTTCTGTTTTCTCTCCCAGTAAGCTGCTTCTAGGAGTTCTCACCTTCCCCAAGCCACCGGGGAAGCCCCTCCTTGCCTCATTTGACTCCATTACAGGGCTTCTTCCTCTCAGCAACTCCAAACAGAGAAGCACGCGGAGCAGGAAAAATTATTTTTTCTCTCTCCTCCTTGGAAGCCAGCCTTGATCCAAATGTTCCTATGGTGACATTAATTCTCCCAAGTCACACCTACTGTATAATAAGCTGTATATATAGCAGACCCACTGGGATCCAAATACCCCATATGTGCAAGCGAATGAGTTAATGTTGCCGTGAGAGTTAGCAACATCCCGGTTCCTGATTTGCGTACTTTTAGCTACAACCTGTGTTTGTGGGGTGCTCTGGGTGCAAGCTTTGGGGGGAACAGCGAAGGTGGGCGTATTGTGCTGATGGGGGCTCACTTTCAGTTCAGAGTGAAGGCTGTCTCTGGAGTTTTGAAGTTCCAGATGGAGACACACTAGTCTCCTCTCTTGTCCCTTTGGAGCTGTTTCTAGACTTCTGCCCTGGCTGTCTTAGCCTCCACTGTAATCTATGTGACAAAAAAGCTTGACAGTAGGGGCCTCCGAGTGAAAGCGAGAACTAGGACTGCAGACAGATGGGGGCTGGCCAGGCTCAGGTCTGATGCCTGTGGAATCCTGTGGGAAGAATGATGGCCTCCGTCCTCACAGACTGGAGATGGTTGGGCCTGCAGGAAAGTTTGGGCCTTTTATGAGTCACTTGGTTATTGCTCACACTTGGTAGGCTGCATATTGTTAGGAAGGAGTCCTATAGGTAATAGTCCCACAGGTGATAGTCCTATAGGTAATAGGGCGGGCAGTGGTGGTTTAGGGCTAGTGTTCAGTTACAGGCCAGGTGTGCTGGTTGAGTTTGTCACCTTGACACAAGCTAGAGTGGGAGGAGGATTTCAATTTTCACAGTAGCACCCATGGCAGGTGGCTCTGGCTTGTATAAGGAAGCAGGCTGAGCAAGCCACAGACGGGATAGGGGTGGGGGACAAGCTAGTACACAGTATACCTCCACAGTCTCTGATTCGGTTCCCACCTTAAGTTCCCCAAGTGGTGGATGGTGACTTGAAAGTAGTTAGCTGAAATAAATCCTTTCCTCCCCAAGTTGCTTTTGGTGTCTGTGTTTTTATCACAGCGATAGAAAGTATGTTTCCACACCAGTGCAGCTTTTTGTGCAGCTTGTGCCAGGTCTTAGCATGTTCTGAGCTTGGCCTCCTCTGTACAGATGAAGAAATGGAGTCACTCCCTTAGGAGTTTATCTCAAACCTGCGTTCTCAGTTACACCAGCACTACCTTGCTCTCTTAGGTGTGGCTGGGTGCTGGGCAGACTTAACAGGGATCCGTTGGCTTGGACAAACCCCTTTAAGTCCCGATGTTACTTTTGTGCCTAGGGCCTTGGGACTTGCTGTTTGGCTTCAATACAAAAATGGCAGCAGGGGATGTGCAGAGGTACAGTATGGGACCTCAGAGCACAGATTGTAGCTCCTTGGTTGTGGGCTGTCCGTACGTGAGCTGTAGCTGCCTGTGCATTGGTAGGAAGATGTAGGGTCCTGGTTGCCTTCCTCCTCAGGCCAGTACACCTGGCTGAGAACAAAAATGACCCCTCTACCCCCAAGCTTTGTGTGTGTGTGCTCGCACATTTGCGTGTGCACACACACATGTGCTCACATGTGCACAAGAAGCCTATTGTCAGTAAGTAGAGAAGATGATTGAAGATCATGGGAGAGAGGGAAACATTGGGGGTCCTGGCTCCAAGGCCTGAACACCAGGGAGAGATGACCCAAGGGGGAGAGAATCGTATGCTTACTGACTCACTATGGGTGACCTTGTTTCTCAGAGGCTGACCACAAGCATGCCCCTATGTGCCTATGTGTGCTCCCACATGATTATGCCCTTTGCACGACTACATGTGCACGGGGAGGGGCACCCGGGATCAGCCCATGCAGCATATCAGCAGCCCCTCAAGGTTTCAAAGGTCCCCATCCATTCTGTACTGCCCGTTGTCTTGGCTGATGGCCCAGGCTTCCAGCCTCTTGTTGGACCTGGGACTAGGACTCTGAACATCATCAACCACCAGAGGGCGCTGCGCTTCAGCCCACTGCCTGCTCTAGGCTGGGAAAAGGACTTTTATAACTCAAGAATTACCTTAAAACCGGAGGGCGAAGAGCCCAACTTGTTTCTAGCCATTGCTTGCTTCCTGTGGTTAATGAAAGGCCCTTTTCACTCTGCCCACAGTCCATGGACACCCCGAAGGGGCATAAAACTCGATAGATACTCAAGGATATAAAATCCCCTCTAAAAAATCTTGGGTCTAAGCCTTTATTTACGGCTCCGTAGAGGTGTGTTCTTGGAAGGCTATTTTGGGAAATGAAATGGTCCATTTGTCCCCTTGTAAAGTCAAGCTGAGCCCTGGGAGCTCCCGCTCTTCTCCCGCACCCCTGTGCTCACCTGCAGAGAGTGGGGCATAACAGTGTGGCAGCAGACAAGTGT
Organism: Rhynchomys soricoides; assembly: GCA_019843965.1. Taxonomy (NCBI): domain Eukaryota; kingdom Metazoa; phylum Chordata; class Mammalia; order Rodentia; family Muridae; genus Rhynchomys; species Rhynchomys soricoides. Next base: position 2,003,225 of record JADRCH010000287.1, read on the forward strand.
CAGGCACCCAGAAATAGGTGGGCACTGACAGAGGAACAGCGAGGTACTTGGGGGCTCTGAAGTCTGAGCTGGACACTGCCTGATGTCACACCCACTCAGGAACCAGCCCAGTAGGTACAGCCACAGTGGGAAGATGCCAGGAAGTGCCCAATCTGGTGTGGATGATGGGCGTTTCTTCAGGTCACTCCTATACACACTGGCACTGGGGACAAGCTCAAAGGGACAGGGTGTGGTTCGCCAAGCACAAGGTGGGAAGTGGAGATTGCTCACAGACTGAAGTTGTCGGGCTAATTGTTTTTTTTTTTTTTTGGTTGTTATTTTTTGTCTGTTCGTTTTTGTTTTTTGCTTTTGTTTTTCGAGACAGGGTTTCTCTGTGTAGCCCTGGCTGTCCTGGAACTCACTCTGTAGACCAGGCTGGCCTCGAACTCAGAAATCCACCTGCCTCTGCCTCCCAAGTGCTGGGATTAAAGGCGTGCGCCACCACTGCCCAGCAGTTGGGCTCATTGTTATTTCATCCTCTTTACACCAACTGCAGAAGACTTACAGAAGACAGCTGGCAGAGCCGAATACAAGAAAAGGTAAACCAGTTGCTTATTTTTATTTTTTTGCAGTGCTAGGGTTGGAACCTAGGGCTCTAGATATGCTAGACAGGTGATCTACCACTGAGCCACACCCCCACTCCCTCCCTGGGGGATTCTAGGCAGAGGCTCTACCACTGAGCCCCGCCCCCAGCCCCTCACTGGGGGATTCTAGGCAGAGGCTCTACCACTGAGCTACACCCTAGCCCAGAACTCAGTTCTTGAATTTTGGGGTTCAAAAGTACATTCATCTGCTAGTATTACTATAACTAAGTGCCACAGGCTGGGCAACTTACACAAGAGAAATGTACTTCCTCACACCTCTGAGGCTGAGTGTCTAAGATTGAAGGGTTGCTTCTTTCTGAGACATCCCTCCCTGGCCATGATGGTCTTCTCTCTGTATGTTCGCATCCTTTTCATTTTGTATGCTCATGTCCTGCTGTCTCCTTGTAAAGACACCAGGTCTATTGGGTTACAGCCTATCCTAACCACCTCATTTTAACTTAATTACTTAAAAAAAGACCTTCTTTAAAAATACAGTCACACTATGAGATATTGGAGGTTAAGATTTCAACATACATTTTGGGGTGCATATGATACAATTCAAAACAGAACAGAGGCAACTGCACAAGACTTCCAAGACACCTACAAATAAAAGAGATTTGCCTTCTACATCTATCTCCTTGAAAGTAGACCTCCCCTGGCAGATGGGGATGAGGGAGAGAGTCCTGGGCAACTGTAGGGAGCTTAGGCACCCTTAGGGATCTGTAAATTTCTTGTCCTTTTGAGATAAGTTCTCACTATGTTGAGCAGGCTGGCCTCAGCTAGCAGAGAGCCTCTGTGCTGGCATTAAAGGTGTGCACTACTATATCTAGCCTCTGCTGGTTTTCTGCCAAGCCACTGGCTGAATATGCTGAGGTCTTTGTTGAGTCAGATCTAGTTTCTGGACCCTTGGTTTCATGCAGACTCCATGGGGGTTCAGCCATGCCGGAGCAAGGGGTAAAGTGAGGCAACTCCTCTTCTGCTCTTAACATTTACTATCCCCCCCAATGCCTTGTGCTGTGCATTAAAAATGTTTATTTTTTAATTGTGTGTGTGCACATACACACATGCTCACATGTGCATGTGCACATGAGCACAGTGTTTGCAGAGGCCAGAGGGGACATCTGAACCCCTGGAGGTGGGGTTACAGGTAGCTGTGAGCCTCCCTATTTGAGTGCTGGGAACTGAACTTGGTTCCTCTTCAAGAGCAGCAAGCATGCCTTGCTAAGCCGCCCGCGGTCTCATTCTTGCAGGATAGTAGCTAATCATCCCAGTTGCTCAGCAGAGAATATAGTAATGTTCCTGGGTCTAGAGTTTGCTAGTATGCCAACTCCTTTGGTAGCTTTCATGCAACTACAAAACCAAGTCACCTTTGCAAGTGAAGCACAAATAGAACAATGAAACTGATACAGTTTTGAGCAGCAACATTCATTCAGTAGTAAGTAAGGCATGAGATATGATTTAGAACTGACCGGATGCCCGAGATTCTTTCCGGGTAGGTGAAATTGCTCTTTTGTAGGTGCCATGGGGGCAAGGCTGCTTGATACTTCTGCTGCATTTTGTTTCTTGGAACCACGTGTGGTGACGAGGTACCTCCTTCCATGACCCCCTGCCATGGTTTGGGTACAGAATCTCCCCCTAACCCACGAAAAGTTCATGTGTCAAAGGTGTTCCCCAGATGGTGGGGCCAATCATTAAGACCAGCTGGGTTCTAGTTTCTCTGACACCGTGGATGGAATTGTAACCTCACGGCATTGGTGGGAGGAGGTAGAAACTAGAGTTGGAGCCTGGTTGGAGGAGGGAGGTCGTTGGCGGTGTGCCTGTGAAGTGTGGCTCCCCCCACCGGTTTCCTGATTGTCGTGAGTTGAGAAGGTCTGTTCTGCCTTTCCCTCTGCACTATGATACTCTGTTTCACCTTAGGTCCAAACCAATGGGTCTATGTGACCACAGATAGAAAACCTCAAAGTTGTGAGCCAGAATAAATTTAAAAACTACTGATTCCAGTTATCCTAATAGATAGATCCTGCGTGTACCAAAGGTTCCCTTACAGGTAGAAAGCTGGAAAAAAGCATTCCTGTGTTACGTGTCCCAGGCAAATGTCCAGTGTGTGTGCTCTCAGTCTCCACTGGAGTAACTCAGGGCTTAGACTTCCATGGACCAAGCTCTATAGTTCCTCTAGTTTTCCCTCAGCCCCCACACCATTGCTTGCACATTGATTCTGTCCGCTCTAGTCTTAGACATTATGAGTGAGTCTGTCACTCCCGCGATGGAAAGCACAAACTTGACAAAGAAATCATACACCAGCTGCACTCTTGAGAGATCTAGGAGTTTATTTTTGCATAGATGTGTGTGTGTGTGTGTGTGTGTGTGTGTGTGTGTGTGTGTGTGTGTAGTGTGTGAATGTATGTCTGTATGAGTATATGCTGTGTGTGTGTGTGTGTGTGTGTCAGTGTGTTGGATCCCTTGGAGCTGGACTTCTGAGTTGTCATGAGCTGTCCAGTGTGGGTGCTGGAAACTGAGCTTGGGTCCTCTGAAAGATCATATCAGCCACTCTCAACCACCGTGTCTTCTCTCTCTAGCCTTTTGGTAAAAATGGATTTTTATGATGTGAAAATACTCTTAAATCACCCAAAGGACACCCGAGTGTCTGGACAGCTTCCTTCTCCTACCTTTTTCTAGAGCCTTGGTGAGCTCTGACTGTAACCTTTAAGAGTAGACTGCCTCATAACACCCTGGGCTCAGAGGCTCTGTACATGTGCACATGCAGGTACTGATCAGATTAATACATGGCAGATTTGGGGCCCTGGAGAAGGTTGAAAAGGCCTGCACGTTCACATGTACATGGAGAGATGACTTAACGGAGTGCCTACTGCGTTTGCAGAGGACCTGTGTTCATTTCTGAGCAGTCACGCTGGGCAGCTCACAACTGCCCGAAGCTTCAGCTCCAGTAGGTCTGGTGCACTCTTCTGGCCTCTGTGGGCAACTGCACTTACGCGCACAGACGCACAAACATACACATAATTAAAATAATAAAATTTTTTTTTATTGGGGTATAAGGACATATGATCATGTCCTCTGTGACTGGGGGGCGGTGCTTAGGAGCCCCCCTACCGTAGGGAAGTGATATGGTCTCCCGTTCTATCCCTTCCTTCCAGGATGTCTCTGCTTCAACTATAGATGGGGACACTTATTTTTATTTTGGAGCTCAGATGTTGTTTGCTCTTCCATCTAGCAAGAGTTATAGCATGGGGTCTTTGGATAGCCACTGAGCCCCCTTAGGGGTGTGTACAAGCCCAGTTCAGAACACCCTTTGGCCCTGGAGATAGCAGTTCCCAAGGTCTCTTAGGGACACTGTACCAGTGCTGTGAGTTCACCATCACTATGTTTCATTAATTAGCACTCTTGCTGCCTATTTTGGGGGTGGATGTAGGAAACAGAGTGATCCTTTGAATCTAGAATATGTCAGCACAGGTATCACAGAACAACTAGGTTCTAACGGACATATTTATTGTGTGACGCTGACCAGTGGGTGAGCTCTGTCCATCACTTCAGATGGGTAAGTGACTTGCTCTCTGTTTTCAGTATTTTCAATTCCTGTCCTTCGTGGCGTCATAGTGCACCAGTGTGGTGCCATTTTCTAAAATATCCGGCATTTTTATACATTAGGTACAGAGACAGCAAATACTTGATGTAAAATCCGCAGTTTTACTCCATAACCAGATTGTAAAATATGAACTGAATTAATCATAACTGCGAAGACTAATGGTAGCTTTTCCCTTATTTTATCTTCAGTGCCTTTGTAGATCATGTTTTAAAACCTTCCACGTCTGGCGTTGGGAACACAGCAGCGGCTTGGTGGTGGATAGCAGGAGGCAAAGGTCAGACCCGAGGCTGCACAAATATTGTGTGCTGGATTTATTGTTTTAATTAAGAGCATGGCAGTTCATCATAAAGTGTTTATGGCGTTTCTGCTCAGCGCAGCATTTTGAAATCAGCTGTTTTAATGAAAACATAATGTCACATACGTCAAAGTTCTAAATATTTTGAAAGTGAAATATAGAAACAAGAACTTTAATTCTGGGTTTACTGAGATTAGCTCGTGGAATTGCTTTTAAATCCCCGAAGAGGGTCACATCATGGCTACCGCGTGGCTTCGTGTAGGTGACTAGGAAAAAAAAGAGAATTCTAGGTGGTTCTCACAGCTGGGCTATTTAATAGTGAAAATACAAGCCGAAGGTTCAAAACCATTATGGTCGGCGTTGAGATTTTAGATTAAAGATTTAATAACGAGTCTGCATGGACCTCGGTGCTGGCTCTATAGAGAGGCTCTGACTGTGCCAAGGGGAGCCAAGAGCCTCTGAGGGTGGGAGAGAAATGGATCCGCCCTTGTCCTTTTCCAGTTGAAACCTCTGGATCACTGTGTTTACCGCTAATTATTTATAATGACCTCAAAGATGATGGGGTTTCTCTGAGTTTTCAAGCCGGAAGGTCTCTACTGTCTGCCATTCTTTTTCATGGCGACTGGGTATCTGTGTAGATGTGTCAGCCGCCCTTGGTTACATTTGTTAGGGAGTCAGATAAAATATTTGTCTAATCTGGAAATTGTATTTTTAGCTGTACTCTCTTTGGAAACAGAAATTAAGCCTGCCATGAGATGCCGGGCCACAGCAGTTGACTGAACAGAGTAATGTATGTGCTAGTCAGTGCAATACTTGGTCAAGTTTCATATAGATCGTATTCCACATTATTTTATTAACTTTAATATCTGCACTTCCTATTACCAGACATGCCCCTCATTCAAAGCACAGAGGCACAGTCCTCTAATCAGAAGTGACAGGCTATATACTTTCTCTCAGCCATTACTTGGTAGCCTAGAGCAAAGAACTATGTTTCTTTGAAAATGTTTTGAATTGGGTTATTTTTATTGAAGTATTAAAGTAATTCTTCAGATTTTAGGCTATTATTTAAGTACTTTTGGGAGAATACAATAACCCCCGGATTGCATGGGCTTTGTTACTTGAACAACTGGAGCGGCTAAATGCATCTTTTTAATGCTGGTTACATAAGTCTCACAGAACTCGTCTGACCAGGCTATGTTAAGAGCATGCAGGTAATTATAGCAAATTAGCAGGCTAAATTAGTTTAGGAAAGCACAAAAGTCCAATATTAAAAATGCTCACAACGTATCGGCCCCGCTAGCTGGCTTTTCAATGAAAAATGGGGATTTCCTATTATTTTATCTCTGTGTTTTGTAATTCAATTGAAACAGCCAATAGCATGGTTAAAAAACATCTTCCGGGGTGAGGGGCATTGTGGTTGAGAACGAAGCATCCCGGGAATAGGGTGACTCCAGCCACCAGGCGCATCTGCCACCACACTGGAGGAGACTGCCACGGCCAAAGCTTGACTTGAACTTGGCAAGAGTTGACAGTTGGGCAGCTGTGTGGTGTGGCGGGGTGTTTATGGAAATCTACTGGAAGCCCCATGTGTGGAGGGGTGTTTGTGGAGGTCTCAATGTAAGCCCCAAAGAGGTTCTCATGGCCTCATTTCTGAGGATAGCTCCATTTCACCCACACAGCCTGAGTAACTTCCCAAGTCTCACACATGTCTGCACTGTATACACAGGAGCCTTCAAAGAGGTCAGAAGACGGTGTCAGATCCCTAGACACTGGAGTTACAGATGGTTGTGAGGCACTATGTGATGCTGGGAACTAGACTTAGGTCCTCTGCAAGAGCAACACGTGCTACTAACCACTGAGCCACCCTTCCAGACCCCTAGACATGGCATCTTATGCAATCCTTCCTATAGTGCCCTTCTTACCTGCCAGGGAGGACCAAAGCTGGATGCTGTCTGGTCGAGGCCTAGGATGCCAATGGCAAAGTTGAGATTAGAACTCAAATTCAAACCCCAGCTTCTGTCTTTCCATGTCAACACCAAGCGAGCCCAGTAAGGAAGATTCTGACTGTCCTTTGTCACCTTACAATGTATAACTGGTCATTTGTTAATGTGACCCAGAGATGCCACATTTTTAAGGAGCACTTGGAAAGATTAGCTTGACATTAATGGCTAACCAAAAATTAAAAACAAAGCAAAACAATTCTGTTGGAATCAAAATGGGGCTGTCTCGTAGATTTATTGGAATGCATCTTTTCTTCTCCCCTTCCTTCCTTCCTTCCTTCCTTCCTTCCTTCCTGCCTTCCTGCCTTCCTGCCTTCCTGCCTTCCTGCCTTCCTCTCTCTTTCTCTCTCTCTCTCTCTCTCTCTCTCTCTCTCTCTCTCTCTCTCTCTTATTCTGGGACACAGTGGGAATTTATTTTAGAAAAATGCTATCCAGTAGATGAGAATATAAGCATCTACATATGTAATGGGAAAGCACATATAAATGGCAGATATATTAAAACAATTGTGAATTTGAAAGGCACTAAAAGTAGAAGTGCTTTAAAGGCAACCAGTTAGATACCAGATGGGATTGGATGGGTGTTACGCCGTAGTTCTAATCTTTGGCCCCTGCCCACCCCGTCACTGCTTGCTGAAATGTTGGCCAAATAGTTGTTGTTACTTCGACCACCCCGCCTGTGTGCACTAATCACGTGTATGTAGAAATCTGTAGTCTTCTATCTGTTTGTTCACCTGCTAGACTGGATCCATTACTGCTCTGTCACTTCCCTTAAAGAAACATGGTGGCACACACCTGTAACCCAGGTGCTCAGGTGATGTAGGTAAGAAGACTAAGAGGGTGAGGCTTGGGCTCATAGTAAGACCTGTCTTAAAAAAACCACCACCACCACCATCACCACCACCACCCTCACCACCACCATCACCACCACCATCACCACCACCACCACCATCACCACCACCACCCTCACCACCACCATCACCACCACCACCACCATCACCACCACCACCCTCACCACCACCATCACCACCACCACCACCATCACCACCACCACCACCAAGGGCTGGGTTTGTATGGATCAGCGATGGCATGCATACCTAGTGTGCACAGGTTATGGGGACTGCCTTCCTTTCCAGTCAGGCTACATGGTTAGGACTGGAAAATAATCTGTCACTTGTGGCAGAGGTAGAATTGTTCACAAAGGAAGTCCTTCTGTTCTCCCAAAATTCCCAGCTTCCATGTAGGTGGGATGGGTGGGTGACTTCTTCTGGTCAAGGGGCAGCTTGAAGGCAAAAGCACAAAAGAGCCAGTGGGTGACAGAACATGGCCAGCTCTCTCCCCTTCTACTCAGGCGATCACCTCATACAGGGACACAGGACTATGGGACGGAAACCTACCCTTGTGAGCCTCACAGTGCAGCGTGCTTCTTGAGAGTAAGAAATGAACACTTGCTGTGTTTAAAGAACACAGCCCACGGGGTGTGGTGGTGGTGCTTGTTACAGCTGCATAAGCCTAACCTACCTGATATGCCTCTAGGTGCTTAGTTTGCTGACTCCTCCCCTCTTCCCCAGGGTTCAGAAATGGCGAGTCTATGCCTTCCCACCTCCCCAGCTTCCCACCCACTCGGGCTTAGCTCAGTGATGACTGACTCTCTGTGAGGCCATTGTGATCTTTGTATCGGGGTTGCAGTGAGAAAATGAATTGTTGTTTGCGTACATGTCACCACTGACTCCTTCTTGTTGAAATAGACTGTAACAAGTGGTTGAAGTCTCCACTGGAGGGTAATTTATATTTATTTGAGCTGCTACCAACTCCTTATTTAGTTTGCATAAACTACCCAGGACAGGAGAGGAATCTCCCTGGACCCTGTTTATCTTGTAAAATTGGAGTTTGCTGGGGAGGGTGGATCTCTCCTCACATGGACTCCCTTCCATTGCTTTTAGCGATGAATAATCAGTCATCAGGAGAGCGGATTAAAAAATAGATTTATTGCTATTTCTAAAAGTCAGAACTAGAGATGAGTAAACACAACAACAGATGTATAAGAATGTAAGTAGGAACACTATTTTACAATAACATGTACTGAAACACATTTATGTACCGAGAACTATGAAAAATAGCTCTCTTTAAATGATTTAACATTTGCTCTCTTTTATATACAGTTGAGTTTCCAGTGGGAGAACAAAGATACTCATAGCTCTCTGGGCTCCCTTGAAATCCCTCTCTCCAAATCTTCTGGAAGGTTCCACAAAGCATTTTGAGGTCTGGGAAGAAACAGGGGCTGTTTTACACACACACACACACACACACACACACACACACACACACACACACA
>JADRCH010000287.1:2012085-2052808 GCA_019843965.1 Rhynchomys soricoides
ACACACACACACACACACACACACACACACACACACACACACACACACACTATTTGGGGGCCTCAGGGAAGCCCAGTTGGAGAAGGCAGGGAAGGCATGTGGGGAGCAATGTGTGGCCATGACACCTTCTTCCAGAGGAAGAGGAAGCTGGCCTCTTATGGGGGTATGGATTCTACTTCTGGGCCTGGGAGGGAGGGTGGCCATTTGCTTTTTGTTGATGTGATAAACAACATGACCAAAAGCAGTTTGGGGAGGAAAGGGTTTATTTCAGCTCACAGTCCATCAGAAAGTTGGGTCAGGAACCTGGAGATGGGAATTGAACTGGCTTACTCCCTATAGTTTATACACACACACACACACACACACACACACACACACTCAAAACCGCCAGTCTGGGGTGGCAGTTCCCATAGTAGGTAGGCTGGGCCCTCCCTCATCAATCCTTAATCAAGAAAATGCCCCACAGACTTGCCACAGACTAGACTGATCCAGGCCATTCTTCAGCTGAGGCTCTTTCTCCCTGGGTATGTCAAATTGATAGCCAAAATTAGCTATCCCAGGAATACATTCCGGAAGGTTCCACACCACTAATTTTTTGTGGGAACAAGGCTACAAGACGTTATTTAGAGAAAGTCTGGGCCTACCAGTCCCGTCCCTTGCAAAAGACTCACCAGGCAGGCTGTGATTGCTGTACTGATGATGGGCCCCTGATCCATCACCACGTCCAGCCGGGCTTCCTACTGCCCAACGTGGGTAAGGGTTTGGTCAGTGTCTGAAAGCAATGGATTCACCAGCTTTACCTTGGAAGTTTATTTTGTGCTTTGAAGATTTAAAAATTACATGTATTTATTTATGTTTGCATATGCATGCGTGAGGGTGTGCATACAGCACAGAGACTGTTGGAGATCTGAGGACAACTCCAGTTCTCTCCTTCCAGCATGTGGGGCTCAGGGATGGTGCTCAGTGAGCTCCTGGATTCCCTGAGCCCTCTCTGCTGCTCAAGGCATTTGTCTAGCTAAGAGCTTTAAAGAAAAAAAAAAGGTGTGTGTATATGTATGCGCCTGTGCGTGCGTGTGTGTGTGTGTGTGTGTGTGTGTGTGCACATGTGCATGCACAGTAACACATATGTTGAGGTTAGGGGATGACCTCACCTTCCACAGTGGAGGTCATGGAATGGAACTCAGGGTGCCAGGCTTGGCAACAAGCATTCTTCTTTTTTTTTCGAGACAGGATTTCTCTGTATAGACCTGGCTGTCCTGGAACTCACTCTGTAGACCAGGCTGGCCTCGAACTCAGAAATCCGCCTGTCTCTGCCTCCCAAGTGCTGGGATTAAAGGCGTGCGCCGCCACTGCCCGGCCTGGCAGCAAGCAATCTTAACTGTGGAGCCACCTTAAGCTTTACTCATATGTTGTTTTTTTTAGCCTGAAACTCAACTGTGGAGCCTATGACAGTCTGGAACTTGCTAATGAAGCCCAAGGTGACATTGATGTTGCTATGCAGCCCCACCTCGCCTTGACAACTTTATGTAGCCCAGGCCAGCCATGGACTTGCTATGCAGCCCAGGCTGGTCTGGGAATCATGATCCTCCCTCCTCGGCATCCTACATTCTGGGGTTACAGAAGTGTGCCACTATGCCTGGCTTGCCTCGGAGTTTTGAAGACCTTTAAGACCAGGACAACCTGAAGCTGGCATGGTGGCCCAGAGTTTGAGACTGCTATGTAGTGTGTCAGCAATGAGAAGGTAGATGACCAGTCTAGTCTGGCCCATACTCCAGGAGTGAGTATCTTTTCTATTGGTCTCTTTCTTGGTGGTGGTTACTACATGCAACCTGGCGACTGCACAAGGAGCAGGAATGGAGGGCACCTTTGAAGGTTCAGTCCAGACTCCTTGAGACAAGCAGATCTCTCCTCCGCATCCTCTCTGGGGCAGGACTTGGGTCTAGGAGGTCGGATTTTTATAAGACTTTCCTGTCTTCATGCTGCAGCCAGTTTTTCCTCAGTCAAATAATTCCCATAAAAAAAAAAAAAAAACATAATAAGAATGAGTGCTGGAGAGGTGGCTCTGGTCAGAAGTCTGGGTGGACAGGCTTCCAAGGGCTGGAGTCTGAGTCCCAGCACCCGTGTCAGGAAGCTCACAACTGCCCTAACCCCTGCTCCAGGGAATCTAACACTTTTGACCTCCATGGGCACCTGTACTCAAATATACTCCTTCTCTATACACATGCATGCACAGAGTTAAAAATAATAATAAACAAAACCTTAAAAAAAAATTAATGGAATTTTAGTGCCTGGAAGGAGTGTGTGTATGTGTGTGTGTGTATGCTTGCTCCTGGTTCTGTTGCACACCCGACAACAAGCACTTACACACACATACACACACACACACACACACACACACACAGCCTAAGTTGGAAATCTGTGACCAAAATCTGAGATCTCATAGGTGAGCCTTTGGCTTCTCATTTGTTGAGTATCTCATTTCGGGACCAAGGAAATGGCTCTGCTTTCCCCCCTTCTGCAGCAGTGTCAAGGATCGTCCTTACTAATTCAATAGTAAGGACCGCATAATTAGCCACCTTAATAAATTTTTCCAAGATGGAGAGCAACATTTGGCTTTCTTCGGAAAGCCAAACGCCCTCTTAATGGTATTCTGTGGGAAGCTATGGAAGAACAAGGAACAGAAACATCTGGAAATATATTAAGATATATGTGCATATATCGGACATTATCAATGTACCCTGAGCATACTGGGAATATGCTTCAAAATATTTCAAACATTGTTGACCTTTGTTATATAATCCTGGGCTCAGGAAATCCATTTGCATAGACTTAGCAATATATTGTAAATAACTACACAGGACAGTGTGTATTTTTCCTTAAGATGCAGTGTTATAAGCAAGACATTAAATTATGCCCATCACACAAAGCAACCGGATCTCTCCATTTTTTTATAGCTCATTCTATAGGGAAGACACCCTCCTGAAAAGCACATGCGTTAACTGCCTGACTCATGTGGTGACACGTGGCAAGCCCAAATGCGTTATGGATCTCTCAGGAATAAAAACAACACAGCGAAACCATCACCTAGGGATGTTCATTGACTGAATATTTTACAGACACACTTCCTTTATATTTATATAATAATTTAGTGTTATGACAATTTTTTTAGCAGACTTGGCAGTTTTTCTTTTTTATAATGGTATTATATTTGTGAGCCTATTAAGAGCATATGGGATAAACTACAGAAACCAAGTATTTTTCATAATTCCTCTGGGTACTTGTAGCAAAGTAAGTAAATAAATAAATAAACCACCCAGTCCAGCAACAAAACACATCCTACTAACACATACTGGTTTAGAAAAATGTTAAAAAAGGTCATCCAGAATTTTCCAGTGCTTGCCATCCCAGCAGTGGCAATTTGGAGACCTAGTTTGAATTGTGTAGTGAGGAGATGTGGGGATTCATAAGGGTACCTCACAGGCAGACCGACCCTGTTTCAGGGGTTGGTGGGTTTTAAACAGAGGCTCAAAACAGGGTGTTGGTCTTTGTTCTTATCCAGTCCCCCAGCAGCTGGCCCAGTGGGTCCCAGCTGTGGGTGGGTCCCCAAGACCCAGCAGTGCTGTGCCTGTGTGGGCCCTGGCACAGATTCGGCCATCTCAGATCCCAGGATCTGGGGAGCAAACGCTTTGGAGGCCATGTCTCCTCTTCTAAACCAGAACCAGAGGGAACCACAGATGCTTCCGGTGGGTGGGGCAGGGCCCTGCAAAAGCCCAGCTCTGGGTCTTTCTTACCATGGGGAGGGAGAAACTCGGCATTTCTTCATCTTTCTTTTTCTCTTTTTCCTTTCAAAGAACTTATAAAAATAAAAAAAAAAAAAGAACAAGAGCTATTTGGGGATTTTTTAATTTTTTTTTTTTTTAATTGAGCAGCTGCCTGCATCTTAGCATGTTTGAGGCAAACCCGTCCACTGTGATTCTGACTGGACTCAAATTAAACTCCCTCAAAATAGAAATGTTCTCTGTGAGGACTGGACAGAGAGCCACAGTTTTGGGATGGATCCAGTCTGCTTCCCAATGGGTAGGAGAGCAGATACCTTACAGTGCCTGAGACAGGAGGACATACTTATCATGGCTGAGGGATGGTGGCCCTTGGGACGATGGGGACAGAAGTTGAGGTTACCCCCCCCAAAATCACAGGCTCATTGTCTGTATTGCATTTCGTTATTACTAATGGAAGCAAAGGATCCCTAAAGCCCAGACTGGGCTTTTCCCCTCAGGAGGAAGCTGAAGGCCTATTGGGGTTCAATGGGTTTTCTGTCAGTGCTGGTCATTCTGTATGCCAAGGGCATCTTCTTCCACGCCACATTCTAAGGCAGAGGGCAGGCACACCTTCTGAATTCTACCCTCATGGAGTCACAGACTAACCCAGTATCACCCCAATACACATTGATGAATGTAGGAAGCGTAATGAAGACTGTGGGCTCTGTGAGGAGAGGGGCCCTGTCTTCATTTAAAGTTTTGATTTCACCCATCTTGGGTTTTGAAAGTGCATTCATTTTGCCCTTGCAAAGATGGCTAACTGTGAACAAAGCTAGGGTAGTCCCTGACTTTCAGGATAGCTAATGTATTTAATCACCTCTCAGCGGCTTCCTGTCTCTTTACCCCTGCCTCAGGCCAAAGCAGAGCTTCCCTGTGGGAAGGTTCATCCCTGTGGGAGGGACTTTGAGGCAATCCCAGAATCTGAGCTCTCTATAGCATTCCCTCTGCCCAAAGTGGGGCAAGTCCAACCCTTGGCTTTTCAACCAGCTCCCCCAAGTCCCTCTAGACTGTGGGCTGTTGAACGAACTTGCCTCTAGAGCCACCCTTGAACTTTAAGTGATATTGGCAAAGAATTCATGCTACACATTGGAATGTCAAAGTCCAGTCCCCAAGGATTCATTGTTTGCTTGCCCCAGTGAACACTGGCATGGGTGCCCGCAGCTCAGGGCCCTCTAGAGCCAAACTTTCAACCCCCAGGGTGTCCTTGCTTTCTCTAGATTCAGCATGAGCTCCTTGGGTAGAGGCTATCCCTTCCTCCTTTACTGGCGATCTCGGCCCTGAACAGGACAGAAGTGTTTTTCAAGGAAACACCTGTTCATCTCCTCAGGCCCCTTAAATGACTCACTTAAGGGACAGAATTACTAGATTAAAATGGGTCTCCATCTTTGGAGAATCTGAAGGTGATGAAGATGATGGCCAGGTGCCTCCCCCCAGCAGGGGAGGGTTAGTTCCCTCCCCATTATGCCCATGGAATGCAAGAGGCAGCTCTGTCTGGCCATGTGGGTCTCTGTCTTCAATACAAACAGGGCTTGTGTGGGAGCTGGTCCCCTCTCTGTGTTTCTTCCTTTACATATGGTATGGGGGGTACCCTGGAGATGGAGTGGACAGTCTGGACAGGTTCTAGAACATGTAGCTGGTGGGAGAGAAGTGACCATTCTCTTTCAACCACTGTCCTATGTTAATCTTGGGTGGGACATGGCTGAGAATCAACTTTGCAGTCTAATGTAGGCCCCCCGACCCCTCCCTGATGTGGGACCAGCTGTCCACAGGGCCAGTCTGATATTCACAGGTGCAGTGAGGTCACAAAGGTTGTGCCATGTCCCCAAGTCTGCATTCCCCAGTCCTTCTCTTGGTCTTCTGAGCCTTAAGTTCTGTTTTCTGCCTCAATGTTACCTGAGGGGTGTGTGTGTGTGTGTGTGTGTGTGATAAATGTTATGTCTGAACACTCAACCATCGCTTCTGAGTGCTTTGAATTGCCATGAGCCTCTGTACCCAGTGCTGTTCAGTGTTTGGTCAGATGCTGCGAGGCAGCAAAATGTGCCCCAGAGGCAGGAGGTCTGGGAGCCTATAACCAATCACCCCCTTTTACTTTTATGTCTTTAAAAAAATATAGATTCTGTCTATAAGACATGTAATATATTTTTGAGTCTGGCTTAGTTTTGCTTGATATGACCATCTCTAGTTTCCTTCCTTTTCCTGCAAATGACATGACTTCATTTTTCAGGGCTGAATAATATGCCACATTCGAAAAATTAGTCATCTGAGCCCATAATGGCTGATGTGGATGGTGTCACAGTGACTGAGGATGCACACTAGCTTTCATTCCTTCAGGTATCTAGCCAGGAATGCTATAACTGGATTCAACTCCATTCTTTACTATATCAGTGTTTATTGTTTTGTTTTTAACTTACATTCTAATTTCCATAGTGAATGTGTTGATTTAAATTTCCGCCAGCAGTGAACAATGTCTCTTCTTTCCTTCACATTCTCACTGGCATTTTTGTCATTAGACTTCTTTCTTTCTTTCTTCCATCCCTTCTTCTTCTTCTTCCTTTCTTTCTTTTTAATGTTGTTAGTTTCTTTTTTTTTTTTTTTTGAGGCAGGGTTTCTCTGTGTAGCCCTGGCTGTCCTGGAACTCTCTACGTAGACCAGGCTGGCCTCGAACTCAGAAATCCACCTGCCTCTGCCTCCCAAGTGCTGGGATTAAAGGCGTGCGCCACCACTGCCCAGCCTGTTAGTTTCTTTTTAAAAAAAAACTTTTTATTGATTCTGTGAGAGTTTCACCACGTGCACCCCAGTCCCACCCATTTCCTGTCGCTTTGTGTCTGCCCTTGAAATCTCCCCCACAAAAGAAGTAAAAATAAAAATAAATCAACAAAACAAAGCATAGAAAACATCTTGTCCTGGAAGCTGTGGTGTGTCACAGTGCGCCCCACAGTCTACCCCTCTGTCCACACATCTTCACTTGCAAATGTTCGTTGCAATGAGTCGTTGATCTGGTTCGAGGCCTCTGGCCTCTGCTACATTATCAATACTAGATTCTTACTGGGACTCCTCTTGGTTATCCTATTGTCCTGGGTCATGGAGATCCTGCAGCTTTGCATCTGAAGGACTGCCCCTTTCACGTGCTCCAGCAGATCATAGATGAGGTAGATTTTGGAGTAGTCTAACTCAAAGTCCTAGATCTGGGCCTGGGTGGTAGCTGAGTTGGTCAGTCTAGCAGTTCGCCCAGCACCCACACAATCAGGGCGTGTTCTCCAGCACTGCCATGGCTAGGTCATCTAATGCCACAGCCAGCAAGGGGCAGAACCAGTTCTCATGTCCTCAGGGTCTGCTCACTCACACCCATGCCACTAAGGCCAGCTCTACTGTGCTGCCCAGTTGAGGTGCAGGGCCTGTTCTCTAGAGTAGAGTGCTGCAGTGTGCAAGGAGCTGGGCCAGCTCACCCACTCTCACAGCCTTGGGGCCAGCTCACCCACGCCTTTGCCATCAGGGCCAGATCTACTGTGCTGCCCAGTTGAGGTGCAGGGCCTGCTCTTTTGCTTTCATGACCTTGGGATCAGCTCTCCCAACTCTTGCAGGTGGTAAGGGGTGATGAGGAGAAGTTATTAGATTTTTTGTTGTTGTTGTTGTTTTGTTTTTTGATGATAGCCATTCTGACTAAGGTGGCTAGATACTGACATTGTGGCTTTGATTTGCATTTCCCTGATGCTGAACACTGTTCATGAACTTTTACACTTCTTTTGAGAATTGTGTTCCGTTCATTTGACTATCATTGGTTTGAGATTGTTTTCTTAACTTTATTTTATGTATATTAGTGTGTGCCCATGGGAATTTATGTGCACCACATGTGTGCAGTGTTCACGGAGACCAGAAGAGGGCATTAGTTCTGGAACTAGAGTTATAGACAATTATGAGCCACTGTGTGGGTGCTGGGAACAAAGTCAAGTCCTCTGGAAGAGCAGCAGTGCTTGTAAGTCTAAGCCATCTCTCCAGCCCCTCATTCATTAAGTTGATTACTTGAAATTTTGGTGTTTAATTCTTGAGTTCTTTACATATTCTGTATATCAATCCTGCATGGGATCTGTGAAGACGGCTACCCCCACCCTGTCCCTGCAGGTTTTCCCTTCACCCTGGTCATTATTCCTTTTGCTGAGAAGGTGGCTTTTAGCTTGATGGAAATGCTATTCATTTACCACCATAAACCTTAGGATGGATGGGTTTTCTGTTAATGAATGGAAAGACAACACTGGGGCCTCCACACCTGTACCAGTTGTCCTGGCATCTTTATGCTTGTCTGTTACACAGATGGTATCAGGATGCTGGTTAGGCACCCGTGTTTTATGTCACCTTCTAGAGTTCACTTAGAGAAGCTGGCCTTTGGTTTGGGTGTGGATGACAGGAGTCATGGTGTCCTTTGACATATTTGCCTGGAGATGGTGGTCCCCAGTGCCAGAGTCCCTGCAAGGCATAGGAGCCACCTCCAGCTCTGTACTCAGGGTCCTGGCACAATTTTCTTAGCCCCCAGGACCTCAGTGGTTCTATAAAGGGGTAGATGCTTCAGGAAGATGATAGGCCTTCTTCAGAACTAGGGGACATGGTACACAGAGCCAGGGAAATAGGAAACCAGGAAAGGCAGGGACTGAGTCCCTTTAGCCTGGGTTAGTAGAAACAGCAGAGGTTTTTTTTCTCATGTAAACATGAAGTGCTCATCTTGACTTCCAGGAGAAATAAACCCTCAAAACCCATCGGTGCAATCTATGCCCTGAAGTCATACATGAAATCCCTTTAATTGAATAAAAAATAAAATGAAAAAGGACAGGAAGTTGGGGTGGGGAGTTCGAGATGGACCTGGGAGCAGGGGGGATAGATATGATCAAAATCCATTGTTTTCTCACAGAAATTCTCGAAGAATTAGTTAAAATATTTTGAAAAGATTGCTTAAATTATTATTATTAATAATTATTATTAATAATTATTACTAATTACTAATATTATTAATTATGTATGATTGTGTGTGTGGAAGTCAGGCAACAACATTTGGAGTACTTTTTCTTTTTTCACCATGGTTTCTAAGGGTCTAACTCAGGCTATCAGGCTTGGGTTGCATCATCTTGCCAGCCCACGTCACTTTTGAAATTGTTTAGTAGAATGGCTTGTTACATAGCTCAGACTCATGTAAAACTCACAGCCCCTGCCTCAGCGTTTGGAGTGCTGGGATTACAGGTGTGCACCATCTGGCCCAGCAGCTCGGGTCTTACCCTCATCTCTTCAGAGTGGTCCTCTCTGAACTCCCTCTTAGGACTAGTTCTTGTCTCTCCTACCCCTAGTGTCTGCTCCCACCGGCCCACCGAGCTTCCTTCCTAACTCATTCCAACCTCCTCAACAGGGGATCACCAGGTTTCTAGAACGTGCCTGGCTCTGGGATGTGTTCCGAGACCACCTGATACCCAAACAGACAAAAGAAGACAATCACATGGTGCTGTGGTCATGTGGTCATGTGGTCAGTATGACGGCTCTAGGAAATCCCAAACCACTGACTTCCTAATCCTCAGGTGGTAGATGTAGGACGCTGCTAAATGTGGAAGGGAGGGGAAAAAGTCATTGGAAAACAAAGGACCTGAAATCTCATCTGTAATCTGATTCTGCAGTGCTTGTAGAAGCCAGAAGGGGGCGTCAGATCACCTGAAACATTGCTATAAGTTGTGAGCTACCATGTGGGGACTGGGAACTGGATCCAAGTCCCCTGTAGCCTCTGTACTTATCGGCTGAGCTATTTCTTTGGCTCCTGTACTTCGTTTTTTTTTTTTTTTTTTTTTTTTTCTGCTATAAAACAATTATGAAAAAAGTCTTAGGAGTTAACCTTTCTACACTGTTGTTTCTACCCAATGTCACACTGTCTATTTCCCCATCCCATGATTATATATGGAATACATCTTCTCTTCTGCTGCTGGGCATTGGCTTGCTTCTGGGAGTAAAGAACACAGTGTAGCCAATCCCCGCATACATCACTGATTGGGTCCTTTGGTAACAAAATCTCTGGATCCTGATTTATTTATTTATTTTAAGACAGGCTTGATTTCACTAGGTCGCCTAGGCTAACTTGGGACTCCTGATCCTCCTGCCTGAGCCTCTCAAGTCCAGGGGTTACAGGTGTTCATCACAAAGTATCCTTCCTCAAGGTTACCTAGTTCACCCCATACCAGTGCTGTGAGACCTGACTATCCCACCTTTTTGTACTGCCTTTTTTTTTTTTTTGTCTTTATGAACATGGGGACAGACACACACTCTCCTTGCTGTTTTAATTTGCATATGTTTGATTACTAATAAGGTTGAACATCTTTTATGCATATTTATCATTTGTATTTATTCTTTTGTGAATTGCTATTCATGTCCTCAATCCATTTTTTTTTTTCCTATTGAAATATCTCTTATTCACTTGTAAGAAAGCTGAGTACATTAGGGGCATTCAACTTTCCATTACGTATGTCAAAAATACTTTTTTTCTCCTTGATTTTGGTTTGCCTTTCAATCTCAAAATTATATATTTTTTGACAGAAGGGCCTTTTCACTTTTACAATACAAATCTAGCTATCTTTTTCAAAGTGATATTTTCTTGCTTATTCCTTGAGAGTTTTATACGTGTATACCCCCACTTAGCTGTAGGTGGACACCCCACATCCAGATATCACTATTTCCTTCCCAGTCTTTGCCTTTGGAATCGCTTGCAGGAAGGACTTCCCTTTCACATCTGCTTCGTAGCCTCCATGTTCCACTTCAGAATCCCAATCTTTCATTCCTACAGGTTTTCAAAGCAGGAGAGGCATGAAGGAAGATGCTGATTTTTCTGATCGAGGCAGGTTGTGCTCACATCTTTACCTGTCAACCATCACTGTCCCACAGCCAGGACACACCCCTAAGTTTGACTGTCAGCACCTGGCTCTGGCTGCCTCTGTGTGGGTTTCAGACTTCTCAGTTTCATAGCTTCCTGTATTTTAATATCTGACTGAATAGGTCGTAATTACTTGCCTCTGTTTTTGCCAAAAAAGATGTTTCTTGGAGATTCTTCAGTTTGTTTTTTTTTTTTCTGATGGACTTCGGTATAAAAGTGGCAAAATGTCAAGAAAGTTTGAACTGAATTTTTGCCTAGGGTTGATATTAAAGTTGAAAGCATGGATGAGGGAGGATTGCATGCCAACAATACAGACCCATGCTCCCTTTCATTTAGTAATTCTACCTTTAAGTTTTTAAGCCATATGAACAAAGGTTTCTGAATAAAGATTTTAGCCTCAGCATCATCTGCAGGGATGGACACGTTGGAAACAGTGTAAACAATTGAAGAGGGAGAATTCACTTGACACAGTTGCAACTTAAAATACCTTACCATCCCAGTGGCTTAGCCTGTTAGAACGCTCGCCAGCCAAACCTGACAACCTGAGTTTGATCCCTGGGACCCACGCTGCAGAAGGAGAAAACTAACTCCCACAGGTTGTCCTCTGATCTCCACACCTCTGATCCCTTTTTGTACACACACACACACACACACACACACAGGTGCACACACACCACCACCACTAACAGTGATAATAATAATACTAAAGAAATTAAAGTGGAAATATTATGCAGCCCTTAAAAAGGTATTCTCCAGCGGTTTACAGAAGTGACTTTAATTTGAACATTGGGTTAAACATCAGGCCTTCAGACAAACAACCGTGCTCTTTTCCTGTGCACATCTACCTCATCATGAAGTGTGATGCCCAACACCCAACCTTATTGAAGCCAAACCAGACTGACATGTTATTAAGTTGTCTTCACGAGACAGGTTATTAGGGACAGTGGCTAGTTTTTTTTTTTTTTCGAAACAGGGTTTCTCTGTATAGTCTTGGCTGTCCTGGAACTCACTCTGTAGACCAGGCTGGCCTCGAACTAAGAAATCCGCCTGCCTCTGCCTCCCAAGTGCTGGAATTAAAGGCATGCGCCACCACTGCCCGGCTACATAGCTAGTTTTAATTTGAGATTTTTTGCTTTGCTTGATAGCTTTTCTGTCATTTGCATGTGTCAAATGTTGGATGTCCCGCGTGAAGCACAATGGCAGCCCCTCAATCTCTGCCTGAAGGAGCTCACAGCAGGTGCCTACAGCCTGGGAAGGAAGTGAAGTCCGGATGGCGGAGGCTGATGCAGTTTCTCACATGGCCGGAGGGTGGCAGTGTCCGCTCGCAGACTCCGTGCTGGCGGCTTGATGACCTTTGTCAGCCCGCGCAGCCTCTCGTTTATCACCGATCACAGAGTGGAATGAACATATTTACTTGTGTTTTGCTTTCCACTTATAATATCTAGTGGCATGGGAGGGAAATGAAAACAATTGTTCATAGGGGAAATTTATGAGCTTCATCTGGCTGCATGATTCCCGCAGTTGCCCCAGCGCCGCCCATGGAGTGGCGATGGCTCCTTACATCCCCAGAGAGCCTCACAGTGCCTTGCAACACTTGCTTCAGGCTGGCAGACTTTCCCACACTCTTCCGCTCCCTTTGAGTTTGCAAGGAGCTGTATGAGAAGGTGCACACATGTCATCTTTTGGGGTGGCACGGTAGTCCAGGCTGCAGGCTGAGTCCCACCTGAAGTCTGGGCTAGCCTTTATCTCTTGACAATCCCCCTAATTCCTTCTTTGGATGAGCTGCCGCTGGGGTAGGGCTCTGGGGACATTCTGGATCCTTAGAGAACTCTCCAAGATCTGGACGGGGTGGGAGCTCCCTCATCCCCGGGGTTTTAGGAAAAGGGCAGCGCCGGGCTTAGTGGCGATGTGTGCTTTTTGTGTGGAAGAGTGGGGATCAAAGTGGATCTCTTCCAACCTGTCTCAGAGAGACAGAGGCAGAGAGACAGAATTGCTCTCCCAAAGAAGGCAGACCTGGAGGTCTCTTTTTTCAGCTTCTTTGGGCTCCAGGTTCACAGAACTTGCTGCTGAGAACCTGGAACCATCTCTGCCTGAGGTCCAGATCGAGGCAAGAAGTTCTCTCCTGGGCTGAGTTGTCCGTTCCTGATGAGGCCACGCCCCTGACTCCAGCTGTCATGGTCTCTGCAGAGAGGATCCTATGGGGACTGCTGGGCCATTCCGGGATGAGGGATGAGGTGTAAAGAGTGAAAGCTGGGCCAGCCTCATGTTCCTTAACACCAGAGTGTGGAAAGGTGAGATGTGAAAACACAGAAGCACCTATGGAGCACACGGCAGGGCAGGGAACCGTACCTGTGCTGCTCCGCGAGGCATGCTGGTTGCACATGCGCCTCTTTCTATTGCCTCTTCTCTTTCCTCCTTCCCTCTGCTGTCCCCCCCCCCCTTTTAATTTCTTACAGGTCCCTTCTTCTCTCCCTCCTCTCTCTCTCAGACCTGAGGTGAGTCTTTGTATTCCTGTGCTCGCATGTGGTCCGTGCACACAGACTCTTGCTCGCCCTCATCATTGTTCCTGTCTGAGGCTTCCTTCTTCAGTTCCCTGGGCCTGCAAGGGTGTGCCCTGACACGGTGGTAGCTGACTTGACATCGGGCATCTTGGAGGGAGTGCCCCTCCCACGAGGTTCCTCCTGGACACACACAGGTGAGCCTTTGGGGCCATCTGGCCAGCAGGTATACTGTGTATGGAGCATCAGGCAAGGCTCCCATGGAGGCCCAGTGCCCTGAGTTTCCTGCCTTGGGATTCCGAGGAAAGGAGACTGAATTCATCCAGCACAGATCTCTGGCCAGTGAGCACTTCAATGGCCGAAACAAGAGAAACAGGTTTTCAGACTCCTGCATAGCTCTAGTGACACTTGTGCTGTGCTTGCCCAGGACAGTGGTTTGGCTGATCCGTGTTTCCAGCCCCCCAGGACCCGCCCGCGGCTCATTATAACCCACCGTATTTCCTCTGCAGTTCTATAACTGAATTACTCAAAATTGCACAGCTTTATTGCACAATGCTAAACTTCGAGACAAACAAATGCCCAGGTAATGAACAATTATTTATGACAAATTATTACCTTTACTCATAAGACTAGTGGTTTCTATTAAGCTTAGGAATGGTGCCAGCCCCTCCTCCCAGTCAGCCTCTCCCTGCCAGCCCCTCCCAGCCAGGCCCTTCCTTCCAACCCCTCTCTGCCAGCACACATGAGGTGCTGAGGGCACTCTGGAGGGTGTTGCGTTGTGCACACACCCGCAACTGTTCCTGTGGGTGTGGATGAGGACAGGTAGTCCACTCTTCCATAGAGTGGTGGCCATGCCTCTGTCTCAGCTTGGGGCCGGGCACTTCCTGTAGGGCTTCTGGTTTTCTTATCTCTTTTGCATACACCAAGGCAGAGGCTCTGAAGCTCAGGGAAAATGGCTTCATTTATCCATTTGTATTTAAGTTTTTGTGTTTTTCTCTTCTTTGAAACTAAACTCAACTTTAAAAATTATTTATGGACTCAATAACATAGGTTGAGACTATTGAGCCGCCCTTTTTTCCTGGTTCTCAGGAGCAGAACCATCTCCCGGCTAATTATAACATACAGTATTTTCCCAGTAGTCTTACAATCAAATTATTCAAAATTGCATTTCTTTATTGCATATTGCTAAAGCCCAAGACAAGCAAACATCAAGATAATAAACAATTATTTATTACAAATTATTACCTAATATATAAGATTAACAGCTTGTAACTATTAAGGTTAATACATGTGGTAAACTGTATTTATTATACTTATTTTGAAGCAAATATCTTTGTATAAAACATATGTTTATGTATTGCAATTAATGAGAAAAAGTGTAAGATTAACAATTTATGTTAGGTTTTGTTTTTAGATTTATGCACACTGTAAAACTTATTTATTGCACTTATTAAAAGTATTTAATGATGGACTTTTAGATCCCGTCTTTTTAATGCGCAAATATAAACTAAGGGAGTATTAAATTACAGAATGGAAAATTACAACTAAAGTCAAAGAATCTAACTATTTTCTGCTATAAATCTGCCTTAAAAAGATTATCAGTAGAATTACGGAATCTTTAAATAGTGGCCTTTATAGTACATAATGAGTTTCAGTGAGCTAGCCTTTGAAAGGCTTTTTTTTTCTCCATCATTAAAACTAAACTCAACATCTTACTCTTAAACGTAAATGTAGCTAGAAGCATAAACACTGAATCGTTTCATTTTATGATCCAAAGTCACGTCGGAGGGAAGAGGAGGGAGTCGGGTGAGTTCAGATCAGCTAGAGGGACAGGGCAGGATGAAGGAAACCTGGGGGCCAGGGTAGGGAGTAACTGAGCAGCTTGGCACCTAGGAGGCCTTCCTCATCTCTGCCTCTCTCTGGCTTGCCTTCCAGAATGGGATGCTGGCAGGTGTATGGGGCTGTTTGGTTGCCACAGAATTGAAGCAGTTACATCTAAAGGTGATGAGATGTTCAGGTCAATAGAGCAGACTGACATCAACAAAGCCCTCGGCGTTTCCTGCCGGCTGGGGTACAGAACCCCCAGGTGCTAAGTCAAGAGGAATATTCTGGAAAGCACTGGAAGTGAGGGAGTGAAAATGGTTTCTGGGAAAGACTTGCCTGCATTCTGGACCATCCACATGTGTTGGTTAGTTTTATATCAGCCTGAGCCTGGGATGTGGGATTTGAAGAGAGAAGACTGGCCTGCAAGCAAGTCCAAAATGCATTTTATTGATTGACGATTCCTATGGAGGAGCTCAGTGGGCAGGTCCACCCTAGGCTGGTGGTCCTGGGTGCTACAAGAAAACAGGCTGAGCAAGCCATGAGGAGCAAGCCAGTAAGCAGCATGCCCCCATGGCTTCTGCATCAACTTCTGCCTTCAGATTTCTGCACTGACTTCAGTGACTAAGTACAGCCTGGGAGATGTTGAGTCCCCTGTAGCAGTGTCTCCCCAACACCTGTGTGTTTGTGGTCAGTGGGCTGTACTCCAATGTGCTGTACTTAGGACTATTCTGTCCTTCAGCTAGGATTGGAGTCCTGAGGCTTCTGAGGTGTCCCTCGCCCACAGGGACCCTGAAGACACTGGGGATGAAATCAGAGGTCAGACGACCCCTTCTCTGCTTGCTGGACAGCGTAGGTGTCCAGAGCCAAAGTTCTTGGGGCGTCAGACATGTCAGCATTCCTGTGATCTCTGAGCAAAGATTGGCAGTGGGCTGCAGGGTGGTTCTTGAAGCTTGTACAGCCACCGGAAGGTAAGTGTAAGAGGGAGGGGGAGGGGAAGGGGGAGGGGAGGAGGGGGGGAGGGGGGGGGGGGGGGAGGGAGGGAGGGGAAAGGGGAGGGGGAGGGTAGGAAGCAAAGGGAGGCCAAGAGTGAGCAGGAGGTTGCCTTTCCATGACACCTGCTAGGAGTCGTCAGACACATGTCCGCTTAGAAGATCATTGTTTGCAGGATTTTATTTGAAATGCTGAAATATCTCCTCTCCCCACAAAGCGTATTATTTTGAGTATAGAACACAATTTTAAGAAGTTCTTCCAAAATATGTAGCAACATATAATTCTTATTTTGGACTGAACTGTTGTACCAACCCAGTTACATCATGCCTGGGTACGTACCCAGAGGAACCAGAGAGAACGCAGCACAGAGATGTCCCCACGCTCACGCTTATCCCAGCATGATGCACAACAGCTGAGGCATGAACCCAGCCTGCCGCCCACCAACACACGAAAGCATAAAGAAAATGTGGTGGGCACACATGGCGGAGTTTTACTCAGCCATAAGGAAGAATAAAGCAATGTCAAAGGCAGAGAGAGGAATGGACATAAACCAAGCCCAGTGTGGAGAGACAGATGCAGAGTTTCCTCTCCTACACAGAACCTAGATTATGGGTATAAGGAAGAAGATGGAAGGGGCCAGCAGGCAGGAGGAAGGAGGTGGAGAGGGCAGCGGGGCTGAGCGTGGAGGACATGATGCGCTTGCGAGACTGTCACAATAAACTCATTATTTAGCGGGGAGGCAGAGGCAGACAGAGCTCTGAGTTTGAGGCCAGCCTGGTCTACAGAGTAAGTTCCAGGACAGCCAGGGCTATACAGAGAAACCTTGTCTTGGGAAAAACAACAACAACAACAACAACAACAACAACAACTCCTCCTCCTCCTCCTCCTCCTCATCATCATCATCATCATCATCACTTTGTATAATGAGTGTGTGGTAATAAAGCAAACTATTTTTGGCAGGAGGGGGTTGAGAGCACAGTGGGTGCTGTTTGGAGTGCCTGCTTCAGCGAGGACCAGTGACCATCCCCGTGGGAAGGTGGGTGAATCATGTGGGTTCTGTTTCTTCCCCCAAAGCATTGGGCAGCTTGGGTAGGTGATGTCCCCTTCTGCTCCAGGTCCCCCTGCTTCTCAGGCTTCCACTTGTTTACTAGCCATTCACCCATCTCTTTGTCTGGTAAAGACGCACTCACTTGCTCATTTGTGAATTCATTGGTTGGTGAATGAGCTAACTCCCTCCCTTCCTTTCTTTCTCCGTCCCTCCTCCAACCCTTCTGTTCTTCCTTTCCCTCCTTCCTGTAGGTGTGTGCCACTGCAGCCATCCGTACATCATCTTCTTCTCCCTGTTATTTTCATAGGATGTGGTTGGATGTCTAGTCTGGTCAACATTCAGGGGATACCGCAGTTTCTTATACTTGAAAGGCAACAGCATACTTAAAGGTGGCTGTAGTGGTGTACACTTCCCAGCACCAAGGCAGGAGGGCTGCCATGAGTTTGAGGCTAACCTGGGCTACATAGTGAGTAGCAGGCCAACCTAAGGCTACTTAACAAGACCCCTTTCTCAAAATCAACCACTGGGCTGGAGAGATGGCTTAGCAGTTAAGAGCACTCCCTGCTCTTGCCTAGGACCTGAGTTCAGTTCCCAGCACCCACACAGGGTAGTTTAGAATCACTTGTAGCTGTAACGCCAGGGGCTCCCATGCTATTCTGGCCTTTGAGGGAACTGCATGCATGTACTGCATATACATATATTCAGGTACACACATATACTCATAAGCACACATATACTCTTGAAACAAATCTTTAAAACAATGCAACAAACAAACAAAGATGCTGATTGGACCAGCCAGGTGGGTAGGTGCTAGCTCACTGTTGGTCAGCAGCATTCATGTGTTTGATGGTGTCTGCCAGAGGGAATTGGCAGTGCGGCTGTTGCTTGGAGTCTGGGGAACAGCTTTCAGGGTGGACAGAGATATTCCGTTGACCTAGAGAACCTCTTCTAAAATATTATGTTGAAGACGTGATGGCAGATGACAAGTGACCAGTGCAGGTGTGCCATGCACCCACGTGCACACATTTACACACTGCGCCTACTGCACCACACTCCTGCCTCTCCAGAGAAAGACACAAGTGAAGATGCTCAGGCAGGGATGCGACACAAGTCCAAAGTTTTACACTTTGCACATAGGAGTGGGGACTAACCTGGCCTTGAGTAGTGGCTAAACTGAGGCTTCTTCCACGGAGGATGGAGGGGAGCCTAGGAGAGGTGGGCGGGGGAGGGGAGCTCCTGCCCCTGCTGGGGCGGGTGGCCACTCTGTTTCCTTCTTCTGTCCATGGGTGTTCTGTCTCTCACAGTGTGTTTCAAAAGGCATTGGGGGTCTGAGGAGAAGGCTCCGTGCATAAAATGCCTGCTACATTAAGCAGGTTAACCAGAGTTCTAATCTCTGGGAGCCTATGCAAAAAAGCCAGGTGTCTGAGCACCAGCGGTGGGAAGGTGGGGTCAGGCTGGTCTCTAAAGCTCTCTGGTCAGCAACTTAGCACAATTTATGACGTCAGGTTCAGTGAGAGACCTTGTCTTCAAGACAAACAAACAGACAAACAAACGGAAATGACCCTGGGTGAAAACACAGCAGGGTTTTTTTTTTTTTTTGCCTTTTTATTCTAGAAAATATAAAAATGTGCAAAAGTACACACGGGAATATGGCTGTCCCTGTACACGCTGCCTATCCACAGTAGCTTCGTCCCATCTGTCCTATTCTCTGGACTATCTGAAGCCATCCTCAGGTACTATTTTATTCATTAACAATTAAGAACACCTCTCCAAGAGAGGAAAAGCATACGCACCATGGCTTCGGCTCCCTTTGAGGTGAGCAAAGTTTCCTTACTGTTGTTAAATATTTAGTCAATATTCAATGTGTCCCTCATAACTTTCATATTCTTTCTGTGCCTGAGTCAGCCCCGTTCCACCCACTGCCAGCAGCTGATGTGCCAGAGACTTTAATCTTTGGGTTCCCCACTCTCTCTTCTTTTTTTTTGATTTGAGGTTTATTCGGTTTTATGGTGAACTCTCCGAGTGGGTCCCCACCATTGTGCTGTTGGCCTCTGTGCTTTTTCAATGCTGCCTCATGTGCTCAAGATACCTGCGTGGGAGTCACAGATACTTGTGTATATCATTACATTGAAGTATAGATAGCATTCCCGTAGTGAGAGTTTTGGCTCCTTTAAAAACCCAGTTCTGTTATGGGAATGTGATTTTATTTTCATCCCAGGTGTGGGATAGGGGGCTGCTTCAGACTGTGGGCAGCAGCTGACTGCGATTGTCTCATGCTGTAGGAGAGGCACAATCTTTGCCGGCTGCAGGTAGTTGAATTCTGGGGATTCTGGAGAGAGTATCCCTCTGAGAAGATGGCTGCCGCTCCTCCCTGCGGCCCTTGGTTGTTGATGTTGCTGTTTGTAAAGCGGTTGTGAGCAGAGGTGAGAAGAAGTTGGGGGTTTCCTGAGGACAAAGAAAGCAGTCTATTTTGCTGGCTGAAAGCCTGTTTTGTTGCACCCTTTCCCCTCTTCTTTCTCCTTCCCTGAACCCCTTTCTAACCTTCTGACCTTTTACTCCTGCCTAGTGTTGGGGAATTGGAAAGGATCTGGGTGGAACAAGGGTTGGAAGGGAGGTAGAGGAATAAGAACCCAATAAAAGAATTTAAAAAGTATGCCAACAATTCCCACTTAAAAGTATAGCGATGCTCATGAAAGATTGTTAACCTTTTACTGACTGCTACATATTTAGCACATACGTTTTGATTACTTACTAAAAGATTGAAATTATTAAACTCCAGACATGTAGCTTGGTGAAAGGGGATTACTAAACCTGGTTCTACGCCTGGCACTGAAAAATTCCGCCAAAATGTAAACCCTTAGCATTTGATAAGTAAGCGAAATTGTACTTTATCATCACAAACTCATTTTTCTGTTAGTTTTAATTTATGTGTGTGTGCGCGTGGTGCGTGCGTGCATGCCCCCACACAGGTATGAGTGTGGAAACCAGGAGGTTGTCTTTGGGTGTCTCCCTCTATCTCTCTCCCCTTGTTTCTTTTGAGATTGGGTCTCTCATTGAATGAGAAACTCACTGGTTGCCTAGATTAGTGTGGGACAGTGAGTTCCCAGAACCCAGATATCTGCCTTCTGGTGTTGGAGTTACAGACGTATGCACAGTGTCTGGCCTTTACATGGTGCTAAGGATCCCCCACTGGGCTGCACCCCCAGAGCCAGAATGCCACATAAACAGGACCATACAGTGTGCAACCTTTGGAATAGGTTTTTTTCACTTAGTGTATTTCTCCATTTATCCAGGTTGTTGCTTGTCTTTGCTGCATAGTATTCAATGGTTCAGATATATCACAGTTCTTTGCCTTTACCAGTTGAAGCACCTCCCTAGTCCCTGTGGATGGCAGTTTTAATTGCATTTCCATAATGACTAATAATGGCAAACTCTTGTTCATTTAGCAATCGCATTGTCTTTTGTAAGAGGTCTCTTCACATTTTTGCTTATTTTCTAACTGTATTGTTGTTTTCTAAATTTCTTTTTGAAACAAGGTCCTACAGTATAGGCCAGATTGACCTCAAATGCAACGCTCCTGCCTTTGCCTTCTGTGTATCAGGATTACCGGCCTGCGTTAGCATGCCCAATGCTGCTGCATTCCTCCTCCCTCTCCTTCCTCTGCCTCTTCTTCTCTTTTGAGTTTTGAGATTTCCTTCTACAGTTTCAATGGCTTTCTTTACCAGACACATTTTTGTAAATGTGTTCTTAGTCTATAGATTATTTTTCTTCCTTTTCCTCTTGGTTTCTCACAAAAAATTTAATTTGGTGAATTCCATCATCCATTTTCTGCTTGAGGGATATATATTTTTATTTTAGTGTTAAATATAAGAACTCTGCCTGCGCCTGTGATTTTCAGACCTCCTCCTATGCTTTCTGATAAGAATTCTAGAGCTCCATTTTACATTTAAGTGCATGAGCACTTGAGTATTCTCTCTCTCTCTGATAAACTGAAACTTAGATCAAAGTTCATGTTGTTTTAAAAATAATTTTATTTATTTTTATTTTATATGTATCAGTGTTTTGCCTGTATGTGTGTCTGTGTGAGAGTGTTGGATCCCACAGAACTGGAGTTACAGACAGGTGTGAGCTGCCATGTGGGTGCTGGGAATTGAACTCGGGTCCTCTTGAAGAACAGTCAGTGCTCTTAGCTGCTGAGCCAGCTCTCCAGTCCCCAAAGTTCATGTCTTTTAAAAATTATGGGTATATAATTTCCCCAGCACCATAGATTGAGAAGGTCATATCTTTCCTTCATTAAATTCGATGATGCTCTTATCAAAAGTCAGTAATAGCCAGTCTCTTTCTGCATTTCGTGTTACCCCCTTGACCTACAGATCTGGGACCTTCCTGCCAGCATCTCACAGTATTGACTTACTATAGTTACTGAGTGAATCTTGCTAATGAATATAATTATGACCTATACTCCTTTCTTTGTCATCCAAAAATAATTTTAGCTATCCTAGATATTTGGTTTCTTAACAAATTTAAAAATAATATTGTATGTATCTTTACACATAAAAAAACCACTTTCTGGGCTCGGTTAAAAATTGTGTCTAACTGGCAGGAGAACATGAGGAGAAAAGAGTCCGCTGCTACTTTTCTTAGCCCATAAACACAGTCTATCTTCCCATCCACAAGATCGCCTTTGAGTTTTCAACATCATGTAGTTGACTATCCGACCCTTAGAATGCCTTATTTTTGCATCTTAGTATCATTTGTTGAATATTTATATATGTATTGCACACTTAATTTTTTAAAAAATTATTTATATTTTATTTTATGAGTGTTTGCCTGGTGTGTGTGTGTGTGTGTGTGTGTGTGTGTGTGTGTGTACTCCCACACCAGATACATGCAGTGCCTCCGGAAGCCAGAAGAGGGCATCAGATCTCCTGGAACTGGAGTTTCAGGTGGTTAAGAAACCAATCTGGGTCCCTTTCAAGAGCATCAGCTGCTCTCCATCACAGAGTCATCTCTCCCACACACATGTTTAATTTTTAATGTTCACATGCTCTCTGCAAATAGTCATAGAAGCCCTTCCTTTTGAATGTTCAAATTCTATTTTGCAACTTGGCACATGGTTCTAGGAGATTTGTGGAGCTTTCCTGAGCTCATTTACACAGGCGATCATGCTATCTGCAGACAGGACTAACCTAGTCCTCTTCTCTTGATCTGTAACTTTAGCGTTTATTTACCATTTGCTTTTGGCATTTGGGACTGGCCAGAACTTCCAGTAATGTGTTGATTTAGAGTCCTGAGTGTGGGCAACTTTCTGATTCACTCTTAGAGGAAAGACACCAGTGTTCACACTCACACAGTGTTGACTGCTGGTTGTTAATAGATGCTCATCAACTGAGTACAATTCTCACTGTTCCTACTTTACACAGAGGGTCGTCTTTTTCTGTGATTTCAGTGTATTAGGACAGAATGTCCAGTGTGGTTGAAATCCCGTTATGTGTCTTCATGGACCTGAAACAGTCTGGTTTGGCTAATCTTCCACTGGTGGTTGGCAAGACAGGTGGAATATTCTGCTGTCAGGTGAGTTGATGCATGAATGCTGGTCGAGTTGGTTGACAGTGGTGTTGAGCCTTTCCGTGTTCTAGGTGACTCTTTGTGTGCTGAGACAGGGATTCCCTCACCGAAGCTTCAGCTTCTCCTATCTATTCTGTGTTATTTATTTATTTATTTATTTATTTATTTATTTATTTTTTGAGACAGGGTTTCTCTGTGTAGCCCTGGCTGTCCTGGAACTTACTCTGTAGACCAGGCTGGCCTCGAACTCAGAAATCCGCCTGCCTCTGCCTCCCGAGTGCTCAGACTAAAGGCGTGCGCCACCACTGCCCAGCCTCCCCCATTTATTTTATACCTGCTTTGGCTGGCTTTGTTTTCTTCATGTTGACCATTTTTATCATTACATACCCTATTTCTGTTTCTCTGGTTGGTGTTCTCCGCTCCCTATTTTATCTCATGTTACTTTAAGTCTGCTGCCTCCCTTTGATGAATGCTTGTGGGATGTATCTTTCTTATTTGTTCCCAACCCGATGAAGTTGTTATATTTGAAGTGAGTTTCTTTTAGATAGCATGATAGTTGCATCATATTTTATTGATTGATTTTGTTATCTGAAGAATTCATACTTGCACACAGTGTGTTCAGATTAGCCCTCCCTCTTCTTCCTCTTGTCCTAGTCAACTTCACCCTGGTCACTGTCAGTCCTTAATCAGATCCATGACTTTAGTCTTGTTTTGTGTGTCTATGTATGGTCACTGGCTTGGAACCAGCCACTGGACCCTGGTGGCGTGGTCAATGGGTGTACAGTGGAAAGACTCCCTTTCCAGGAATACATTGGTAACACAGCCTACCAGTAAGTGTTAGGGCCTCCTGACATCTATGTCTGACTGTTGACTGGCTTGTTCTTGTACAGACCCAGTGTAGGCAGCTTAGCTGCTGCAGATCATGCATGCAATGGCTGAACTTTGCCAAGGAGATGACATTTTGCTGCCCTATCTTATTTCCGGTCTCTCTTCTACAGTCTTAGAGGGGATGGCATGAACGTCTTATTCAGGACTGACCATGTCTTTAATCGATACAGTTGACATAGTTCCATTTAATGTGTTCACTGGCATGTTTGGGATTAATTGTACCATTCTCTTCCACTTGCTTCCTCTTGGTGGCTTGCTCTCTAGTTTCCTATCCCTATCTTCTGGTGGATTATTTGGACATCTTGTAGAACTCTGTATTTAATTTGTTTGTACTACTCAGAGTATCTTTGGGTCTTAGTCAGGGTTTCTATCGCTGTGATCAAGCATCATGACCAAAAGCAACTTGGGGAGAAAAGGGCTTAGTTTAGTTAGTCTTCCACATCACAGTCCATCGCTGAAAGACGTCAGGGCAGGAACTCAAACAGGGCAAGAACCTGGAGGCTGGAGCTGATGCAGTGGCCTTGGAGGGGTGCTGCTTACTGGCTTGCTCCCCCTGGCTTGGTCAGCCTACTTTCTTATAGCACCCAGGACCACCAGCCTAGAGATGCCCCTGTTCACAATGGACTGGGCCCTCCCCACCAATCACTAATTAAGCAAATGCCCTACAGGCTTGCCCACAGCTGGATCTCATGGAGGCATTTTCTCAATTGAGGGTCCCCCTTCTCAGATAACCTTAGCTGTGTGTCGAGTTGCCATGAAGAATAGCCTGCGTATTTTTAGTGGTTTTACTGTATTACATTATTTATATACAATTTATCCGAGTTCTGGCCATTTTACAATTTGAATGAAGAGTAGAAATAATATGTCCACTGAAGGACATTTATTTTCCCCAGTTCAACGTTGCTGTCTTAAACATTTTCTTCACGTATATTTAGGATCACACAAAGGGTGGTATAGTTCTTGCTTCAGTGATCTGGTAAATGTGATGAGAAAGTCAGGAGGAGGAGATACTCTTGTATTTTACCACCTGGCTTCTGCTGGTGTGTGTGGTGGGTGTGACCTACGGTGACTATTGGGAGCGTAGTGACTGACTGTTGTCCTAAGAGTCCTGTCTTAGCTAGGCTTCCCTTTTCGCTTCTGCTTTGCCCTGAGAAGAGAGGTTTTCCTTGGGGCTTTCTGTGGCCTGTGACCACTGTACTCCCTAGACTTGTTTCTTCTTCAGTTCCAAGTTTGTTATTTAAGAAAAATAAATAAATAAACAAAGAAAGCAGGAAACCAAAGAACTCACACTTAAGCTGTGCTGTAGGCCTGTGTATTGCACAGTTTTGTGTTGACTTGAAAAGTTAGGGTCATCCGAGACAAGGGAATCTCGGTTGAGAAAATGCTTTCATAATATCAGGCAAGCCTGTAGGGCATTTTCTTAATTAGTGATGTGTGAGGGTCCAGCCCATTGTGGTGGGGCCATCCCTGGACTGGTGGTCCTGGCTGTTACAGGAACAAGCATGAGAACAAGCCAGTAAGCAGTGCCCTCTCCATGGCCTCTGCCTCAGCTCCTGCCTCCAGTCTCTTGTGCTTGTTTGGACTCCTGCCCTGACTTCCTTCGATGATGCTCTAAGATGTGGAAGTATAAGCTCAATAAACCCTTTCCTCCCAAGTTGCTTTTGGTGCTGCTGTTTCACTGTAGCAATAGTGACCCTAACTAATACAGGAAGGCACTCCAATCAGTGTACCATGATCCTCTCTGCCCTTATGAAAAAACTCTGTGCCTGTTTTATATATTATGTCTATGAATTTTAGTTATGCTTAAGAGGAGGAATTGGGGAACATTTTTTTTTTTACATTATCTTCTTAAAGGGGATTAAGCAAATTTTGTTTTATAATTATATAAAGTATTTCATGGGTCTCACATCAAATCTGAAACACAGATTATATTAAGAAAAGTTTAGTTTTTAGCCATTTATACCTTGCTATGTTTTCTCCTTCTGAATATGTAGTTAATGACTTAAAAAATAGCTTTGGCTTTTAGTAAGTTTTAGTAAGTAACTTTGTATTAGTTAACTTTTTCATTCCCATGACAAAATGCCAGACAGAGACATGAGAGAAAGGATTTATTTCAACTCCTAACTTCTGAGCGTTCTATCCATGCTGGGTATGTGTGGCAGAGGAGATGCTGCCCTCATTGGTGGACAGGAAATAGAAAGGAAGGTCTCACAGCAAGCCAGAGAAAGGTACGGTTCATTAGAACACGGCCCAGCGACCTGCTTCCTCCAGCTGGGCCTAATCTCCCTTCACTGGCTTCTAGTCTGGACGCCATTGAAGCTTCATCCAGTGGTTGGGTCAGAACCCCCAGGATCTAACTGCCACAGACACACCCAGAGGTGATCTCCACTAGTGTGCTAGCCATTTATTAACACAGTCAAGTTGACTGTCCAACTTAACCATCATGGTAAATGTGGTTTGTGTGTGTGTGCGAGCATCCCCTCTCTTTGTGATACCTTAGAACTTCACTGTCTGAAGAAACCCACAACCGGTTAAAGGTCAGAGAGTGTCCGTGCAGCTCTCCGCCACAAATGGGAACATCTATACCACACTCCCTCTTCTCGCAGACTCTCGGGGACTATCAAAGGACTCTTCTTCTCAGGGACTATGGAAGAAGAGAGGGTGGGAAGACTGAAAGAGCCAGGGGTCATGGAGAACTAGAGCAGAGCAGTGTCTTCAGCGCCTGACAGGAGCCCTGCACTCGTGAACTCATAAGCAGGCACGGATGCTTGGACAGGACGCGCACAAGATGGAGCCAACCAGCATTCCAGTCTGGAAGAAGGCGTGGCTTATGAGTCCCTGCTCTAGATGGGGAGCTAGTGACCTTGATGGCTGCTGGGGGAGGGAGAGTCAGTTTTCTTCCAGGATACAGCCCCTGCTTGGCCAACCCACGTAGAAAGGCCCACGCCCAAGAATATATGGATAGCGTAAATTCGATTCTAAGAAAGAACAACATGACATTGGGGTGGAGTGGGGGATGGGGTGGATCTAGGAGGAGGAGTGGGAAAGAATACCAATCAAAACGCAGTATGATTGTAAGAAATTCTGACAGAATTAATGAAAATATCATATCTATTTCCTAGAAATAATTATCAATAACTTATAATGTGTGGGTCAGTTCTGACCTAGGAAATGTGCTTCACAAACATCATCACACGATAGAATTAAGATTTGGAAAGAGCTGCAGATGTCACCCAGGGCAGACTTCTGAGCACCTGCATCGTGGGAGCTAAGTCCTGAGTGTGAGCTGAGCCTCAGCACAGCAGGTAGAGAAGTGCCTTCAGCGGGAAGATATTCATTGTAGTGTCGTTTACAGTTCGGAGAAGACTGCAAGCAACTTGCATACTTAATATAAGAGAGTCATGAACAATGAAGTGTTAGCTCGTGATTAAATGTTACGATGTTTATGGACTTGTCGAAAAATTCAAAACCAGGATAGAAAATTCCATCTCACATAATTTCTCAATTACGTAAAAAATTATAGAGAAAACTAGAAGATATAAAAAAATTATAATGGTGGCTAATTATATTTTATCATATGTATATATATATATATATATATATATATATATATACACATTTCAGGTTTTATTTTATGTGTGTGGATGTTTTATGTCTGTGTGCCATGTACAAGTAGTGCCCAGAAGGGGTACTAAAGTTACAGAGGGTTGGGAGCTGCCATGTGGGTACTGGGAGTTGAACCTTGGTCCTCTGGGCGAGCAGCCAGTGCTCTTAACCGCTGAGCCATCTCTCTGGCCCCCTTTTCTCTCTCTCTCTCTTTCTTTGAGGAGCTCTTATGTGAGTACTGTGTGTACATAATTTCCACTCCTCTTCCTCCTCCCCTCTCCAACTTCCCTGGTGTCATTTCTGCTCTCTGTAAAGTTTTTAATCTCTTCTTTAATTATTGTTACACACACACACACACACACACACACACACACACACTAGTACACTCATATGTATTCAACCTGCTGGATTCGTGTGTATATGTGTTTTCAGTTTTTGCAGCAATGTACAAGATGGCAAAGGAGCATGGAACCCGAGACCCGATAAGGTCAGCATTATTGCTTTGATTCATCCGCTCAATGAGAAAGCATCTCACGGGGACCTTCCACGGCATCCTCAGGAGAAAGAGCGAATAAAACAGATGCGTGGCCTCCTTATGCCCAGGCAAGATGGGACCTCTCTGTAGCATCAGGCTAGTGCCTGGTGTGTGGAGACAGGGACTCACTTGGCTATAGGGAGCCATGAGATCATCTGAGTCGTGGAGATTAAAGAGGATGGACAGCCATTGAAGGTCCATGAAGAGCGCCAGGGCTGGGTAGCAAGGATCAATGGGAAGAGAGAGAGAAGGCAGAGCCAGGCAGAGGGTACACCCAGTAGATGGTTATATTAGTTGGATCTCATCCCTTTTCAAAATACATGATATTAACAGATGAAGGAAGGAAGGGTTAACTTTTGGCTCATGGTTCTGGACCATCATGGCAGAGGTAAGTGCACGGCAGAGCAGAACAGCTTAAGTCACAGCATCCAGGAAGCTGAGAAGGTCGGCTTTCCTTATTTTCTCTGCTCCTTTTGGGTCCCCAGCCTAGGGGATGGTTCTGCTCACAGTTGCTGCTTTACTGATAGTCTAGGAGTGTCTCAACCAAGTCAACTTGACAATTGAACTTAATCATTGTAAAGCAGGGACAGGCAGACTTCATGGGGAGCTGGGAGGTGAACGCAGAGAGCAGAGTCTGGTGGCGGACAAGTGGGTACCAGTGGTAACACATAGACCGTGCATTGATGGGAAATTGTGGGACTGTGGCTTGCAGCTCCCCTCCACAGAGCCTTCTGAGACAGAAGGAGCAGACTGGGGTACCTGTGCCAGCTGGCCAACTTACCTTTTCTGCTCACCGTCCCTCTGGGATTGGCTCTACATCATTTAGCAATGTGGCCTTTGACTCTCATTCACTGACTCGCTCATCTGGCCTCTCACTGAGCAGTACTGGTTGTGTGCCAACCCTGCGGATATGGCAGT
The DNA here is from genome assembly GCA_019843965.1 of Rhynchomys soricoides. Classification (NCBI taxonomy): domain Eukaryota; kingdom Metazoa; phylum Chordata; class Mammalia; order Rodentia; family Muridae; genus Rhynchomys; species Rhynchomys soricoides. Next base: position 2,040,671 of record JADRCH010000287.1, read on the forward strand.
TAAAAGGACTTAAGAGTCACAATTAGTGGAAGGGCCGGGTGACACAGGAACTGGGCAGACACAGGCAGTCTCATGCTTGGGGTTGCTTTCTTTGTGGCCGGTTGGGGTAGACTCTGGTGCAGAGCCTGGCGCTGGCTTCCTCTGCACTAGGTGGGGCAGGGCTCCTTGGTCCTAGCACCAGTGGGAAGAACCTGAGGAGCTGATTCCATTACCATTTCTTGACTTTCTTGTTTGAATATTCACTCCCACAGAGTCTGCCCAGGACAGGGATGGGAGGCAAGAGAGATGGGACTAGATCTTGTGTGCTCTTGTGTGATCTTGTGTTAGGATGCCTTTCAATCTGAGGGTTAAATAAAGGGCAAAACTACAGGCGGTGGGGACTTGGTAAGGAGAGGTAGATGCCTCCTGCACTAAATCTAGGCTCAATCCGTACTAAAGCTGGGAAGAAAGTGTACAGGTGAGCAGCCTCTTGTGGGTTCAGTCTCTGAGGCATAGTTGGGAAAGACACGTGGTATCCCCTGTTTTGCAGGACTCTGGCCATGGAGCACAGGTTCTCTCCTCTCCCCATGGGCATTGTCTTCCTCCAGCTATGCTCGCTGGCCCCACCTCACACACTGCTCTGCTGGAGATGTCTGTCCAGGCCCTACATTGTCTGGGGAGGGTGTTTGCTCACCTGGGTGGGTTATTATTAGCCAGAGATGAAGTGAAAGGGCCTGAATGGGGGCCGCTGAGCTCCTGCCTGACACAGTGGCCCAGGCAGGCAGGAAATGATTCATTATGTCTACAAGGCACACTCTAATTTCATATAACAAAATAAATGACAGTTGTATTTTGGGCACCACCAGGCACAGATAGCTTTGTTCCCTGACTGCGTCTCACTGGGGCAGCAGGGAAAATTCCAGCAGCTGGCCTTTGTGTTGGGAGATGCGAGACTGAAGAGACCAAGGGGTGGCAGGTGCTGCGACCCAGGAGGATGAGTGAAATTGCTCCCAGGACAGCCCAGGGTAGCCAGGGAAAGGGTCTCAGGGATTCCTCGCCTTCAATCCAGGGCTATACCCTGCTGATCTCACTTCTGCTGGGCGCTTCATCTACTCCCCCGCCTTACACCAAGGGCTTCTCCAAAGCCCTCCAGTTCAGTCCCAGCTTGGGGGGCCTCCTCTAGAAAAAACTCAGCTGTGTCTGTCAGTGATGGGGAAGGAGAGCGCTCTTCCTCTGGGATGTGCCCCTGTCTCCCGCCCCAGCTGGCTCTGAAGCCATGGGGAAAGCTTTAAATGAGATGCTGTTAGCCTGTGGTTCCAAGTTCAATGCAGCTCACTTTTCCAGTCATCCTTGGGTGGTGAGGAATTTGCTCATGAGTCGAGCCCCATAGCACTGTAGAAATCTCTGTGGATTTTTTTCTTTGGGGAAAGAATACCTCAATATTTTGTGGAGCCCATGGAGAAAATGAATAAAAACAAGTTTGGTCAAAAAATTAATTAATAAGGGCTGGAGAGATGGCTCAGTGGTTAAGAGCACTTGTTCTTCCTGAGGACCCAAGTTCAGTTCCCAGCATTCACACTGGATGGGTGATAGCCACATGTAAATCCGGCTCTTGGAGATACAATGCTCTCCTGTCAACACACACACACACACACACACACACACACACACACACACACACAAATAATAAATTAAAAATAAATTAAGTACCCCAGGACTAGACACACAGAAAAAAGCTAGCATAGAATGTGGAGCTTACACAATGCAAGGGCCACAGGCTCGATAAAGCCTGCCCAATCCTAAGGTCAGAGAGGAAGACTTACCCCACTCCTCATGTGTCAGCTGTGCCCAGGTGACTGGCAGCAGCCTTAGGGAGGACACAGCATTAAATGCTTTGTAAGTTACTTTTCCTTTCAGGACCAAATTCCTGACAGAGAAACTCCATCGAAGAAAGGTTTATCAAGGGGCTGGAGAGATGGCTCAGAGGGTAAGAGCACTGACTGGTCTTCCGGAGGTCCTGAGTTCAAATCCCAGCAACCACATGGTGGCTCACAACCACCCATAATGAGATCAGATGCCCTCTTCTGGTGTGTCTGAAGACAGCTACAGTGTACTTACATATAATAATAAATAAATCTTTAAAAAAAAAAAAAGGTTTATCAAGATCAGAGCGGAAGAGGCTTGAGCTTCCCGCTTAGCTCAAGCTGCCCAGACTAGACTAGAGGTGGAGTCTGGCTGTCACCCTCAAGACCCCCCCCCCTTACCCCCCCCCCCCCAACAAAGTCCCATCTTGTAAAGGGCCTGTAGATGCCCCCAGACCTCACAAGATTCCCACTAGCTGGAGAACAAGTGTTCAAACACGTGAGCTGGACATTTCTCATCCATATTGTAACAGTGGGGTCACCAGCCTCTCAGAGGGGCTTCCAGGGCAAGGAGGAAGGGGCTCTTCTACGGCTCTGCTCTTAGTCTGTGACCCAGAAGGGAGGCTGTATCCAGCATCACCTTGCTGGCCTCTCCACCCCTGTCAGCTAGCCCAGCCTCATACCCCAGAGACACAGCACTCCGTATGTGAAGTACCTCCACCCTGATCCTGCTCACTGAATTAAAGTCGATTCTTTTATCCCAAGCTAGCAGTAAGCTTTTGCGCATGATTAAAACCATCCCAACACCTCTTCGTGAGAATTCGGGCCACACCACATTTTTTTTTTTCTCATGTGCTTCATTTGGAACCCAAGATAATGATAATAGAACAGGATAATATTCAGGGGCAATTCCATCACCACGTGGCTCACCAAGAGAGGAAGCTGCGGGATCACTGGACCAAGGAATTCTTGCTCTTGCAGTGTTTGCTCACAAAATGGTTTTGAGTTTAGAAACCCACATTAAGAGGCATGTCAATCATTAGAGCTCAGACTTAGGTGCTGACTTGGCAGGGATACAGAACTTCAGTGCACACTTTAATTTAGGCAAATACCTTTTTCAATCAAGTGACAGACAGCAGCAGTGCCTGGGGCAGGGGACTGCACACACTTTACCTGCTTAAGCTGCATGTGGAAGGGGATCCTTGGGCACCACAGAGGACCACAAGACTGGCTCACTGTGAGTCAGTGACCTGTACCCCTGCAGTTGGTGCGGCTTTCCATGCATGCTAGGACAATCTTTGGATTGGAGGCGGCAGACAGATAGAAGGTCAGTTTCTTTTCATACACGGGCGATGGGCTCTTTGATTTGATCAGCACATTAACAAAACCTGAGATGGATGCTCAGCAGATCGGAAAATTTCACTGATCCCCACCCCATGTTTCTGGCATCTGCTAGAAAAATCTAGAAATCTCCTAATGACCATGATTGCGGGGGTGTGGAGCAGGGCTGTGCTGTCATTTGTCCCTTCCACGTTGCTAGGTAGCTTGTCTCTAACCCTACACCAAGTGGCAGTCCCTATAGGTGTGTGTGTATGTGTGTGTGTGTGTACACGCGCGTGTGCAACATACATATTCTTGTGATAGGTATGTGTGAACTTGTATGAAGAGGCCCGAGATTGACTTCTAGTATTTTTCTTAATTGCCCTCCACCTTATTTTTTGAGAGAGGGTCTCTCCATGAACCTGGAGCTTGTCATTTTGCCTAGATGGCTTGGCTAGGCAAGCCCTCAGGATCTGGCTGTTTCTGCCCCCTAGTGCTAAGAATTACAAGTGGATTTTGAAAACTGCAGGCTGGGGAGCCAAAGTTAGGTGCTCCTGTTTGCAACAGGCTCTTCATCCAGGGACCCACCGCCTCAGCTCCTGCACAACCTTTCAACTTATGTCCCCCCCTTCTTTCCTCTTTCCTTTTCTTCCTGATAATGACTCACTTTGTAGCCAAGGCTACCCTTGAATGAGCAATCCTCCTGCCTCAGCCTTCCAAGTGCTATGGTTACAGGTGTGCACCCCTGTGCTTGGTTCTCAGCCATGCAATGTAAAGTGAACCAACACGTACTTGTCATTAGTGAAGAATAGCAAACCAGTGTTCCAGCTCCCACTGTCTGTGGGGTCATATTTATATGTGCTTGTTGCTAGTGATTTGGGAATTGTTCCACTCTGAGATGAGAGAGAAGTTGGAAGTGAGAATGATTTGAATATTTTAGCAACTTTTCTTACCTCTGCTTTCTGAAACATGGATTGGCAGCCGTTTTAGATGGCGTTTCTGATGCTGTGAAGAAACACCATGACCACAACTCTCCATATGAAAAACATTTAGCTGAGGCTGGCTTACAGTTTCAGAGGTCAGTCCATTATCATCGTGGCAGAAGCGTGGCGGCATGCAGGCAGACATGGTGCTGGAAAAGGCATTCAGAGTTCTACAACTGGATCCACGGGAAGCAGGAAGAGAGAGTGACACTGGGTCTGGCTTGAGTTTCTGAAACGTCATAGCTCACCTGCTGTGATACATACACTTCCTTCATCAAGCCACACCTACTCCAACAAGGCCACACCTCCTAACCTTGCCCCTCTCTATGGGCCTGTGGGAGCCATTGCCATTCTTTGAGGACAACATTGCTGGTATAGTCTTTACTTTTCTGTTGCTGTGGTAAAAGACTATGACCAGGGGCTAGGAGATGGCTCAGCGGCTAAAGATACTGGCGGCTCTTCCAGAGGACCCAGGTTCAGCACCACATGGTAGCTCACGCCTCTCTGTAACTCCAGTTCCAGGCATCTGAACATCTCACACAGATATACATGCAGACAAAACACCAATGAATGAAGTGGAAACGTCTAGTTTCTTTGAAAAGTCAGTTACGTCAAATGATATTTTGCTGGGGCACACGGGTGAAAGGTGCTGTAGCAGACGCACGGAAGGACATGTGATGGAGGAGTATAGATGTGACCCCACAAACAGTGGGGGCTGGAGCACTGGCTTGAAGTTCTTCGCTAACGACAAGTACGTGTTGGTTCACCTTACATTGCATCGCTGAGCTCTGCTTGTGATGATGCCAGAGAGAAACTAGCCAAAGAACTTCCCATGATGTCTCTGCGGGCTCCTGTGGCTTCTACAGCCTTGTAGTTTCTTCAGGATCAAACTGCAGCTGCTGGTTTATGTGTGGTGTCTGCCTACTGAGAGGACTAACCTGCAGCTGATTTGTATTTGGTGTTTAGAACTAGGTTTTCTGATTGATGTTTTGTCTCAGGGGTCTGAATGTTGACCCCCCAGATTCTGGAATCCATGGTAATCACCAGTGGGGAGGAAAAGGTCCTGGGAAGGTAACCATTGCTCCCAAATGTGCTGTGCTCACTGACTTCCTATGTCCCCATGCATACAACATTGAAGCTAATGGGTCCTCAGATAGGAATGGGGTTGAACTCTGGATAGCTTCCCCAGGTAGCTCACCCCTGAGAAATTTACTCACTTTGGATATCACTTCCTATAAAGATACTTTTTAACTCTTAGAGAGGCTACCTTATAGAAAGCCACTATGATGTTAGAAGCCACTTCACAAGACCACATGTACTAGAGAAATGGCAGGTGTCCTGCAGGACAGGCATTGGCCTTGACAGGCTAGCTACCAGAGCGTGGGGCCTTCCCTCTTAGACTTGGGGTGATGTTCACAGCCAGGAACCCCATGGGGAGACATAGATCCTGGGGCTCTTCTCTGCTTGACCTGGACAGTGAAGATGATGCTGTTGCTACATTGGTACAGACAGATTGGTATAGGATTTGGCTGGCATAGTGTCAGAGTCTGAACTTATCACCTAAACTTGTCACCAACTTGCATGTGAAAAACATCTCAGGAGGTGGTAGATTCAAGAGACCACAGCTAGTATTCCTCAGAAAGGCTCAGAGCCAGGCTGGCAGTGAAGGGAGAAGGAGCACAGAAGGATGGAGGGCCATTTTCCAAACCACCTGCACTTTACATTTGAGCTGCCCCATTGAGCTCCTTGTGTGACCTCTGACCTCACATCAATCTCCATGAAGCTCTCAAATGCTGATATGTTCTGGTTCCTCCACTCAAGCTTGCTCTCTCTGCTTGCAATACACTTTGTCATTTGAGTCTCTGGTCACATGGCTCTCAAGACCCCTGCTGTCACCATGTGACATCATGAGGTTGTATTTCTCCATGGCTCCCATCCCTGGGAGGTTCTCTTTTCTCTGTCAGAGTGTGAGATCTGCAAGGCAGGGCCTCTGCCTGTCTTGTACAATGTGGTGGTTTTGCCACCCAGTGCCTGGCCTGTGGAAAGTATACCATCGTTATTCTCAGAGTACATTCTCCTGTGTGCCTTGCTCACCCACCCCTTCCCAGTGTGATCACTGGCTCTGTCTGCATCAGACCTCTTTACAGGTACAAAGTGGCCCTGTGCTATAGCCCATGAGTTCATGAAGCTGTTTCCCACTTGTCTTGAGGTCTCTACTTGGCGTAAATAGAAGGTCTTCTAAAGCTTTTATTTCAGAAGTCTGCCCTTATGAGCCAGGTGCCACTGATCTATAATTCCAGCTTCTTGGGACTCTGGGGCAGACAGATCTTCCAGGCTGTGTAGCAAGTTCAAGACCAGCCTGGGTCACAGATTGTATTCAAGGCAGCCTGTGTGCAAGATTCTATATCACAAAGGAGAAAAGAATAGGTCTAGAGCTGTAGCTCAGTGAGAGAGTGCTTGTTTAGCACATGTGGGACCCTGGCTTCAATCCCAAGCTCTACAGTTAAAAAGAAAGGAGCTGGAGAGATGGCTCAATGGTTAGGAGCACTTGCTCCTCTAGCAGAGGACCTGGGGTAAGTTCCTAGGACCCACATGGTGGCTCCAGTTCCAGGTGATCTGACACCCTCTTCTGGCCCTCCTCAGGTATTGCAGTCACAAGGTGCACTTACACATTGGTGAATGTTCATACATAAAACTAAATGAAATTTTTTGAAAAAACACATACAGAATCAGTTCTTTCACTCTCAGTGATACACAGTCCACTCAAGGTGACATTTGTTTTCTGAGCACCTAGATATCCAGATACCTACCTCAGATGCTGATAGGGAACAGGCTGACCAGATGCTAAGAAATGAGGATTAGCTCAACCATTCATCTTGCTCCTTGAATGACATGGGTAATCCTAGGCTCCTGGCAGCTGAGCAGTCACTGAGGGCTGACATCAATCCCCAATAGTGCCCTGTCCCCCTTGGGAATGACCCAAGGAACCATTAGCCCCTGTCCCCTATAGCAGATCTCTGCCTTGCATTTTCATAGCGCTTGGTTGACACAGCCATGATGGAGTCAAAATGTTCCTTCCCCATTCCTTCCTTCCTCTTCCTTCTATCTACAAATGGCTTGGTCTGATCTAGGTGCTATAACCACTCAAATGTATGTCTGAGAGAGGACATCTTTGCTCATTAGAAGAGGGACAGGCTATGGATTCTTAAATGCAGAATGCTCATAAAGTACCTAATAGGTGAGGCATCTTGTGCTTAGTAGGTGGGATGCTTAGTAGGCAGGGTGCTTAGTAGGTTGGATACCTTGTGCTTAGTAGGTGTGTAGTTCTTGTATGACTTTCTTTTCTCAGCACAGTGACAAAAAACTAACAGAAGCAACTTATCAGAGGGAGAATTTATTTTGGCTCATGGTTTCAGAGGTCTCTATTGTGACAGAGATGGGGATGGTAGAATACCTCTTGGATAGCAGAAATGTGTGGCAAAGGTTTGTTCACGTGGATCAGGAAGCAGGGATTGTGTCTACAACTGTTATTAGTGGTCGGAGTCTGGGCTGGTGTTTCCAGGGGCTTGGCCTTTTACCCAAAGAATTGAAAATAAGGCCTCACAGAGATTTGCAAGAGACAAGGTAACTTTGTTTACTCAGGGCTGAACTGCGTTACAGATTATAGTCGGATGTCAGGATCAACAGCGTGCTGTAACATTGGGAATACTCAAGGGCCTTGATTATTGTTTGTGGTTTCCTTTTATGGGGTTCAAAAGAAGGGTGGGCTGGTTACTAAGAGGTATAGCCTGGGTGGTCTTCATCTTGACTGATAGATTAGACCATAAACTCATTTTTCCTGCCATGCATGTCCCTTTCCCATAATGCTTCTGATTTTAGTCATATGCATGCTCAGTTGTGCGTAGGCATAAAACGCTAAATAGAGGAATCTCTCTAAAAGGTCACAGTGATGTCTTACTACACGTGTACCCACAACCAGTTCTTTCTATTCGTCATACCTGGGTACATCGGGAATACGCTTGAATAGAAACTCTAAGTTTAGTTGTTACCAGGGACTGGTGGGTAAATTATAGTATTGTACAGAGATGGAGTTTGTGTAACCTGATGCAGGTTGTGAGGGTGGGGATGGGTTTTGAGGTTGCCAGGTACATTGTTTTGAGGAGGATGTGTGTGCACATGCAGGCAAAGGAGCTGGGCTGCCACGTGGGGGTTGTGTAACCCCAAACCAAATAGGGTCCCAGGATAAATGATCTCCTATGCTAGTCTGCTTCAGAATCAGGGGCTGATGGATCTTCCAGGGCCTTTTCTGGTGACCTGCTTTCACTCGTTGGGCTACTACCCCTGACAAGTTTCACAGCCTTCAAGCCAGATACCAAGTTATCAAAACACAAGTTTGACGGGGAGGGGGGGATTCCAGAGTTTAACAGCATACTGGATTCAGGTGAATTGGTTCTGCCCTCTTTCTACGTAGATCTGGCTGACCTGGAACTCACCATGTAGACCAGGCCAGCTGAGAAACCACAGAGAAATGCCTGCTTCTGTCGTCTCCCAACGGCTGGGATTAAAGGCGTGGCCAGCACACCTGGCCTGAGGAAGTTTTAAAAACTACAAAACTGATCATCACAGTAAAATCTGTGATTTCCAAGTCAGTTTTTGCTTTGAGGAGTTCAAGGAAAATTAGAGAGTTGAAGGAAATTCTAAAGAAACAGAGTGGGTGTGCCATTGCCCCATAACCAGGCAAGATACAACATATGGGAAGCTTACTGCCAGATGTCTGCCTTGGGTGTACTTGGACACCAGATTTCTGGGTGGAAAGGGTGTTCTGTGTCCATCAGAGCCATTCCTGCACCCCTGACTCAGGAGGGCTGGGCTGCAGAAGGCCCTTGCCTATCTCAAACACTAGCTGAGTTGGTCACCAAAGCCCTTCTAGGATATGGCTACTCACTGGCTCCAGCTGTTGCAAACATCTGCCTGGGAGATGATTTAGCCTGGGACTCTATTTGGTTTGGGGTTATGCATTGCAATAATGCACTTGGCAGACTGGCTCCTCTATTGGCATGCACACACATTGTCTCCAAACAATGCAGCTAGCAACCTCCAAACCCACAGATGGACCAGAAAGCAAACATTGGGTGCCCCAAACTCTCATAGGCTTAGCATACCCTCCTACCTCCACACTGCCTTTGCATGCCTAGGACTCACTAGCTGGTACCTGAATCCTATGTTCTTCTTTCTCTGACATCCCTGAGCAGGAACGTTCCATCTCCTAGAGCTGACACTGTCCAACATACTGTGTGCTGGGAGTGAATGGTCAGTTTACAAAGTTAAATCTAAAGAAGCATAAAGAAAATCACATGCAAATGTATTCAAAACCCTCAAATGACCAGTGGTAGGAACTCAATCTAATCAGTTCTGGGGAAGCCCAGTTGGTTGGGGGTTTCTCCGTTGGATTCTCTTAAGGTGTGGGAGTGGCTAGTACTTGGGCATTGAGGCCAGCCAAGCATGCTGCTGTCCAGTCACTTTTGATTGCTCCATGGTAGGTCTGTGCCCGGCACCTCCTCACCCTCTGCTCTTCCATCTGACTGTGCCTACTTCAAAGGTTCGTGGTTGTCTCAAGTTGCTCTGCAGCTTCTGGGTGGGGGCTGACATGGATCTGGCTCTCTCAGCCCCCCCAGTGATCATTTCTTTTCTGAGATTCCTTCTCTCACTGGTGGTGTAAAAATTCTGGGGGATACAGTAGAGCCATGTATAGGGCGAGATCCAGGTGTGTCACTGAGGGAAAGCTAATGTTTATAGTCTCACCTCACTTTCTGTTCATGCCCTCTGCTTCCAGCTTGCTTGGGTTTGAAGTCGTGAACTTTCAGCTCTCTGGTCCTGCTGCTTGCTGTCATACTCTGGGACATAAGGACCTCTTACACCTCTAGAACCATGAGACCAGATTAAGTTGCCTTGATCATGGTTTTCTTTTTAATCACAGTAACAGAAAAGTAACAAATACAGCACTCTTGATTCAATTATTATTATTATTATTATTATTATTATTATTGTTGTTGTTGTTGTTGTTATTGTTGTTGTTGTTGTGTAGGCACAATATTGGAACGAAGCAACTTAGAGGGAGAAAGGTTTAAGTTAGCTTGCTGGCTGGGCTCCATTCCCAGAGGCAGGACCTGTTATGTCTTGGCAGCTCAGGAAGCAGAGAGGCCTAGCTATGACCAAAACTGAAACCCTTGAGCCCCAGGCCTAACCATAATGTCTCTGACCCTCTCAACTCTCCAGAACTGTTTTGATGGGGTGATGGGAACACCCAGATTGCATGTGACACTTCCATTTTCTTCCCACCTATTCTCAATGTTAGAAAGACAACAGGTAAGCTTAGACTCTATACTTGTAGCTCTTTCACAGAGATGGATACTTTCCCTAGAATCGTACGGTCAGTGGAAGGCAGTTGGATTCTGGGCTTAGTTACTACAAATGTCCCTTAGGATTGATGGCTTGAATCATGAAGAATGCTGTGGAACCGTGTGGCGTAAGGCATAGAGGGCTTCTCTGTGGCCTACTGAGTGCCAAGCACTGGAGAGAAAAGAGGAGGCGAGGGAAATATTACCACACCCTCCTGCCCTCACACTGCTCCTATAAACCACAAATTACATGATCATAGTTTGCATGTAGCTAGATGGCAGGTGATTGGATTGGGGCACTGAGAGAAACAGGAACATGACACAGGCTTAAAGACAAAGGAGAAAAGAGTCCACTCTGTTGGCATTGGAGTGCAGGGCGCCATCTTTGACCGTGATGAAGAAAAAGTAGGGTCTGGTCTTAGACTTGCCACAATCTCCCATGGTGCTCCTGGAAGCCCCTCCCACCTCTGTGTCTTGTTTTTTTCATGGATATCAGGCCCAAGTTCAACTACACCTGGGCCTATGATCCCGGATACCCCCAGGAATGGGTCAATAACATACTTGGGGTCTATAAGGAAACAGTACAGGGGTCAAAAAGTCTTTGGTCCCTGAGTGGACCTTGTTTTCTAGGCGTTAGGTAATTGAGGACTTTCTGGACCTTAATCTTCTGGGAATAACTACCTTGTGAATCTCTATGGCATGAAGGTTTGGCCATTGAGCTCGGCAAGCATCGTGAGGAGCCCACAGAGGTATTGTTTGTGCAGGAATATTGCCATTGCATATTCCAGATACCCAAAGACAGCCAAAAATCCAGGCCCAGTCCTGATACTACAACTCCCACACAGAGCTGGTCTTTCACAGCTGTGACAAGATTCCCAAGAAGAATAACCTGAACCGTTTATTTTAGTACATGGTGTCAGTCAATGGCTGGCTCCTCACTAGAAGCTAAGGTAAAACAGCATGGTGGGAGTGACATGTGCCTAAAGGTGAACAGGAAGGGACAGTGAAAGGGTGTGGGACAAGGGGAGGGGAAGGGAGAAAGGGAGGGGGAGGGAAGAGAAGGAAAGAGGGGTGGGAGAGAGAGGGAGGGGAAAGGGAGGGAGGGAGGGAGGGGGGAGGGAGAGATAAAGAGATATAGTGAGCTAGCTAGCTAGAAACTCACTACTTCCCCCTGAGTCTCCAGCCTGGACTCAGCCGATTGGACATTGACTCCCACATTCAGAGTGTATCCTCCCCAGTTGTTGTTTTACATGCCAATCATCTGGGGAACTGCCCTTACAAACAGGCCCACAAGTGTGCTTTACTAATAATCTGGGAAGTCTCTTATTCAAGTGAAAATTACAACCAAGGCCAACCATTATAGTCATGCAGCCCTACCTGAATGTCTTGTTCATCCATCCATCCATCCATCCATCCATCCACCCATTCATGTATGCATCCATCCATCCATCCATCCATCCACCCATTCATGTATGCATCCATCCATCCATCCACCCATTCATGTATGCATCCATCCATCCATCCATCCATCCACCCACCCATTCATGCATCCATCCATCCATCCATCCATCCATCCATCCATCCACCCATTCATGT
>JADRCH010000287.1:2073740-2125789 GCA_019843965.1 Rhynchomys soricoides
CTCACTGGGGATTCTAGGCAGGGGCTCTACCACTGAGCCACACCCCAACCCCTCACTGGGGATTCTAGGCAGGGGCTCTACCACTGAGCCACGCCCCCAGTTCCTCACTGGGGGATTCTAGGCAGGGGCTCTACCACTGAGCCATGCCCCCATCCCCTCACTGGGGGACTCTAGGCAAGTGCCTTATTACCTAGCGGCATGTCAGACCCTAGCCATTTTTCTTTGTTTTTTCTTTTCCCTCTCCTTCCCTTCCCTTCCCCCCTCTCCATTCCTTTCATTCATTCTTTCTTTAATATGTTTGAGACAGGTCTTGCTAGGTAGCCCAGGCTAGTCTCTAAGATGTGATGCAGTCAGGCAGGTCCTGAGTTTGAAATCTTCCTGCCTCCGCTTCCTGAACGCTGTAGTTGTAATTGTGCACCACTATGACTGGTTCTGGTGGTCCTTTTACCCCACTACAGTTTGGGCCAGGTGGGAAGGGTACCAGGCTTGCTGGAGCTTGGACCAGAAGCTCCTTCCCTTCATTTGCTTCAGAGTAGGACCTACACTTGGAAAGCTCCATGTGTGGGAGAGCGAAGGCACTCAGCTGACTATAGGCTGGAACACAGACATGACTTAAGTCTAGGAGCCTGGCTGCCAAGGCTCACTGGGTAAGATCCTACATCATAATGGCTGCCAGTGGGTAACAGGGAGCCGCAGAGGGAAAACTGGAGAAGTGGTCTTTCCTGTCCTCATTGGGAGTACATCAACCGAGTACTCTTGACTGCAACCCCCTTGCCAGGCACACCTCCACAGCCTCTGCCCTGTCAGCTACATTTATGATGTGCCCGTAATTAAATGTCTGCGAAGCTCACGGCATGCTGACCACAGAGGGGCTATAAGCCGTAAGATAGATGAGACGGAGAGAGGTGATATTGCTTCAGTAGTGGGCTTCAGCTGATGTTAAAGATTGTCAGTGGTAATTATTAATATGTGACCTGGCTGAGCCTTTATGTGAACAATCACAATTTTAATAAAGTGGTAAACTCCATGGTCGATGTGTTTGCACACCCTGGACTTGGTACACTCAGTTTGCACCTTGGAATCATAGATGTGCCCCTCACTTCTCTGTTATGCCAGTATTAGAACAACCCATGAACGGAAACCTTGGCTGAAACACAGTCGATGTAAAGCTAGGGGGAAGTGTTTTTATGACTATCTGGGAGTTGTCAGGCTCTGTCTCCAGCCTGTTGCTTGCACTCAAGGGGGTGCCCTGCTGTACTGGTTAATTTTTCTGTCAGCTTGACACAAGCTAGAGTACTTCTCACCCTTACTAACACTGTGACCATTTAATACAGTTCCTCATGCTGTGGTGACCCTCATCCATAAAATAATAATAATGTTTATTATTATTATTATTATTATTATTATTATTATTATTATTATTATTAGTTTTTCAAAACAGGGTTTCTCTGTATAGCCCTGGCTGTCTTGGAACTCACTCTGTAGACCAGGCTGGCCTCGAACTCAGAAATCCGTCTGCCTCTGCCTCCCAAGTGCTGCCACCACTGCCTGGCCAACCATAAAATTATTTTCGTTGCTACTTCATAACTGTAATTTTGCTACTGTTATGAATCATAATGTCTCTGTTTTCTGATGGTCTTAGGTGACCCATGGGAAAGGGTCATTTGACCACCAAAGGGGTTGTGATCCACAGGTTGAGAATAGCTGAGCTCCAGTTATTTGGAAAGAGGAACCTCAGTTGAGAAATGTGTCCATCAGATTGTCTGTAAGCAAGTGTGGGGGGAACGCTTTTTTTATTTTTTATTATTACGTTTTTTATTAATGATTGACTTGGGAGAGCCAAGTCCACTGTGGGCAGTCCTGTCTCTGGTAGCTGGTCCTGATATATATAAGAAATTAGGCTCAGCATTTCCCTGTGGTTTCTGCTTCAGCTCCTGCCTTGGCTTCCTTCCACAAGGGACTGTGTGATCTGGGCATGGAAGCCCAGTGAACCCTTTCTTCCTCAAGTTGCTTTTAAAGGTCATGGTGTTTTTTTCCCAGCAATAGAAAACAAATTCAGACATCTTCCCAGGCCCCTCAATCTTTACACCAGCTTCTGGTCCCTGCTTATATCCATTCTCAGTTGTTTGCCTTAGAGCCTTGGAGGTACCTTTTCAACCAGGACAGAAAGACTTGCCTAGGGGATTCTGTCTGTCTCCAGCACACTGCATAGCCACCCATGGTTCAGGATAGGGGGCCAAAGGCCCAGGTTTGCTTTGCAGAGGTAGGACAAATTTGAACCCATCCTTTATGCTCTATAGGTTTAAATGTGAAAAAAACTAGATTTAAATGTTAATATGAGCTTTTGGGGAGAAGCTCTGCTGTACAAACATGGATAACAACATCTACAGAAAAATGTGTGCTTATTTGTAAGTGTCTGAAGACTAGCTGCAGAAGAAATTTAGCATGGGCTTAGGAGGAAGAGAAAAGAAACAGTTACAACAGTTCAGTCACCAGGAAGCAAAAAATAATTAGTTGCCTTGTGACCTAAACATCAGCAAAATAAGTTTAGAGTTAGGGATTAAAAGTATTTTAATTATCGATGGGATTTCTGTATGTTGAAGAGAGTCCTCCCCCCCTCCCCAAATCAGTTTCATAGATCTAAAGGAAGAGAAGAAAACACAACATAACAAAGCAAGATGGAAAAGCCAGGGGATCTGACACCCTCTTCTGACCTCAACTGGTACTGCATGTATATGGTATACATATACACACACATATGCACAAGATTAAAAATAAATAAATCTTAAGAAAAAAACATGTTAAAATAGATATTTTCAGAGGCTATCATGTGAATCTTTTAAGGAGCAGCACATTATTTTGGGCCTGGTGTTGCAAGCCTGTAATTATAGCTTGAGAAGCTGAAGCAGGGGGATTGCAAATTTGAGGCTAGCCTGGGCTAGAGAGTAAGTTAAAGGCAGCCTGGAGGACTTAGTGAGATTCTGACTCAAAACAAAACAAACAGTTAAACAGACATGAAGACAGACAGACAGACAGACACACACACACATATGTATGTATGGAGAGCGGGGGGGAGAGGGGGCGCTGGGATATGGTCCAGTGGTGGACCATATCAGCACACACAAGATTCAATGTCCATTCTTCAGAGCCGGGAGAAAGACAATACCAAACCCAGATAAACGAGAACAAGTCTCCTGCATTGAGAGACCTTCAGAAAACAGAAAGAACAAGAATACTGTGTATCAATAAGTAGGTTACACGGTTGGTCAAAGCTGTTCTCAGAAGAAACCACACAGCCCTAAATTTCAGCACTATTGACTGCTGAATAAAAACACACAAACTAAACTTTTAATTCACATTAAATGAGGAAGATAGTGCTTTAGTTAGGGTTTCCATTGCTGTGAAGAGACACTGTGACCATAACAACTCTTATAAAGGAAAACATTTAATTGGGTCTGGCTTACAGTTCAGAGGTTTAGTCTGTTGTCATCCAGGAAGCATGGTGACTTGCAGGCAGATATGATGCTGGAGAGGCAGATGAAAGAGAGAGTTCGTTCTATATCCGGATCTGAAGACAAAGGGAAGAGAGGGGGAGGGGCAGGGGGAGGGAGAGAGGGAGAGGGAGAGACTAGGTTTGAGCATCTGAACCTCAAAGCCCGCCCCCTTCCTTCAACAAGACCACACTTCCTAGTAGTGCCACTTCCTGTGAGCCTATGGGGCCATTTTCATTCAAGCCACCACATGTGGCAACTAAAGAAACCCAGGATGGTATTGAGGATGATAAGATATAACTTAGTAAATTAGAAAACAGATAGCTGACTGGTCAAACAAAGTACATATAGCTGAAAACATCTAACGGGTGATGGGAAAGAATGTAGCAATGTTAGAAACAAAGGGTGGACCAACCAGGGGTTCTGAAAATGAAAACGAAAGGAGACAGAAAGGAGACACGGTAGCACAGAATAGACCACTGAAATGGATGCTCTAGGAAATCTAAATGATTAAGTGTGCTACAGTAAAAGAAAGAAAGATGAACCATGGGGCTAGAGCAACCTGCTCGCTGGTTAAGAGCATGGGCTGCTCTTCCAGGGAAACCAAGATTGAGTCCCAGCACCCACATGGTGGCTCACAACAACCTGTCACTCCAGTTCCAGGGGATGCAGTGCCCCCTTTTGGCCGTTGCAAGCACTGTATGCATGTGGTAGTGTGTATAGGTACAGGAAACACTCATACTCACAAAATACAAATATACAAACCTTAAGAAAGAACACGTTAAAAGGGTATTCACAGAGGCAATCCATATAAATCCTTTAAAGAACGAGAAATTGTTGTGACAGGGACATAGAGGGCAACCTTACTACATTAGTTCCTTTTTTGTTGCTGTAGCAAATAACAAAGCACCTTAAGAAAGTTTATTTTGGTTCACAGTTGAAGGGTGTGACAGTTCATCATGGTGGGGAAGCCATGGAGGCAGGATCTTTGAGACACTGGTCACATTGTATCCAGTCAGGAATCAGAGAGAGGTGAATGCTGATGCTCAGCTCACTTTCTCCTTTCTGTTTGCAGTTAAGGTGGGTGTTCCCATCTCATTCAATGTGACCAAGAAAGCCTCCCATACATAATATCAGGGGTTGGTCTCCAGAGTGATCCTATGTAGGGTGAAGTTAGAGATACAAACAGTCACACTTAACAATCAAACATAATTGTTACGTCCCAAGCTAGCAAGAAGTAGGGAAAACTACTGGCTAACTTCACATGTCAATGTAAATATAAACATAATTTAGAAAAGCAATACTGTATATCACAAATGTGTACCATGATAACAGTAGGCTTTGTTCTGCCATTGCAAGGAAGGTACCAAATTAGGAAACTAAAATTGTATCACATCAGTAGGTTACTGGAGAAAATCTGAAATCACATAGTTTATTAGTTATTTTTCTGTTGCTGTGATCAGATGCCCCTAAGAAGCAACTTAAGGAGGAAAGGTTTTTTTTTTTTTAATTTTTATTTTATTTTTTTTTAATTTTAGCTTATGGCTCCAGAGGGAGAGCCCATCATGCAGGGAAGGTATGGCGTGGTGTCTTAGTTAGGGTCTCTGTTTCTATGAAGATACCATGACCACTGCAACTCTAACATTGAATTGGGACTGGCTTACAGTGTCAGAGGTTCAGTCTATTATCATCAAGGTGGGAGGCATGGCAGTGTGCAGGCAGACATGGTGCTGGAGGAGGAGCTGAGAGTTCTACATCTTGATCAGAAGGCAGCCAGGAGGAGACTCCCTTTCCACACTGAGTGTAGCTTGAGCAAAGGAGCCTCAAAGTCCACCCCCACAGTGACACACTTCCTCCAACAAGGCCACACCTCCTAATAGTGCCATTCCCTGGGCCAAGCATATTCAAACCACCACACGTGGCATGCCATGGCAGGGCATGAAAGCTGGGTGATTGTATTTTCATCTGCATGTGAGGGTAGATGCTGCAGGAAGTGGGGGAGGCTCTAAACTCGCAAAGCGTGTCGCAGTGACATACTTCCTTCTCCAGCAAGCCTCCACGCACTAAATGTTCCTCAGCTTTCCCAAACAGTGTCACCAACGGGGGATCCAGTGTTCAAATACATTAGGCTATGGAGGACCAGTCGCAACATATGCCAGGGGGCATTTGAGGGAATTTACCATCCGGTTCTTCCAAAAGCTAGAATGGAAACAAGAAGAGAATTTAGAGGTTGGCGGCTCTTGTCCGGGGACATTTGCCTCTGCAGAGACAGTCAGGCCGTGTACAGAAGCATTCTGATTGCCACAGCATGGTGGGTGAAGCTACTGGTATCTGCCAGGTGAAGGTCAAGGATGCTCTCAGGTACATATCCCATAATGCACAGAGAAAGGACTCTTCCCTCTGTGGTCAAGGAGCTCCATTTTATATGATACTCATTGCAAGGCCTGTATCACTCTTAAACCTGGAAATCTGGAGGAATTCTTTACATAGTGGCAGAACACTAGAAATTGTAGAACAAACCTTATAGACAGGTAGTGGAAAGGGGCAAGGAATAAATATTTGGATGGTCAAATCAAATCAAAATTGTCACTTAATGGTAGTATGAAGGGAATCCAGGAATATGTTGGAAACTCTCATATGACCTGTCTTAGTCACTGCCCTATTGTGGTGAAGAGACACCTCGACCAAGGCAAACTATGATAAAAAGAAGTGTTTGATTTGGGGCTTGCTTATAGTTTCAGAGGGTGAGTCCACGACTTATCATGGTGGGAAGTATAGTGCTGGAGCTGGAACGGTTGCTTAAGAGCTTTACACCCTGAACCACAGGCACCAGGCTGAGAATGTGAGGCTCCGTCTGGTGTGGGTTTTTGAAACCTCCAAGTCCACTCTCAGTGACACACTTCCTCCAACAAGGCCACGTCTCCTTTACCATCTCTTCCAAATAGTTCCACTAACTTTGGGCTAAGCATTCTAACCTGAGCCTCTTGGGGGCTGCCCTGGTTCGGGTTTTTATTTCTGTGATGAAACACCATGACCAAAAACAAATTGGGAAGAAAAATTCTTATTCTAAGCTGACACTTCCACATCACTGTTCATGATCAAAGGAAGTTAGGACAGGAACTTAAGTAGGGTAGGAACCTGGAGCTGATGCAGAGGAACATGGAGGGGTGCTGCTTACTGGCTTGCTCAGCCTGCTTTTTTATAGAACTCAGGACCACCAGCCCAGGAATAAAGAACTACCTGCAATGGTCTGAGCCCTCTCCCACCAATCATGAATTAAGAAAATGCCTTACAGGCTTGCTTACAATCTGATCTTATGGAGGCATTTTCTCAGTTGAGGCTTTCTTTTCTCTGATGACTCTAACTTGTGTGAAGTTGACATAAAGCCATTTGGCACAGGGGCCATATTCTGATTCAAACCACCACTCGTCCTATCAAGAACTTTAGTAGTTTTAAATCTAAAGTTAAGGCAGAAGAATCGTTATTATCTAAAGATGAATAATTTATCAGTAAAATCTGTTTACAAAAACGCAACGAGCAGACGTGTAATATCTAAAACCCACTTAAATCAATGGGAAAACCCAGGCTTGAGAAATAAGTGTAACTGCATTAAAATGTGTAAGATGGCCTAGATACCATCTCAAGCAGGAGGGGAAGGGGTGCCATGAGGGCATAAAAGAATAGTTTATATTGTTTGAAAGAACAATCAGCCAGGAAGATACGATAATTGTATCCCTTCATGCCCTTAATAATAGAGAATATAAAAGAAAACGAATAGATGTTATTATGGTTAGTTTTCATGTCAACTTGCTACAAAGTAGCATCACCTGAGTGGGGAGCCTCAGCTGGAGAATTGTCCTGATGGCTTAGTTGATGTGGGAAGACCCACAGGAGCTAGCCATGCAGATTTAAAGGGACAGGAGCATGGTTCCTGGCTTTTTGCTGACTTGGCTTCTCATTTGTCCTGGGTTCATTTACCCCACTGCCTGCTGATTCCTACTCTGATACCAGAACAGCATTTCCAGGCTTCTACATTTGACTAAGAGCCAGGGGCTCTCCAGGAATCTTTCAGGTTTTTGGTGCCAGGGTGGGCCTGTTAAAGCATCCAGCCCCATGCATTGAGCAACTGGGTGCTCAGGTTCTCCTGAAAGAATCAGCTCTTGTGGGACTCCATCCAGCCTCAAGGACCAAGAAACGAGCTGGGTCTCAGCCTCAGGTGTGAATTCAGTTGTTATTATTTCAATGTAGCTGACTTAATACATTTTTAGTATATTTAGTATATATTAAGTAATATTTACTACACACACACACACACACACACACACACACACAAGACACGCATGCACACATTCATCCCACTGGTTCTGTTACCCTAGAGAGGTCTAACTAATACAGATATAAAGATATAAAAAAAATAGCAGGGCAAATTTCATACTTATTTAGGAAGTATATTAAGCAAAAATAATAGCAAAAGAATTTAAATTCTTACTTATTTTTATTTTACATATATGTTTTTTTTTGTTTGTTTGTATGTCTTTGTACCATGCATGTGCCTTGTGCCCAAGGAGGCCAAAGAGGATGTCAGATTCTCTTGCTGTGAGCCACCATGTGAGTGCTGGGAACCAATATCATGTGTTTTATTTACTTTTATATCACTACTTGCTATTATATTTTTATTACTGTGACTGAGGCAGTTTATAGAATGAAGGGTTAATTGGGGGCTTACGGCTCCAGAGGGTTAGAGTCCATGATGGTGCACCAGAACAAGGAGGTAACAGGCAGCCGGAGCAGCGACTGCTCATGTCTTGAACAATGAACAGAAAGCCCAGAGAGGGTCCTGGGAATCCCAGGGGCCTTTTGAAACCTCTGTGCCCGACTCCCCCAGTATATAGTTCCTCCAGCAAGGCTACAGTCCCCAATCCTTCGCAAGCATCCACCAACTGGGGACCACATATTTAATTGCCAGAGACTTGTGGGGACCATTCCATTGAAATCACCACAAGGTCCTCTGCAAGAGCCGCCAGCACCCTTCGCCGCTGAGCCATCTCTCCAGCATGGCATACAGAACTTCAAAGACACAACCAGCAACTTCATGTAACAAACTTACAGTACCTATTCCTTCCAAATGTACAAGCGACTCCCATAAACTGATTTCCGACAGCAAAGGAAATCTCAGCAACCAAAAAAAATAGAATTGTCTAAGTTTCATCCCCTGAACAAATGAGAAAATAAGTAAAAGAGAGATTAAATCAATATCTACAATCATAAACACAGAAACACTTACAAAAGGCCTTGTGGTAATAAGGAAATAGAAATGATAATTATACACTATTTAGAAATAAGCAATAGAGCATTAAATATTAAAACCTGTGAGATGTGGCCAAAGCAGTTATCAGAGGAAAATTTATGGACTTAGATGCATTCATTAGAAAATGAGGGAAATTGAAACCAAATGGACCAAACATAATATTCAAGATACTTGGGAGAACCAAAAATCAAACCTACAGAAAGTCAGAGGCGAGCTTTAGTCAAGATTAAAGACTGACGTTGACAGAATAAGCAAGATCAACACAGCAAGTCGAGTTGATCAATAAACCGTTCTTCAGTTTGGCCAGGGACAAAGAGGGACTTTACCTGAATGGCCTCGGGTGAAAAAGGACATACACGTACAGGCCGATTAAGTTTGATAAGATAGTAACTTTATATTAATTAGAAAATGGGTGAAATGCATGATTTTTATCAAACACATAAATAAACAAAATCAGCTTTAGAAGTAGCAGAAAGTTGAAATCAGCCATTTCTATTGATAAAGCTGAAAAGCTAATCAAAGACACACTTTCATGGAAAATGTAAGGCGTCTTTACCATATATTCAAGAGATTGACATTCTCGGGCTGGCAAGATGGTTCAGGGGTAGCAAGGGGCTTGCTGCTCAAGGCTGATGACCTGAGTTTGATCCCCAGAGCCAACCTGAAGGTGAAAAGAGAGAACTGGCTCCATAAAGTTGTCCTCTGATGCTCGCATGCCTTCTGTTGAATGAATACACACACACACACACACACACACACACACACACACACTTAAAATACAATCTAATCTTAAAAATAGGCCCGACCAAGACCAAGTTTGTCCTCAGCACCATATCCAGTAGTATATTGGAGCTCCTAGCCAACACTATGTAACAAGAAAACATTAAAAAGCCTATTCAGTAATTGAAAGGAAGAGACTGAAGTATCATTTTGATTTTTCTGGAAGTATAGCTCCCTAGAAAGGGGAAGATACCCACTTGATAAAACACTAATGTTAACAAGAAAATTCTACAAAACGGACCAGAAGAAACTAAGCATTCTGCCTCATGCATTGATGGACTTCAGCAGGATATGCAGAAGACTTGAAGATAGAGGATCAGGAGTTCTAGGCCGGCTTGAGCTACAAAATAAGCATATAAAAGGAGTGGCTTTGGACACACCAGTATCCTTATTAGAAATAAACAAACAAATTCATAATAGCACA
This sequence comes from Rhynchomys soricoides, assembly GCA_019843965.1. NCBI lineage: Eukaryota > Metazoa > Chordata > Mammalia > Rodentia > Muridae > Rhynchomys > Rhynchomys soricoides. The sequence continues at coordinate 2,083,744 of JADRCH010000287.1, forward strand.
AAAATTAAAACATATCTGGAGAAAAGTCATCTTAACATGGAGAAGCCTAGTCAACCTAGCCAATAAGGGGTATGTGCCTTAGTTTTGGCCAAGTATACTTCCTGTCACAGAGAGGTTGCATTTCTAGAACACTCTCAAGAACCAGCAAGAACTGGGTGTAGTCCAGCCTTCTTCTGAGTAGAGCTGCCTTGTAGGGTCCATGTGGTGTGACTTCTTGAATGGTTGCATGTTCTTGGTTGCGTTAATTTCTTCATGATAGTGATTCCTGTTGAAGTGTTATATTATTGTGTTAGGTTTTCATACAAGTATATACTGTACGCCCAGCCCCTCTGCCCTCTAGTTTTCTGCCCCTCCTCCTCTTGGCCCTGCCCTCTGACCTTCTAGACAGTTCCGCTTTTCTCAGCTAATTTTCTCATACCCTTAAAATATATATGTTAATAAACCTTGGCATCCTCAGTTGTTCCTGCAGTTGCTCTGCTTCCTTTACCCTGACAACCATAGCTCGGCCCACCGACCTCCAGGTTTGCCTTCCCAGAGGTGTGCTACAGATGGACCATACGAGCCGGCTCCTGTGCCTCTGTTGACTTAGTGCAAAGCTTTGGAGCATCACCTGTGCTTAAGAGCTCTGATGCTCTACCGGAGGACCAGACTACAATCCCTAGAATCCACACGGTGGCTGACAGCTGCCTGTAACTCCAGTTCTAAGGGTCTCCTTGGGCACTAGGTACACACGATACATAGATATATGTGCAGGAAAACACCCATGCACATTCAATAAAAATGAAAGCATCTTTAAAGACTTCGCTACATAGAGTTACCATGCGTGGCTCTGACAGAGCTTGCTAATCTACTTTTCAGCTGACGGACACCTAGACTATTCCCAACGTTGGTTCTCATTTCTCTTGGCAAATACCGTGGGGCAGAATTTACAGAAGTTTAAATGGCAAGAATATGTGAAAGTTTGTAAGGTATTTTAAAAAAAAGTGTTTTACAATTGGCTCTGTCTTTAAAAGACTTCTGGTGGGACAAGTATAGATCCACACAGTTGTAAGAAACAGCAGAGGGAGTTTCCTGAAGCCTTTACCTATTTGACACAACTGTACCGTCCTGTGGCGACATAATGCTGTTCAACTAGACACAGACTTTTCCCATGAGAAATTTCTAGGCTATTGTCTCCATCTCTGTTGCCCTAGATCTCACAATCTCTGACTTCTGCTTCATTTCTATATGAAGGGTGTCACAAAAAGTCACACACAGGGAATTCTACATGCCATGTTATGTGCATGAAGTAGTACATGCTAACCCTTAGAATAACCTTCTCGAGTGGCCCAATTGCAGGGAGATTTGCCCCAGTTGCTGCGTCTAAGCCACAGTTCACTCCTTTTACCTGCGGAGTAGTATTCCACCGGGTGGATGCAGCTCTAATGCCTTAGTTCAGACTTCTTCCTGTATCTGGGCTGTTCTCTGTCTTGATTACAAATAAAGCTGTTATGAACACTTGTATCAGCTTTTACGGGAACATAGGTTTTCTTTCTCAGGGATAAATACTTCGGAGTGCCTTTGCTGACTCCTGTGGGAGTTGGTATAATTTTTTTTTTAAAAGAAGTCTGCCGAGCTCTTTTATAGAGTGGCTTACAGGTCAGGATTCTCAGGAGCCAGGCAGAGTGATGTTGTCCTTGGAGGCTTCTTCAGCACAGATGCCTCCTCTCTTTTCAATTTAGGCATTTTGATCAGTGCGGGGAGAGTTTCATTCTGTGTCAGGATCCTAATTTACATCTTCCTCTGGCTATGAATGCCGCTGCATTGACATTTGTATGTTCTCTGCAGTGAAATAAATGCCTCTGCTTTTTACCCATTTTCCAATTTTGATTATTTGTATTTTGCTGATGTGTTTCGAGAGCTCTCCCTTTATGCTGGGTATTAGCACTTTGTTGGATGTGTGCTGCTTTGGTTTGTTTTGTTCGAGATCAGGCATTATTCTGTATTATTATGTAGCTTAGTCAAGCCCCAGGCTTCTAAACCAGGGCTTCTCAACCTTCCTAGTGCTGCGACCCTTTAATACAGTTCCTCACGGTGTGACCCCCAGCCATAAAGTTATTTTGTTCCTACTCCACAACTGTAATTTTGTGACTGTTATGAGTCATAATGTAAATAGCTGACATGTAGGATATCTGATGTGCAAACCCAAAATGGTGGTTACCTGCCGGTTGGGACCCACTGCTAAACTCATGGCCCTCATGCCTCAGTCTCTCCAGTGCTGGATTATAGGTGTGTGCCACTACTTTTGGCTTTGAAAATGATGTCTGGCAACATTCCAACACCTTATTTATTCAGCCACAATGCACTTTTTTTTTTTTTTGAGGAGTAATATTAAAAATTTTTTGGTGTAGTATGTTTTATCAATTTTCTCTTTTATGATTTTGCTTTGAATGTCAGATTTTAAGAATGTCTTGTCTAGCCCCAGGTCTTAAAGATTTTCTTTCTAAAGAATATATGGTTTTATCTTTTACACTTAAGTCTCAGATTAAGGTTTATCTTGAGGAGTGTGTGTGTGTGTGTGTGTGTATTGGTGTGTGAATGTGTATGTGTTTGTGTGTGAATGTATGTATGTGTGTGTGTGCTGTGTTTGTTTATGTATGTGTGTGGTATGTTTGTGTGTGAGCACACGAGTGTGTGTGTGTATATTTGTACATGGAGGCAAGAATCTGTTCACCACATATCCTCCTTTATCACTTTCCAAATTATTTAAAAAAATATTTTTTTGACAGAGTATCACTGTGTAGCCATGGCTGGGGAATCGCTATGTAGACCAGGCTGGCCTTGAACTCACAGATAAGTATCTCACTTCCTCCTGAGTGCTGGGATTAAAGGTGTGCACCACATGTTTTGCCCTATTCTTTTTGTTTGAGTCAGAGTCCCTCACTCAAATTTGAGCTCACAGGCTGGCCACAAGCTCCAGGATCAGCTCCTCTCTGCACCCCGTGCTAGGGTTTCAGATGTGTGCACTGTGCACCCTGGATTGAAATCCTCATGTTTGTGCAGCAAACACGGTACCCACTGAGCCATCTTCCAGATCTTAATTTTTTTAAGCATAAAGATTAATGTGGGCTCATTTTCCCCTTTGGATTTTTACTTGTTCTCACATCAAGGAGTTATTTCTATACTTGGGTATGCACAGTGTCTTTGCATAAGTCAGAGACATGAGTCTTCCGCCATTTCCTCAGTTTTTAATCTTTTCCTGTTGTTTGCTTCCATGTACGGGAGAAGATGGGGGTAAAAGTCATGCTGAGTGGGTCATTCTTGTCTCTCTCTGGGGTGGGTACTCAATGAGAATCGTGTCTCCAGAAGGTCAGCATCTATTAATAGTTGCTTGATATGCTGGCTGTGGGAAGGAAATGGTTAAAGGCATACACTAGTACCTTCATCATCCTGGCTCTTCAGCTGGTGCTCCATGGAGGTCCCTCCAAGCTTCACATGCCGTCGGTGAGCTCTGCCTCAGGTATGGTGGCTCTTTTTTTTCTTTTACATTTATTTATTTATTTACTTACTTATTTATTTACTTGTTTGTTTGACAGGCATGTGGAGGTCAGAGGACAACATGCAAGAGACAATTTTTCCTTCCAACACACTGTACCCCCCACCCCCCTTTTTAAAATCAATGACATTTTATCTATCTTTTATTGTCCAGGGGTAACTCTTCTTGTATGCCAGTGTGATTTGCAGGGATACGTATAAACTAACTGCATGCTGTTTAATGATGATGCTACATCCTGAATAATGAATCCTTGCTGATTTTGTCATGTGACTGTCCAACCCTGGCTGGGTAATGACTGCTGCCCTCCTAGGCCTCTGGTCTACACAATGTTGTATATGCCTTTCATCTTGGATACCAACATTCTTCCATCTTGGATTTTGAAGGATGTAGAGTTTACTATCTTTAGCTAATCCCTTTCTGTAATGTTTGTTTTCTTAAATTTAAAAAATAAACACTACATTACTTTTTTCCGTCAGTGAAACCAATTAATATGATGAAAACTCTTGGTTTTCATGGCTGTGTGTTGAGCACTGTGCCTCAGCCTCTTCTTAAGGAGATTATCAAAAGTAAAGACAAGAAAGATAATCTGTGGGCTTTGGAGAAAATCTCCAAGGTAGTGGCTGTGCTACTCACCCTGGGGTTCTAAACAGCCTCCTCCCAGTTTTAGAGCTGGGTCCATCCTCTGAGAGGGGGCAGTGTTCTTCTGAGGTTCTAGAGGAGGGGCAACTCCTCCCTTTCTTCAAATTGCCAGTGTGTGCAAAATGCTAACATTACACATTTAAGTGACGTATAGATCAGAACAGAATCATAGCTTGATGACATAAATTAAAGTAATTATATTCATTAGCATGATAAGAAATATGCAAACAAATGTTTATTAAATGCATCCATATATCAACCCCAAAGGCCTTGGCGTTGTTTATGTCTTGGCTGCTCCGGCACTGTCAAAGGTGGCTTATCAGGCTCAACCTGATCGACACTAATATCGGTAGGGGAAGGAGGAGCCAGCCCAGAATATAACTCGGTTGTAGAGTAGCTGCCACTCCCCACTGAGTCTTCTGCTAGCTGACACTGATAAAAGGTGGAGAAGGAAGTCCAGGCCTCTTGATGTTTAATGGAGGCAGGGCTGCCCATCCGGTTAGGATGTTTGAAAATGCACAGAAGATTCTAGAAGCAGCCTCTATCAGTGTGTGGTCTAAATTTTGCATCCACAATGGGGCTCTCTTGTGAGTTTAGCTTTGTCTTTCCAGTGTTGGTGCCTCTGGCAGAAAGGAGAAGATGCTTATTCTGAAAATAGGCTATTCTAGAAGGAAGTGTGTGGTTGCTTATTTGTGTTGAACTCTTGTTAGGGATCCTGGCAAGCTTTTCTGAGAGGATATTTCCTTTCTCCAATGCGTGTGAATTCTTGCTTTAAATCCAGTCACAAAGAGGGCCAGCCTCAGGGATGTTGAGGCTAGGTGTTCTAGCCTCAGGACTCATGTACCACAGGGTACTAGTGTGTGAGGCCCCTGCCCTCTGAGCACACAGGCAGCGATTGCTACCCTTGCCAACCTTGCTCCAAGAGACCATCCAGAAAGAAGCAGATGGAAGCAGATGACTCCATCCAGCTCTCCTGTGTGTATTGGACATAATGTAAGGTGGGAAGCGAGGGCTTGCAAGGGCATGGCGGGAAGGGACATGAGGAGGTGTGAGCAGAGCGGAAGATCAGGGCTTAGATCAAAGCTGGTGGCTGCCCTTCCTCAGGATGGCTCCCTGCCTCTACAGGACATCGCCAGCTCCGTGGAAAACCATAGCCTTACTTGGGAGGCTTTGGCTTTAGCTGTTGATAGTTTGGACCACCAGGCAGTATGACTGCCTCTGTGGTGTGTGTGTGTGTGTGTGTGTGATTTAGAAATACTTAGAAGACTGAGACACACCTGTGGTAGTGTCTGTGGGAACCAGTAGGGATTAACTGGGTTGGGGGGGATGTGGATTAGGGGAGAGTCATGCCCTGAGTCTGAACAAGGGGAAAGAGAGGAAAGCCAGCATGTCTAGTCCCATTTTCAATGCCCTGTGATGTGAGCCTCTCAGCCCCACCTTCCCACCATAATGGACAGAAAGAATCCTGTGAAATAAATGGAAATAAAGCCCCCATTCTTCAGGTTGGTTCTACCACCTATATAGTCACAACGAAGATAAAAACAGCTTAATGCCCACTCTGATGAAAGAGGCAGATGACATAATCTACATCTTTGTTCTGCCATCCTTGGTTCGGGTCCCTGATGCCACTGGGCTTCAGTGACCAGGGTCCTGCAACTAGGTTAGCTTTCTGGGTTATTATCCATGCTTTTTCTGCCTGTCTTTCTCCTAGGAGAATAAGTGTCACCACCTACATGCCCCCTTCCATCTTGAGAAGGCATCAGAAGGTGAAAGTGCTAGGGTTTGACTAGATGGAACCTCTGTGCTGCCACTCAGGGTCAGAGAGAGTTTGGATGGACAGCCTGGGGCACTCTGGGGGCTGACCTCTATAACCTTTCTTCCTCCCCTAACAAAGGGAATCTGGGACATCTATTTCTACTGAACGGTTTATGGGAGGAGGAGGAGGAGGGTGAGGAGGAGGACGAGGACGAGGAGGAGGAGGAGAGGAGGAGGACAGATGTTATGAAACAGAGGAAGTCACGCCATTTTTGTGTCTGAGCCAGTGGTGATCAATTCTGTATACTTTACTACTTTGCCCATGTTGGGGGGGGGGGGGAATGGTTATTTTAGGCCATTTCAATCAAAGGTGTGCCACTCTAGGTTCCAAACAAAGGCCTAGATTTATTTTTTTCCTGGCAGCACAATCCTTAAAGATTACAGCTGCTGCAACATTTTTAGCCACGTCAACATTCCTTAGGAAATACAAATATGGGCATTATTTCATGGAGATGGCACCGGGTGATATAATAAAATGGATTTATTTCATCTTAATTTATTTAAAATGTGCATAGACAGAACTGGGATAAAATCCATGAGATGAAATATCTCGTTTGCATGAATATATTGAAAAATCCCGCCACCCCCTAAGCCCCCCAAAAGAGACACCTTCCCCCCCCTTCTCAGAATAAGAAGAATAGGTGCTCTTTTTAAAACAGGGAAATACAACGTTGACATAGAGAAATGATTCATGCCCCATGGCTCCTGTGGAGTGTGGATCCATGAAGGCGCTTGCTGGGAGAAGAGAGACTCTAGATGCATAGAAAGCTGGACCACACTATAGGAGAGGAGGGCGGTGTGGGAACGCATTTCTTGGGGGTCTGGTTGGTGGGTGTCATTCCTAGAAACCTCCTCTCCTGGTGTCTGACAAGTTTCTCAAGCACCCGGCTGCATGCTTGGGGCATGGCTTCGAAGAACGTTGTGTACGTGCGTGCGTGCGTGTGTGCGTACGTGCGTACGTAGGTACGTGGGTATGCCCCCTGTGCTGCTCTGAGAGGTGAGGAACTAGGCGCAGAGTGTGGGGTGCTGAGGCTTGGGTCTTCTTCCTTGGATCCTCAACCTGTATTTGGCCTAAGCGCTCTGCTTCCTGATCCATGGAAACAAGCCCTTGACGCTATGAACTCTGTCACACCTTTGGTGCTATTATGGTCTGTACCCGCTCAAATTGTGAACCCAGAGAAACCCTTTCTTGTTTACATTCTCGTTTGCTGTTAAGTATTTGGCTTCAGTAGCGAGAAGATTATTACACAGCCGTGCCCCCCCAGGGGGGGGTATACGTCTCTTTTGAGATACCTGCTCATCCACAGTGTCACCAAATGTCACCTGTCAGGGACTCTGTGTTGTGGTGTGAATATAAAACTATTTCCAGAAGGCTCATGTGCTGGCCTCGGTGGTCAGGTGATGGGCCTTTGAGGTGTGATTACATCATGAGGGCTCTGATCTCATTCAAGCTGGACTCCCGAAGAATTAAGATCTGAGTGGAGCAGTAAGAGATGGGCCCTGGTTGGAAATGGGTCACTGGGATCTGGCTTCAAAGGATGGTGTGTGTGTGTGTGTGTGTGTAGGTGGTGTGGAAATAGGGTGCCTTCTTTAATCACTCTCTACATTATTGTTTTTTTTAAAGATTTATTTAGCTTTTTTTAGTTATGTGTATGCGTGTATCTTTGTGGGTTTGCATATACAAATGAAGGTGCCTGTGGAAACCAGGAGAGGGAATTGGAACCCTTGGAGATGCAGTTACAGGCAATTGTGAGCTGCCTTATGTGGGGGCTGGGAACCCAACTGGGGCCTGCTAGACGGGTACTTAATGCAATATGTGTGAGTGTGTGTGTGTGTGTGTGTGTGTGCCATGTGAGTGTACGTGGTGTGTACGTGCACGCACGCAATCTGAATGTGTGCGTGAGCCGTCTCTCCAGCCTTCCTTACCTTTTTAAGAGAAGGCCTCTCGTGGAACACAGAACTTACTGATTTAGCTAGAGTTACTGGCCAATGCAGTTGGGGAACCCTCTTCTCTCTTCAGCCCCAGTGCTGGAGTTACAGGTATGCACCACTGTGTGTGGACTTTTTTTTATGGATGCTGAGGACAGGACTCAGGTCCTTGTATTTGTAAGCACTTTATGACTGAGCCACTTCCTCACCCGAAGGGCATAGCTTGTTCTTCGGTCCTTTCTCACTATCATTGTGGCTCCTGTCCACCACGAGGTGGGCCTCTCTGCTGTCCCTCACGCTCCATGGCATGATGCCCTCCGTCAGGACCTAGGAGCCAAGTGACTATGCATGGAAGCCTTTGTGAGCCAAAATAACCCTTCCCCCTTCCAGATATTTCTCTTGCACTTAGACACATGCTGATAAACGACCATTGCAAAGATGTGCTCATCCACTAGACCAAAGATCCCAGTGTCTGGGATCTCCCAGAGGAGTCAAGTTTGATCCCCAGCACCGCCATGGTGGCTCACAGCAGTCTGTAACTCCAGGGGATCCAATACCCACTTCTGGTCTCCATAGGCACCAGTCACAAATATGGTATCACAGACACACATGTAGGCAATATAACCCACCATCTCTAATTATCTTTAAGATACTTCTATATTCCAATATAGAACCCCAAGTCTATGAAGCAGCTGCGCCCATTTCCCTTTCCCCTGCTCCCAGAAACTACCTATCTGGGTTTTATCTCTTTCGATGTTTTCTAAGTCTGTCCTGATGGTCACAAGATTGAGACCCGAAGTCAAATCTTTAAGCCATTTTTTTTATTGTGGGAGCTGCCCTCCGGGAAGACAGTGGATTTTCATTCTACTGGCTCAACTTCCATTTCATTTAGCCAGTAGATTATACAGCCAGGGGAAACAAAGGCAGCCAGCCATTTCAAGTTTAGTCTTGCCCCTCTGGTCAGGTGGCCAGTCTTGTCTCTGAGGCGTATGGTATGGAGTTGGTGCTTTTCTTCCTATGATCCCCCACCCACCAAGGCCATGGCATCTCACATCTGTTCTGAGCCAGCCATTTGGAGGATACCCAGACTGAAGACTGATGCAGAGCAGAGCAATTACTACTGTGTGTATATCGCTTCCTTCTTACACAGTATTTTCAGTTGGGGTTTCTGTGGTTGTGATGAAACACCATGAGCAGAAGTAAATCAGTTAGGAAAGTGTTTATTCCACTCTTAATTTGTAGTTTATCAGCCAGGGAAGTCAGGGCAAGAACTCCAGGCAGGAACCAATGCAGAGGCCATGGAGGAGCACTGATTACTGGCCTCATCCCCCTCCCTATGGCTTTTTAGCCAGCTTTATTACAGAATCCAGGATAATGCCTCTAGAATGCACGTGTTGTTTTGAATAAGTCTTCATGGGTTCAGATGTATACCCAGAAGTGAAAACGCTTGGCCCCATGATAGTTTTGTATTAAACTTTCTGCACCATTGTCCTCCAATCTCACATTCCCACTGGCAAGGTCTGAGACCTCCAGCTTGTCGACATCTATAGCCAGGCTTATTGTTTTACAAGAATTCTTGAAATCATGACCACCCTAGCGTGTACAAAGTGATGCTGTTTGCATGCCTCTGCTGACCACTACCTACAGTCATCTGTGTGTGCCATTGGTCCCTTGCAAATCTCTTTTGGAGAAACGCCTATTGAAAAACCCTTTGTTCATTTAAAATTGGGTTCTTTGCGTTTTTGTTGCTGACTTGTAAGTCTTATATATCCTTTATGTATCTTGGATACCAGAACTTTATCAACGATGTAACTTGTGAACTTCTTGATGTGGGTGCCAGTACATGGGTCCTCTGGAAGAGCAGTATGTGTTCTTGACTGCAGAGCCATCTCTTGAGTGATATATTGTATAATCATTACTAAAATAACCCTAAAGCTGCTACTCGTATTAGCTTCACAGAGCTATGATGAAATATCAAAGGTGATTTAACTTGTAAAGAGAAAGATTTTTCTGGTGATGGCCATAGAGGTTCAAGGTCAAGACTGAGTGACTCCTCCTGGAGCCAAGAGGCAAATAGACAGAGTCTGGGATCCCACAATCCCTTCAGGGGAGTGCTGTCAGTCACCCGAACACTTCTGATAAGACCCATCTCTTAAAGGTCTGTAAGATCTTCCAAACTGCTCCCCTGGGGACCAAGCCTTTTTAAGGGACAGTATCAAACCATGACACAGATATCAATCTGAATTGTGCTCTCCCAGCCTTCAGGAGCTGCTTCAGGATAAAGCCCATTCCAGCTTCCTTCAGCCTCACCTTTCACCCCACTGTCCCCATACCCTGTGGTCTCCAATCCAGAAAATGCTTTGTTTCTAACTTGTGTCTACTCTGTCCTCTTATGATCTGATCTCTCTCTGAAAACCAGGACAGCCTCTAAAAGTAAACATCAGAAAGCATCTTTTCTTTTTAATTTCTTATTTGTTTATTTAATGTATGTGAGTACACTGTCGTTGTCTTCCAGAAGAGGATATTGGATCCTATTATAGATGGTTGTGAGCCACCATGTGGTTGCTGGGAATTGAACTCAGGAACTCTGGAAGAGTAGTCAGTGCTCTTAACCTCTGAGCCATCTCTCCCACCCCCAGAATGCATCTTTTTTTTTCTTTATTCTTTTCATATTCTTTAATGTCACATCAAAGATAGAGTTAAACCTTCATTCACTCTACCTTCTTCTCCAGTCACACTGTTTTGTTTACACTGCCTCTGCTACAGTTAACCCTGAAGGCTTAGTCCTTAACTTGGTGCTGGGAATTGTGGGACCATAAGAGGTGGAGTCTCCTGGGAGGACTTTAGACCTTTAGAAGAGGATAGTGGGACCCAGGTCTTTTCTTCTTTTTCTCTTTGGCTTTTTGGCCATGAGGTGAAAAGTTTTGCTTTGTTACACATTCCTTTTGTTATGTCTTGTCTTTAGGGCCCTGTACTGTGGGTCTCCAGACAACAGTTGATCATAGGTGTATATATGTGTATGCATGTTTCCACGGGTGTGGGAACACACATCCCATGTGTGTGCATATAGAGACCTAAAGGAAGTGGGGACCAGGTGTCTTCCTCAGTTAAACCTGAACCTCAGCTGGCTTTGTCCTGGGGTCTTCTGTCTTTGCTTCCCACAAACTGGGATCACAGGTGGGCCACTTTACTGCATAGTTTTTCATACGGGTTCTGGGGATCTGAGCTCCAGTCCTTACCGTGGCAGCAAATCACTTATGTGTTGAGCCATCTCCCAGTCCAACCTTTTCTCTTTATAAGTTGATCAGCTTGGTTATTTGCTTCAGGAACAGAAAGCTTTCTAACAGGAGCTCTAACGCTATTCTTCAGTTCCTGCAGCACAGTTCCCTGTCCGGGAGCCCTGAGCAGTGTTTCCTCCTCTGTCTGGTGAGCCCTATTATCCTTCCAAGTGGTATTGTCTTTGAAGGAAGCTCATTAACATGCAAGCTATTTACAGGGAGGTGAAACAACAGAGTCTCCTGAGGGGACACTCCATCCTGTGTGGAGGTTCCTTAAGTTCTCAAAGGAAACATATCAAAGGCTTCAGGAAGTCCCTGAAACTGAACAGATTTACTAGGTTCCTCCCTCCCAAAGCATATACATATTGTGATATAGTCTCAAACCAAAGGAGCTACCTGGAAAGGACACTCTCCAGCCTGTTGAGCTTCCTGCAGGCTGTACAGTGTGCTGAAGGTTCCTAGCCTTTGTGAGCTGTCACTCATGCTGGGATGGGCTTTGTTGATGTAGCTGTCTGAGTCACTTATTCTCTTGTACGTAACCCCTCATCCAGACTGTAGTAACCTCTTTGTTTTCATCTGTTGTAGATTTTTTGCTTGGGTGGTGATTGGGGGTAGACCTTTATTTACATCTCTCCAGAAATTATACCATATAACACCCACTACAACACTTAGGCCTAAATGTCCCTTCGTGAGGTGCGTTCTTGCTTACTCATTTAAGTTGAATTCTCTAAAACCTCAAGGGCCATCTTATAACTCTCTATTGTCCTTCACAGTTTAAGGCATCTGGTCCTAACACTCCAGGGTCCACCAGATTTCTAATGGTTTCCAAAGCTGGTTAGGTCTCTACCCAAGTCAATAATTTAGCCTTGGAGAGACAGTAAAAATGAGCAAACATGCTGGTGCCCATGCTGGAAGCTTGGTTTCCAGTGTGGAGTGTTGATGTGATAGGACCTTTACCAGGTGGGACCTACTGGTAAGTAACTGGGTTGTGAAGGTCCCACTCTGAGGAATGGGTTACTTCTGTCTCTCCAGACAAGGTTGTTATAAAGCATGGAGACCTTACACCTTGACCCTTTCTGCTCCTGACAGCTTTCTACCTCCCTACCATATTGTGATATAGCCTGGAGGCATTCTGTGGGATGCTGGTATTATGTGCTCTTTGGAACTTTCAGTAGACAGAATCATGAGCTAAATGAACCTCTTTATTTTGTAAGTTATCTAGACTTGGGCATTTTATCACAGCAACCAACACAAAAGAGCCAAGACAGTGGCCTTGATATGTTATGTGAACTCATGGGAGGGGAAAGAAAGGAAGTTGGTAAGGATGGCTGAGGTGACTCTATGAGGAAGAAGTGAGAACATTCAGGTAAACAAAGGCTGGACCAAGAGCTTTGGGGTGGGAGAAGGGAAAAGGGAGGGGGGGGCAGGAACTAAAAAGGCACTAGGTTGAGTTCTAAAGGCAGATGAACCCCCAAGTTCTGTTGCCTATGAGGAAAGTATGGGTGAGGGTGGGGAGGTGGGCAGGGTCCTGTGTGTCCTTGTTTGTCAGGTCTGGTTCCTGCATCGAGAGTATCATGAGGACATAACCCTCTACTTCCTACACCAGCACCGAACACTAATTCCTAGCAGCTCTGCCCAGAGTAGTGGTTGAATAAACACTCACATGTTGGATGACTCCACTCCTGTTGCTACTAATGAGATTAACTAGACTTCCCTCCCTCTTCTCTCCTGGCTTCCAAGCCCACCCTGTTTCCTGGCCATGTCAAAGAGAGCTTTGAGCTCAGCCCTGGCTGAAGGACCACCAATTTTGATGTAGGTTAGCCCCACAACTCACTGACGTATCTCTGCATCTCTCAGGGGGTCATTGCCTCCATAACAAAAACTGCCCCCCTTTAATTTTCAATAACAGCTCTCAGAGTCTTCTAGAAGCTCACTAATAATGTCTACAAAAAGCTCTTCCTGAGTCAGAACGGGTGTGTTTGCACTCCCTCCCCAGTGTTTCCAGCTGCCAGCATCTTGGCTGGAACTCTGCATAGGCCCTACTTCTAGGGACTGACAAGAAGGATGTGTGCATTTTTTATTTATTTATTTATTTTATATGCAATAGGATGTCTAGACAGGTCCATCTTTTCTGCATTTGATGTGGAATCTTTGCTAGGCACAGGGGACTCTAGAATCTAAAACAGCTTCAGCTGATGAGACCCCGCCAGAGAGGTCCATGTCACAATGAGATCTTTATGCTGACGGGGTCTTTAATAACCCTGGGCCAGTCCAGCCTTTTTTTTTTCCTCCCACATGAAATTAATTTATTGGCTGTATGGCTCAGACGTCATTTGGCTCCTGCTTCTGCTCACACGCCCTAGCCTCTTTTGGAAAAGACATATTCTTCTTAAGAATGAGAGTGTTGTAATCCATTTGTGTCATTTGACTCTGTGGTTCCATCAGCTTCCACGAGGGCTGAGAAACTACCTCAGAGTCCCATACTCTTGTATGTGCATGAGTGTGTGCTCAAAAGTGCTGTGGATCTGGGAAATGGGGCATGAGAAAGGCTGGAAAGCTGGTGTGTGTGTGTGTGTGTGTGTGTGTGTGTGTGTGTGTGTGCATGCTTGCACGCGCGTGCGTGCATGTCTGTTAACACTGACACAGAAAACATGGCTGGTAAATAACTCTAAAGTTCCCAGTGTTCTTGTGATTACCCTATTGAACATCCAGCCCAGAGGATGAGCCCAGAGACAGGTGCCCAGATTTGAACCCCTATTCTGCCCTGTACTCGTGTGACTTTGAATGTGTTAGTTTGTCGATCTACAGCCTTGATTTTCTTACTTGCAAATGGGAGTCATAAAAATGCCACGGGTGGATGAAATAGGTCCATCTGTGTGCGACCCTGGCAGCAGTGCCTGGCAAGTGGTAGGCACTCTATAAATGTCAGCTGATGGGGTCATGGTGACCTCCTGTAGCTTCTCTCCTTGTGATGGTCTAATTGCCTTGTTTGGGAGGAGGCCCTCCCCATTACCCCGTTCCATTTGATTTAAAGGAGGCTACATGTTGATATTTACTTATGTTCCATCTGGCTTCCATACAAGTCCCCACAGGAGTCTCAGGACTGTGCCAACCAGACCCTCAATGAGTTTCCCACCAGCCTGTGTGGTCTGGCCTTCCTCCACATGCCCACTATTCCTGCCTGCTCTGGAACCAGCCTTGTTTGTGTGTACACATACTCTTGCCTTCCTGCAGTGTATACACCATGAATCTGCACTCCCCCATGCCTATCTTAATGTGGCCTGCTCCAGGAAAGACCCAGACTCTGATTGGGTCTGGTTTGCTCTGGTGACATCCCTGGAAGACAGGAAAGGTAAGCTTCTCTGTCTTCTAGACCTTTAGACCAGGAGGACCAGGCAGGAGGACTAGGCAGGGGCTTCTCCACATCTGTTAAATGGAATAGATAAAATCTCCTTGTGTTATGGTTTGGATCTGAAATCTCTCCCTCCAAAGTATACATGCTTAAGGCTTGGGGTCTTTGGGAGGTGATGGATCATGAGGGCCCTGACCTCATCAGTGACTTAACTCATGATGGATTCATTGCCTATAGGACATGGAGAGCTGGCAAGAGGCCAGGAAATGAGGCTAAGAGGAGGAACCAAGCCACGGGGGTGTGTGTGTTCTCGAAGGAGATATTGTAAGTATAAAGCTCCAGACAAAGAAAGAAAACAATACAAAACTTAACTGAATATACATGTGTTAAAATTATTTTTTTAACTTAAAAAAACCCATAATATTTTTATTCTTGGAGACTGTCATATCTGCATAAAACATATTTTGATCAAATTCACTCCCTCT
This sequence comes from Rhynchomys soricoides, assembly GCA_019843965.1. Taxonomy (NCBI): domain Eukaryota; kingdom Metazoa; phylum Chordata; class Mammalia; order Rodentia; family Muridae; genus Rhynchomys; species Rhynchomys soricoides. The sequence goes on from JADRCH010000287.1 coordinate 2,098,777, forward strand.
TCTCCTCTAGCTCCTCCCAAATCCACTCCAGTCCTCCTCATTCAACTTAGTGCCCTCTTTTTAAATTTTTATTTACTTAATTTTATAATCTACAAAGTTCAATTTGTGGTGTAGGGCCATCCAATGAAGCATGGTCAGCCTACCAGGGGTGGTATCCTTAAAGAAAATGGACTCTCCCTCTATCCAAAGCCATCAACTGTAAATAGCTCCCTAGGTTAGGGGTGTGTCTCAGGGTTTCATTGCTGTGAAGAGACACCATGACCAAGGCAACTCTTATAAAGGCAAAGAGGAGGCTCTCTTCCGCACTGGGTGGAGCTTGAGCACTAGGAACCCTCAAAGCCCGCCTACACAGCGTCGCACTTCCTCCAACAAGGCCACACCTCCTAATAGTGCCAATTCCCATGGGCCAGACATATTTGAACCAGCACAGGGTGGAAGCTCATGAGACCCTCTCCTCTCCACCGTAGGAAGTTAACCTGGTTGACACTGTGCAGACAACCGCAGCTGCTGTGAGCTGGTGTGAGCAGTGGTCTTGTCAAGTCCAGAAGACACTTTTTGCTAAGGTCCTCCCTAACCTCTGGCTCTTATAGTCCTTCAGAGCTCTCCCCCATGACAGTGCCTGAGCCTTGGGAAGGGCTGAGCCCTCCACTGACGTTCTCTGAGCCTTGATCAGTTATGAGCTGGAGGAATGCTTGGACCCTGCTTCTCCCTTCTGATTCTATCTGCCATGGGTGGGGGCAGCTCTGCTCCATCCTCTGCACTGAGAGTCAGTAGGGCTGCATGACCATGCTTTGAAACCTCAAAACCCACGTGCCAACATAAACATTCTGAGTGTTGATTCTCTCAGGTATTTCATCGAAGTGTTAGAGAACAGACTAACATATTTTATCATGTTGAATTGAGTGTAAAACACTTTTTGAGACACTTCTTACTGTTGAAAGTGCCCATTGGTTTGGGACCAGCCTGGAGTGTATAGTAAGACTGTCTTGACTCTCCAACCCCTAAAATAAGACCAATCAACCAACCAATAAGGAAGCTCTTCAAACCAATTAATTTTTAAGTTCACCTGTATTAAAAGCCACCCATCTCACTAGTCAGCTCTACAGATGTGGACAAACGTGAACCCATATCTCACCACACTCATAGTTAAGACGCTGTATGGATTCACCAGCCGCAAATGCTGCTAAAGTCCTTTGGCATCAAGCCTTTCCCACACCGTTTCCTCTGGTAACTGTTGACACTTTCTGGTCCATGGTTTTGCCGTCCTGTTTGGTATTTAGTTTAGCATTTGACATATTCCATTTAGTACCATATATTTCTAATTCACTCACATAGTGTCTATCGGTACTTTGTCCCTTTTCATTGCTGAATAGTACTCCATGCGTGGATGCTTTACAGTTTTTTTAATTGGCTCCTTGAAAAATATTCAGTTTGTTTGTACTTTATGATAATTAAGTATAAATTTATCCCCAAATATCTGGACTCAGGGTTTCAATGAGAACATCAATTTTTATTTTCGAACATTTTAGGGAGAAAGATACTTCAGGGGTCCAGGGAAGGTAGTACTACCCAGCCATTGCCCTATTCTCCAAACAGCTTGGCTGTCTTGAACCAACAATGTGTGCACATTCCAGTTCCCTTGTATTCTCCTCAGCATTTGCTATTTTGCATTTTATTTTTGTATTTTAGTTAATGCATTAGGGATAGAGTGACATCTCACTGTGGGTCTAATTGCCTGAATATTTATTGTTATTGCACACCCCTTACATATGTTTTATTTGTTATTTGTCCGTGCTGGCGAAGTGTGTGTTAAAAGTTTGCTTGACTTTTTATTAGGTTGTTTATTTTTTCATTGCTGGGTTTTGAGAATTCTTTACAACAATCTGGATTCAAGTCTTTCATCAAATATGTGACTGGCAAATATTTTCTTACAAGCTGTGGCTTGTCCTTTAATTTGCTGAACGTTGTCCCTTGTAGAGCAGACATTTTTAATTCCAATGGAGGCCAAGTCTTCGTTCTTTTACGGATTGGGCTGGTGGCGCAGCTCCAGCAGTTTTTAATTTCATTTTAATTCTCCTCAGACTTCAGGCAGTGTTAGGGTGTGGCCTCCAGGCGGTGGCTTTGTGGGGAGCTGGCTTCTGCTCCTGGGCCCTCCCTTGGTACAACCCCTCCCATACACTGTGCCATCCTGTCTGTGTGACCCCTTCCTCGTGGGGGTCTTCTCATTCTGGAAGCCTCACTGCCTTTTACGACCCCAAGTATAGCTGTGTTAGTCACCTCTTTACAGCTGTTAATAGACATCTGACAGTCATTACTTGAGCAGCACTTATTTTTAACTTATGGACATTGCAGTCCACCATGGTGAAGAGGGCAGAGCCGATCAACTTCATCCACATGACTGGCACCAGTTGGGGCTGAGCATCAAAAGCAGCCCGTATTGGGACTACTACTTTTCATTCCATGGGCTGCTCTAAGCTTTGAGTATCATAAAACAAAGCAGGAATTATCTCTGTGTCATTTTTATAAAAAGGGTTTGAATGAACTCTAACATCTGGATACTGGTAGGTTCCACAGACCTGGCAAGGAAGTCTCTTTCTCTTTGATCTCTGAATTCTGCCTAAGCCCCCTCCTCCATTTGTATCACTTGAATGGAAGAGTGAGTGGTCTCCAGATGTCTCAGGGTACAGGATATGCAAGGAGCAGGTCAGGACTCTGGCTTCAAGGAGGTGTAAAGTCCTGGGGTAGATCTGGAGTCTTCTTCCTCCCCACAGTGGATCTGAAAGTCAAATCCAATGTCCCGACCGATCTATCATCCTGGATGGAAGCACAGGGAGAGCTGATGTTAACCACCAAGTGCTAGGGCTTAGAATCTGGGTTACACAAGGGGTGCCTCTTCCACCCAGGTGAACTGGCTGTTGCTTACCAATGTTAAGCATGTCAGCACTCCCTGTCAATGCTGACCATGAGTCAGATCCCCGTGGATAAAGTAGACACTTTACTCCAGGTGGCAAGAGGCAGAATTTGGACTTCCGCCACTGTTGGAAATCACAAAGAACCTCTTCCTTTGTGTGGCCCTGCTCCCTCCACCCCACCCCCACCTACACACCTTTGAGCATGCTTACTTCACTGGAAGCAGTCTCCCTCACCCCCCTCCAAGTGCAGCTTCTTGTAGTGGCTAGTGACCTTCTGCTGTGACTTACCCTCCCTTGGGCACTGGAATTGATTTTCTTCCTTGTGGCATGTAAAGATTCAAAGTTTGCCCCTTGCTCCTTATCCCGAGAGACCATCTACATTAGCAGCTTTGTTGGGGACAGGGTGACAAATGCTGGCCATCCTTGTGGGAGGGGTAAGAGGAGGGAGGGGTCCCTGGAGCATCTCCCAGTTTCTGAGTGGTGTCTGTGTCCCAGGGTAGCTGTTAGGTTCTGGGGACCCAGCAGGGCTGGCTTGGCCTTCAGTAGCTCCTTTGCTGACCTGCTTTTAATTCAGGAACCAGTGGCTCTCTGTCTCATCTCTCAGCATCTGAGTTAGTCTTTAGAGTTCTCTTGCAGCCTCTCCTACTGTGAGTGAAGAGAAGTACAAATCCTAACTGAGTTAGCCTCTGTGTGTCCCTGGTAGTGTCCCCTTGGATAGGTGCCTCCTGACTTGAGCCGTCAATGTCCTTCCTTCCTACCACCTCGTTCTCACAGACCTGCTGATTGTCCACTGTTATGAAGTCCTGTGTCTCCTCGCTTCCCTGCTGGTTCTAGCCCTGCCTTGTCTTAAGGGACCAGTGACAATTCTAGTTGCCAGGGAGTGGGGGTGGGGGCAGGGAGTGAGCTTTGCTTCATCTCTGCCTCCGTACTTTTCAGAGCACCGAAGAGCACAGGCTGTCTCCATCTCCCCTTTCCATCCCATCTGAGACACTCAGTTCTTTGCCTTTCTGCGGCAGCTATGGTGATAGTTATAGAGACGACAGCAGGTCCTGTGTCACTGCCTGCCCACAGTAAACAACTCGAACACTCTAAAGTCCTTTAACCATCTGTGTGCCAGGGGCGTGGATGACAGCCTCAGAGTCCTTGCTGCTTTTTACGCCCTAACAATGCCCTCCAGACCTTGCCTGCTTGAAACTCCCCGAATGCCCCTCTGCCCTTCCTGATGGCTCTATGTTCCTGCTCGTCCTTCCTGCTTCAGCCTTGGGGCCCAGCATGTGCTGACTGGGCCCCCTCCCTTGGCCCCATGTGACAGGAGTTTCAGAATTCATAATTGGTTGGTTGCTGGAGCACCTCATGCAGACATGGTGTTTGCCAGGTGCTGTGCCCGAGGGAGGCAGGGAAGCTGGGGGGCTCTTTCTTTCTTTCTTTCTTTCTTTCTTTCTTTCTTTCTTCCTTCCTTCTTTTCTTTCTTTCTTTCTTTCTTTCTTTCTTTCTTTCTTTCTTTCTTTCTTTCTTTCTTTCTTTCTTGGGTTTCCACACTGGCACCAGGGCATGGACAATAATAAGCAAGCATGCCAAGCAATGGGCTAGAGTGTAACTGTGAGACCTGCATGGAGAAGCAGGACACTGGCAAGTTCTCTGACAAGTACTCTGAGAGGGACTGATGAACAACAAAGAGTCCAACCTGTCAAAGATAAGAGAGAAGGGTGCTCCTGGCATGCATAACTGAGTATGCAAGGTCAGGCCAAATGCGATGTGTTTCAAGGGCCTTCAGGGCATAGGTGAGACGCCACATTTCTTAGGTAGAGGGGAATGTCCACACGCACATTTTCTCCCATACACCTGAATGACTTTCAGTTACTATCCAGAAATATAACAGATGGGACTCAGAAGACCCTGGGCAGGGAAGTGCTTGCCATACAAACATGGGCACTGAACCCACATACAAACTCGGGAATGGTGGCATACACTTGTAACCTCAGCACACAGGAAGTAGAGATAGGTGGAGCTCTGGGTCTTGCTAGCTGGCCAGCCTAGCTGAACGCACAAGTCTTGGGACAATGAAGAGACTGTGCCTAAACAAGCAAGCAACCAAATCCAAGGTGGAGGGCATGTGAAGAATATGCTCCAGGTTTATCCTTGGCCTCCATATGCACATGCATGGTAAGTGATGATGATGATGATGATGATGATGATGATGATGATGATCTTAGATGCATAACATTTCCTTAGTTGACCCTTCATTTGTGTCGTCATTCTAGAAGAAAAAATTACAGTACCAAAAGGGAAACCCACATAATGACTGATAGCATGCACTACACTCATGCAGCCAAGCTCATCCCCACATACTGGTGAGTTGAAGTTGTGAAGAAGAATTACAGCTGCCCATCTTGAGCCCTGGACCATGCAGATCAGCCAGGCTTTGATGCTCCTTTTAACCATATGTGTCAGGATGCCTTCATCCAGAGCTGATTGAAGAACACTTCTAGATGATTCTTAATCCCCAAGTGCTTCATTCATGTTAAACCACAGATAAATAAGTAGCTATGAAAAGCTTTCAGTGTGAGAACCAATTTGGAATGCATTTTTTAAAGCTCCCATTGAAAGGGTTTTCTTAGTTGAAAAATCTCTAAAATATCAAATTATCATAAATCGAGATAATCCAGCAAAAACTTTAATTTCTTTTCATCTTTAAAAAACCCACCAGGACATGCCATCCCAGAATTCAGGGGGATCAGGAGTTGAGTGAATGCTAGCCTGGGCTACGGAGTGCAGGCTTATCAAACAAAGTGCAAAGGCTTATCAAACAAAGTGCAAAGGCTTATCAAACAAAGTGCAAAGGCTTATCAAACAAAGTGCAAAGGCTTATCAAACAAAGTGCAAAGGCTTATCAAACAAAGTGTTGGTGTATTTGTTATAGCTAAGTTGTAGAGCCCCTGCCTAGAATCCCCCAGTGAGGGACTGGCAGAGTAGCTTAATGGTAGAGCCGCTGCCTAGAATCCCCAAGTTGGGGACCTGGCTCAGTGGTGAAGCATCTGTCTAGAATCCCCAAGTGAAGGGATAGGGGTGTGGGCTCAGTGGTAGAACTTCTGCCTAGAATCCTTCAGTGAGGGGGTAAGGGTGCAGCTCAGTGGTAGAGCCTTTGCCTAGAATCCCCCAGTGAGGGGCTGGGGTGTGGCTCAGTGGTAGAGCACCTGCCTAGAATGCCCCAGTGAGGGGCTGGGGTGTGGCTCAGTGGTAGAGCACTTGGGACATACCCCAGCTTGAAGAGCAATGTAAAATCGTGGTGTGTCGGTGTGATTTGTTTGAGATAGATTGTGGTTGTTCACAATTATATTTGTAATCATCTATCCTTATCTGGATAGAAGTCCAAAAGTGTGCAAGCTCTGTGAAAGTCTCTATTCTTTCATAGTTTGTGAATGATTAGCAATTGAAAATAATGAATTTCAATCTTAAAGACACTATTAAAATTCCATAAATCATGTATGAACTAAAATTCATACCAATCAAACAAAAAGGTAACACCACCGAGTTTGCTCTGTTTTAAAATTTAAACACAAATGAACTTTCAAGTGCCCACTTCAGGTGACAGAGTTGAAGTGACAGAAGCTCAGGTAATTTGTCTTGGCTGTCACGGGGCTTTCCTTGTTTGCTCTTGCTCTCCTGTTTAAATGCAGAGCTATGCCACTCAGCGCACTGAGAGGCAGCAACTGTGCCTCTGTCAGTGCTCGGCAATGTCAAGTTTCTCCAAACTCACTGCTAAAACACTGAGTCCATGTGTCTGGAGAACCTCTCTCCACCTGGGAGAGACTTTCAGTAGTTTCTATGGAGGAATCAATATGTATTAAAATTTAAAGGGGAATGTGCTATGAACCTTGGGGATACATTATCAAAATCCTAACGAGTGGTGACAAGTTGGTTCAGATTGAGACTAATAGAAAATGCCTTCTCTGACTTCAATTATTATTAATTATTATATATGGTGTGACTGTTTTCCTGCCTCTATGGTTGTGTACCACATGTGTTCAGTGCCTGTGGAGGCCAAGAGAGGGTGATGGATCCTCTGAAACCATAGTTGTAGGTGGTTATGTACCACCATGTGGGAATTGAACCCTGGTCCTCTTCAAGAGCATCCAGTGCTCTTCACTGCTGAGCCATCTCTCGAACCCCAAGAAGAACTATTATTAATTGCTGATATAATTAGGAGTGTCAGACACGTGCAGATATAAACCCACTCTAGGCACTGTGATGCTTACTGCCTGCAGCTGGTAGAGTTGCTTTCTCCCACTGGCCAGATGGTCATCACTGTCTGTGTAGAAGGATGAAGCAGAGTGGGAAGGACCTGGCAGGAACTAAACACATAAGGGCCCTGCAGACCACATTAATAGGGTGTGGCTTGGCTTAAGATCACACTACACTCCCATGGAGCCAGAAAGGGAGGGCTTCCTACCGTGGAACAAAGCTACAGATCCATGAAACACCAGAATAATGGATGTCTTTTTTACCAGAGAACTATCTACTTGGGCGAGCAGGCAACATATTTCATGCACCTTTGTTGTTAAGGTTTGTTTATGAAGCATCCTGCAAAACATGTTGAAGGCTTGGCCTCCAGCTGGTGGGGCTCGTGGGAACCAGTTTGATCCTGAGGCCTCTGAACTGAATGGTGGATTAGATTAATCCATGGATGGATTCATAGTTTGATTCCATTATTTAGTGGTGATAAGAAGTAGAGTTTTCATTACTGAGAAGAGACACCATGATCATGGCAGTTCTTATAAAGGCAAACGTTTAGCTGGGGTTGGCTTACAGTTTCAGAGGTTTAGTCCATTATTGTCATGGTGGGAAGCATGGCAGCGTGCAGGCAGATGATGCTGGAGAAGCCTAAAGTTCTACATCTGGATCCAAAGGCAGCCAAGAGAAGACTGTCTCCAAGGCAGCTGGGAGAGAGTCTCAAAGCACACCCCCCGCCCCCCCGGCAGTGACACACTTCCTTGAGCAAGGCTACATCTAATTCAGTGAGGCCACACCTCCTAATGGTGCCACTCTCTGGATCAAGCATATTCAAGCCACCACAGTTGATAACTGGGGGTGAGGAGATACCCCTCCAGGGTTCATCTTGTGCCAGTTCCTCCTTCTCTCCCCTGATTGCTATGAGCTGAAGAGCTCTGCTCTACCACATTCTTTCCACAGTCATGTTCCAGGCCATCTTAGCCCAATGGGGATGGAGCCAGCTCAACCCTGTGTGCGTGCTCCAGAACGTTTCCCAAGACCAAATTTTATCCCAATGACTAACACATAGTTTCAAGTCCATTTTCTTAGTTTCTTTTACTGAGGTTGTGATAAAATACCCTGCTGAATGCAACTTGGAGAGGAAGGATTTATTTTGGCTCCAGGGGAAGCATAACGGCAGGAGCAGGTGGCTGGCAGATCCCATGCATCCACATTCAGGAAGCAGAGAGCAGCGAGCAAAGAATGCGAATGTTTAGCTTACTTCCTGCATCTAAAGCAGTCCATGACCTCTTGCTCGGGGAAGCCCCATAATCAAGGCGGGTCTTCCCACTTCAATGAACACAATCCACATAATCCTCTGTAGGCATACCCAGGAGTCCATCTCTCAGATGATTCTAGATTCTGTCAAATTGACCCACTAGCACTAAGCCTTGGATCCAGCGTTTTCCCCTATGCTTCTGGGAGACTCACTAAACAACCGGATGATCAGCAGACCATATAGATACATAAAGAAAAACCTATGATTCATGATTTACAGGAACTGATCCAGGAAGTGAACCAGTTGTCTCCAGGGATGACGCAAGTTCAGAAACCCTGTTAGAAAAACCGAACAATAGCAGTGTGACAGTGGTCCAGGCTTGACTAATAACTGGAAGTGTTGATAATTAGGCTTCAGTTTTCAACTTGAGCCCTTTGGAGAGTGTCAAATACCTGCTTTCAAGCAACCACACAGGACACCTAGTGGGGATTAGGGGGCCCCCAGCCTCTTTGGACCAATAGGGCACACGAGGAGCCTTTATTTTTTTCTTCTACTACAAAAGCATCCCATCCTTTTGTTTACCTTTGAGCGGCTGCCAAAGCTAAGAGGCAGAGATGACTCCCTCAGCCCAGCGGTGGCGCTGGATAAGGAGCCTTAGCCCGAGTTCTGGTTGGTGTGGTCTTCCTTTCATGGCCACTGCTGACTCATACACCAAATGAGTGAATGAATGAATTACAACTTTGCCTGGGGAAACTGGAATCGTGGAAGTGCTAATGTCGTGGAGGAAGGGGAAATTAATAGCGGCAGGAACGATGGACAGTGAAGCGCTGCAGGCGCGGGTTGCAGGAGGGGTGGATCCTTTTAAGCGTCTGTCTATTCAGCAACTTTCTCTGCGTGTTCAGTACCTTATAGACACGTGATTCTGCTGTACAAAGATGCTTCTGTGGTGGGTGCATTTTCGGTTAATAACATAGCCTGTAAAAATTAATTTTTTAAATTCACTTTACGTCTCGATCACTGCCCTCCTCCCAGTCACCCCCTCTTATAATCCCTCCCACGCTCTTCTGAGAGGATGGAGGGCTCTCCCCGGTATTCCCCACCCTGGCACATCAAGTCGCTTCAGGGCTAGGCACATCCTTTCTCACTTTCCTGCAACTCTTCTGTAAGAGTCCCCAAGCTCCATCCAACGTTTGTCTGTGGGTGTCAGCATCTGTCTGAGTCCGCTGCTGGGTGGAGCCTCTCACAGGATAGCCATGCCAGGCTCCTGTCTTCAAGCACAACAGAATATGATTAACAGTGTCAGGGATTGGTGTTTGCCTATGAGATGGGTCTCGATTTGGACCAGTTATTACTTGGCTGTTCCCTCAGTCTCTACTCCATCTCCTAACCCTGCATTTCTTGTAGACAAGATAAATTCTGGGTCAAAGATTTTGTGGGTGGATTGGTGTCCCTATGCTCCAATGGGGTTCTTGTTTGGGTACAAGAGGTGGCCTCTTCAGGTTCTATATTATCGATGCTGTGAGTCACAGTTAAGGTCATCCCATTTATATATATATATAAAAAAGCAATGTGTGTGTTTTTGCATGTAAGTGCAGTGCCTGATGAGGCCAGAAGAAGACTCATATTCCAGGGACATGGGAGCTGGTAATTAAAAGCCAGGTCCTCTGGAAGAGCAACAAGGAGCTCTTCACCTCTGAGCCATCTCTCCAGCTCTGAGAACAGCCTTTGAAGCAGCAGTTTTAAGTGCTTGCCTGTTATTCAGGTGTGTGTGTGTCCGTCCGTCCACCCACCCATCCATCCATCCATCCATCCATGCTTGGTTCTAATTTTGAGCCTTATATTCCTAGTCAGTTTGGATTATCTTCTGAACTTTTTCCCTGTGTTTCCAAATAGCTTTCCAAAAGGACTATAGAAATTTGCTAGCGTATCCACATGGGCAAGGATCATTCAGTTCCCCCTCTTCACCAACTACTTTGTTTCCAGCCCATTTTGCTTGTTGCTTTGAGTTATATTTCTCAGGCAGCTAATGGTGCACAAAGACTTGTGATATGCTCTTTGGGTTTTCTTGAATTCTTCTTATAAACATTGCTTATTTACTTTTTCAGATCTACTTCCCCCCGGGCCAGTTCCGCAGCCTTTAATGCTATAGTTCTGCAATGATATGTTATGTCTCTCTTATAATTCTCATTTTTCAGAAAATTTCTGTGTATTTTCCTCTAGAAGGATCTTGACCAAAGTTGTGTCATAAAATAATTGATAAGTGCTACCCATATAGTATAATAAGATCATAAAACACCTGCCTATAAGACTGTGGCTTCTTCAATTAATTAATTTTAACTTATCCCTTCAAATTAAGTAATCAATTACTTTTTTGATGCTTGGAATCCAATCAAGGGCATGTTATAAAAAGTGTTCTACCACTGAGCCACGCCCCCAGCCCCTCCCTGGGGGATTCTAGGCAGGTGCTCTACCACTGAGCCACGCCCCCAGCCCCTCACTGGGGGATTCTAGGCAGGGGCTCTACCATTGAGCCATGCCCCCAGCCCCTCACTGGGGGATTCTAGGCAGGGGCTCTACCACTGAGCCACACCCCAACCCCTCACTGGGGGATTAGGCAGGGGCTCTACCACTGAGCCACACCCCAGCCCCTCACTGGGGGATTCTAGGCAGGGGCTCTACCACTGAGCCATGACACCAGCCAACCCCTTGCTGGACAATTCTAGGTGTCTTAGTGGTACTTTTCTCTTGCTGTGATCAGATCTCATGATCAACATGACTTGTAGAACAGTCTATTTGGGGCTTATAGTTCCAGAGGGTTAGCGTTCCTTGCTATCATGTCAAGGAGTAAGGTAGCAGGCAGGCAAGCATGGTACTGGAGCAATAGCCGAGAGCTCCCAACTTGAGATACAACCACTATGAGGCTGGAACTCACTTGTAAGCTAGGCTTGTCCCTAACTCACAGATCCTCCTGCCTCTGCCTCCCCTAGGACCAGGAGTAAAGCAGCGTGCTGCCACGTCCAGCTTTCTATTCTTCTAATTATTTCCTTCTTTCCCTTGACTGGACTTGATTGTCTTAATTTTTTTTTTTTTTAATTTAAGAAACACATTCTTAAACTTATTTGCAAATTCAACATTTTAAAATATTTTTTTGAGACGAGGTCATGCTATGCTCATTCTGTCTTTAACCTGTGATTTGTTGAACATTGGCAATATAGGAGTGTGACACCATGCCCAGTAGTAACTCAAATTTTAAAAGCTTAAATTGTTAGTTATTGTCAAGTTTTGTTTATTTTGTTATCATTTCAAACTCTGATTAGTCTCAAGAATATTTTGAGGAATTCTCATTATCCTTTACCAATTGTTTAAATTTGTCCCATTTCGCTTCTGTGTGTTGCCATGACTAGTCTATATATAAATATGTAATTAGTGTACTAATTATACTAATGTTAATAATTACTACACATATGCTAATACTTGGTGAATATTAGCATGCACACTAATACTTCTAACCACTTGGGAATGAGCAGGGACAATTCCCCTTCAAACCCACTATCTATATTTCACTTTGCTGGTTATCCAAATATTGCCCTTTAGTAGTTGGTTGCTCTTTTCTCCTGCAGCATATGGTCCAGGCTCAGGTACGCACTGAGGTGACTGGTCTTTGCAGCCTCCTCAGTCTTTCTTGCTCATCTATCGTGGAGAGCACAGACCACTCTCTCACATTTGTGGCTATGTCTCAAAGCTTATGTATATAGATCTAGTTTCTGCTCTGTTGGCAGGACTGATTTGTAAACAAGACTGTGCTTCTCTCAGTGTATGCAGTTAGCACAGAGTTGGTTTGTTCCAACATTGCTTTTCTTTTCTTTGAATGTTTTGTTACCATCACGGCAACTTATTTCTTTCCTCTCCTTGGTAATCAATAGCTAATTTGTGGGGAGATAGTTTTATGCTATATAAATTCTTTGTGCTTCATCAATATTCACTCATTAGTTTTATTATATGCTGATGATTTTCTAACTCCATCCTTCATTCTATATTAATTATTATTATACTTACAGGGTTTTTTCTTTCCGTCCTCTTAATTAAAAATGGTGCATTAATCTATAGTCCTATAAAATCATGGGTTTTAGTAAATTACTATCTTTACATAAAAATATTTTGACATTAAATTGGTTAGAATTTGACAATGGGGACCCTTTCAAACTAGTTTTTGTCTCCCTTGACATGTCTTTATGACTCTTTCTTGTGTCCTGGCACAGAAATATGTTCTTTTCAGGTTCAATTGATACTTCTTTGCCCCGACTTAGAATACTCCAAATAATCTTCCCTAGAATAAACCGATCAATCGAACAACTAGCCAATGAGCGAAGCAGCCAAACAACCAACCAACCAACCATCCAGTCAAACAAACAAACAAAAAAACCTAACCAACAAACCACCAACCAATCAGCCACCCACCCACCCACCCACCCACCCACCCAACCAACCAACCAATCATCCAATCAAACAAAAACACTAACCAACAAACCACCAACCAACCTTCCAAAAAACCAAACAACTAATCAATGAGCCAAACAAGCAATCAATCAAGCAAGCAACTAGCAAATAAACAAAATAACCAACAAAAATTCAACTAGCCAACCAACCAAGCAACTAAACAACTAATCAATGAGCCAACCAACCAGACAACCAACCAACCAGCCAGCCAGCCAGCCAACCAGTCAGCCAGCCAGCCAGCCAACCAATCAATCACCCAGCCAGCCAGCCAACCAATCAGCCAGGCAGGCAGGCAGGCAGGCAAGCAGGCATAAAACAAAACCTGAGCCTTAGTTGGTCTTGATTTTAGCAGTTTTCCTTCTTATGATTGGTAGTGGGTTAGGATTGTGAACCCATCTTCTCTAAGTTCTACAGCTGAACATTAGTTTAGTCCAAATATTGACAATGAGAATTGAGTTTCTCATTGTTGTGGAGATGGGGGAAAGGAACAATTAAAAATGCATTCTGTTTCACTGGAGTAGAGAGAGTACAGGAGAACAGTTTAAATCATGGTTTTTAATGTCTACATCTATGGGTTCATCTACCCATCCACCCACTCACCCATCCATCTACCCACTAATCCACCCACCCACTCATCCATCCATTTCTATATCTACCTATATGTTCCATCTCTACATATGGAAATATTATTGAAATAAATATGCCTGTGCACTATGAATACACATTTTCATATTTCTCAGGAGTGTCTGTGGAGAAAACCTAGAATAGAAGACATACCAGTGGGAATGAACACATCTTGTGCTATGATTGTGATTTTTAATTATTCATCACAATTAAATTTTTAAAAAGTTGATTCTTCTTTTGTGCACAGGAAAATTCTCTAAGTGCTAATATAGAGTTTACAGCTGTATTCCATATGCCTCATTGTCCAACAGAACTTTTGCAATGACAGAAATCTTTTGTGTCTGTCCTGGCTAGAATGGCATTGACTAGATTCATAAACACAGCTAGTGAGACTAAAAACCAGATTTTTCAGCTTATTTATCGATAATCAGTCACACTAACTACTTATGGTTAGCAGCTACCATATCAGACTTTTGGGTAAAGTTTTGTGATATATGTATATAAGTGTGATAGTGGTCAAGTTTATTAATGATAGTGTCAAATGTCCAGTATGGATGTTGAGTGCATTGCTTTGCATGTTTTATATTGTAATATGTACATATATTCAAGCTTACTGTTACTATTGGTCAAATTCATTTTGCTCAAATATTGGGCCTTTGAGTAGAACATATTTTATATATTCACATGTATATAACATATATATCATCAAATTTCTCAATAACATCGGATGGAGCCTTTGAGTTTTGCTCTTTGTACACGGTACGGCTTGAGAGGAAGAAACTCACATTGACCATTGTCTACCTTGTTAAATATTCATTTTCCCCACTCACATTTATTTTTGTTTGTGTTTGTCTGGCAAGTGTATGCTCATCACTCTCCCGGCACAGAAGAAGACCTTAATATTTATTTGCTGTATGAATAAATGTATGAATGCATTTTCTCAACTTTTCGGAACATTTTGTTGTAGGTGTGCTCCTTTACAGGATCAAAACTCTGCACTTTGTGTTTGACCCAAACCAAGACTTCCCATGGAGACATTTAGCACATTTACAGTTCATGCTCAGTTCCTCAAAAGGTTTGGTTTTGATTATAAGAAATTAAAGCCTATCCTGTCTTGCTGTCTTTCAGGTAAGAATTTTGTTCCCAGGAATCTTTTCCGACATAAAGATCTCTTCCTTCATGTTTCCCAGGAAAGATTTCAGTTTCCTGTCCTTTTTTCTTTGATGGTGTTGGGGATTAAACCTGGGGCCACCTGCATTCTAGGCAAGTAGTCTAGTGAACCACATTCCTGACCCCATTTCTCCCTTTAGTGCCTCTCTATTATTTTTTAAATAATATCTTTATTGATTCTTTGGGAATGCCATACAATGTATTTGATTATATCCCCTCCCTCCCCAATTCCCCCCAGATCCATCTCCATCTCTCTGCCTACCCAACCTCATGATCTCTTTCTTTTAAACCTTTAAGGCCTGATTTCTGTTGGCCAAATCCTCTTCGGAGTGGGACCTGCGCCAAATGCAGTCCACCTACCAGGTGTTACACCCTTAAAGAAAACAGAGTCCCCCTTCCCTAGAAGCTATCAAATGGCAACAACTCTTCATCTAGGGACAGGGCTTCCTGCTCACTATCTCCACTCTGTGCTTGGAGTGTGTCTGGCTTGAGCTTGTATGGCATAAGCGTATGATGTCATGATTGCTATGCATTCACGTTTACTTGTGTAACTGCCCTGCTGTGTCTAGAACACAGTTTCCTTGTAATCACCTACCACCTCCAGCTTACTATTTTTTTTTTAAAAAAATATTTTCTTAGCTTGTTATTTTGATTATACACAGTTATATATACAGTGTGATAAATATACCCACCGACCGCTACACACACACACACACACATGATATATATCTATATATATCTATATATATCTCACACAGAGTAACTAAATCAGGGCAAGGCTTCCATATTTAGTAACATGTAATAATTGTATATATTTATGAGATACATATTTTTGTGACTAGAAGAACTTGAAAGCTCCAAACCCAGACTCATGGTAAAGAGATGGAAATGTCACTCATCCTGATCCCAGCTGTATACATTGCATACCTGTACTGAAATAGCTATTCCTGGTAATAGTTAATACAGAGTCAGACCTCATCAAGGTACTGGAGTAAGTGACTGAGAAGTGCTCAGCCTTAAATGGGCATCTCCATTATCTCTTTCTTCTTGGGAAGGTCCAGGGAACATCACAGAAGAGCAGGCAGAAGGAACTTGAGAGTTGGAGGAAGGTGGAGACCTACCATGAAATGTTGCTATCTAGATATGGCCTTGGTGTTGCAACCATGAACACAGAGCCACTGTAGGTACTTGTACAGGCTGATCCCTCCAAGTACCCATCATAGACAGAGGAGGTGCCTGTGAGTAATTGTCCCTTAGTATTCCCAGGGGATTGGTTCCAAGACCACATACAGATATAATCTGTGGATGCTAAGTTCCTCTTATGAAACAGCATTGTATTGGTATGTAACACCCATACTCCCCCCTTACACGTTAGAATCATCTTTTCTTTACTTCAGACACAGCACAGCACCTACATGCCACTTCCTTTGTGTGGACTCGGCACAGCACCCACATGCCACTTCCTTTGTGTGGACTCAGCACAGCACCCACATGCCACTTCCTTTGTGTGGACTCAGCACAGCACCCACATGCCACTTCCTTTGTGTGGACTCAGCACAGTCCTCCAGGCACAGCAAATTCCAGTATTGCTTTTTGGAACTGTCTGGATTTTTTTTCCTGAGTATTTTCAGGTAATGGCTGATTGAATGCATCAATGTGATGGAAGTGAAGGAACACAGGCAACCTGGGCTGGGAAGGATGCCTGGGCTGGTCATTCTGTCCTGACATTTGACAGATTTACTTGCAGAATCCATGGTGTGTTCTGGTTAAATATCCCCTGCCTGCACATGCTCACCTTCAGGAGATCAGAAGGTCCTGGGAGCCATCCTGGCTCTGATGCTCATTAGTAGTGGGATCTGGTCAAGTCCCAAACTCCAGGCTCCTCTCTCATAGATTGGATACACATTTGAAATTCATTGCATTGTGGGATAATTCAGAGGAGTAACAGAGTGTGCGTCTGGCCATGTATGAAAGCATGTACCCTGGGAGGCTGAAATGATAGATGTAATTATATTTCACTGATTACACATGTAAATTTCTCAAGAACAAAGGCAAACTAAAAAAATGCACAATCAGCATGAATTTACCATAAGATAAATTAGTTGACAAGTGAAAAAACATTTTTAAAAATTAAAATAAAACCTATAAATGCTTTAATCTACAGGCTGGGCCTGAGAATGGTCTGCCAAGACCTCCTTTGGTCTTTTGGGAAATTCTTGATAATTTCATCTTTGTTGTGTGCGGAGTCAGGAGGGACATCGGCATGCATGTGTGATTGGGGCAGCATGGGCCTCAAGTGTTGGCCAACTTGTTTTTCTGTTCTTGTTTCTTGCCCATTGTGATGGTTTGAACGATCAGTGTGTCCCAGAGTCTTGAGCATCTAAATGCTTACGCCCAGTTGGTAATCTGTTTGGGAAGGATTAGGAGGTTGTGGTGGTTTGAAAAGGTTTGGCCCCTATGTATGCTTGAATGCTTGGCACATAGGGAGGGGTGCTAGTAGGAGGTGTGGCCTTTTTAGAGTAGGTGTGGGCTTGTCAGAGGAAGTGTGTCACTCTGGGGGTGGGCTTTGAGGTCTGTTTGCACCCAGTGTGGGCTCTGCCCAGTATGGAATTCCAGTCTCCTCCTGGCTGCTTATAAAGACAGTCTCCTGCTGCTGCTTTTGGGTCAAGATGTAGAACTCTCAGGCTTCTCCAGCATTGAGTCTGTCTGCAGGATGCCATACCTCCTGCCATCATGGTAATGGACTGAACCTCTCAATCTGCAAGCCAGCTAGAATGTTTTCTTTCATAAGAGTTGCATTGGTCATGGTGTCTCTTCACAGCAATGAAACCCTAATTAAGACAGAGATATATATATACCCTTGTTGGAGGAAGTGTGTCACTGGGGAAGGTCTTTGAGAGCTTAAAGAGCAACCCTGTTCTAAATTCATTCTCTCTGCTTCCTGCTTGTGGTTCAAGATGTGAGCTCTCAGTTTCCCATCACAGCCACCATGCTTCTGCTCCACCATCATGGACTCTAACCCTCTGTAACCATAGCCCAAGGAAACTCTTCCTTCTACAACTTGCCTTGGTCATGGTGTTTTATCACAGCAATAGAAAAATAACATACATTTCCTCGTTTGTGGGCACTAATATTAAGTCTTTGGCCTGTGCATCTGGATATGAGTGGTTGATGTTCAAGTAATATATTCTGCAAGTAAATTATTTGCAAAATAACAATGCATACACAACGACTCATCAGAACCTATATTTAGAATTTCTGAAGCTCTAAAACCAGTTATCCATGGCTTTGACTTAAGCATCATCTCATTTGATGGAGGAGAATTCTGTGTTCACATGACACCTCAGATAAGCTCTTTATTATTGATGAAGTCTATTTTGGTAATTTATTTAATTTAGAACATTCCATATACGACTATGTCTTAGTTAGGGTTTTACTTCTGTGAACAGATACCATGACCAAGGCAACTCTTGTAAGGACAACATTTAGTTGGGGCTGGCTTATGGGTTCAGAGGTTCAGTCCATTATCATCAAGGTGGGAGCATGGTAGCATCCAGGCAGACATGGTGCAGGCAGAGCTGAGAGTTTTACATCTTCATCTGAAGGCTGCTAGTGGAAGACTGGCTTCCAGGCAGCTAGGATGAGGG
Source organism: Rhynchomys soricoides (assembly GCA_019843965.1). Taxonomy (NCBI): domain Eukaryota; kingdom Metazoa; phylum Chordata; class Mammalia; order Rodentia; family Muridae; genus Rhynchomys; species Rhynchomys soricoides. Next base: position 2,117,115 of record JADRCH010000287.1, read on the forward strand.
TCTTAAAGCCCACACCCATACTGATACACCTACTCCAACAAGGCCACCAAGACCACACCTTCTAATAGTGCCACTCCCTTGGCCAAGCAGCAGCGTAGACAAACCATCATAGACTACTATAGTTACATCATTTTCTCTTCTCTTCTCCCGAATCCAATCCCTCCAGTGTTTCTATGCTCCCACTCAAATTAATCTCTCTCTCTCTCTCTCTCTCTCTCTCTCTGTGTATGTATGTATACATGTTTATATATACATATATATGCATATATATAAATATACACATATACATGCATGTATGTATAGATATGTATTTATAGACTCAATGGGATATAATAATCAGTAGGATACATGTGGATATATACATAGATATACGTATCCCATTGAGTCTATTTAGTGTTACGCATATGTATGTGATTTCAGGGCTGATAATTCTGTTTTGGATAACTAATTAGGGAGTGATTCTTCCTCCTTTTCCAAAAAACAAAACAAAAAAACCCCCACAAAACACCTCTTTCATGCAGCAGACAGAGAGCATTATAGAAATCTAAAACTGGTCAAAGTACAGAGAAGAACTGACCTTAGGCTGCCCAGCCACAACTTATATATCTGCAACACATCCCCTACACATCAGGTTCAGGGAACTTGTTGAACTGTGGGCAGAAAGACTTTAAGAGACAGGACAGGACACCTGTGTGAGACGGTATCTTCTGTCTATGACAGGGAAGCTGCACCTCTGACATCGCAACGCTATGGCTACCTAACAGAGACCTGAGCACTGACAACAGCAGCTGACATAGCAGTGTGTGTGGGGAATCTCATAGGGCCCCTCCCTAGATGAAGCACTACAGGCAATTACTGACTGCTTCGAGACGAAGTCATTTTAAAAGTTGTCTTTTCCCTTGAAGTTGAAGACACACAGGAAAAACACATGAGCAGGCAGTGTGAATTATATCCAAATCATGAAACCACTCTCATCTCCCTGTGTGACCCCAGCAAGTTACAAGAAGTGTCAGAGGAAGCATCAAAGTGCCACTATGTAAATTTATGTTGAAGATAAAACCCAGACTGATGAAAAACTGATTCTAAAGAAGAGTTAAATCTTTTTGGAAAAATGACTCCTTGAGAATCAACAGCATTGGATACCCTAAAATGTGCTTGTCAAACAGCAACTGAGAGACTTGTCTGTTTGTGGCCACAACCAGAGACAAAGTACTTTGGGAACAGTTGCGTTCTGGGAAATCATCCCTGAACAATGGAATATTATTGAAACTGGCCTTGCCAAGACGGACTGATACACCTTTCAATGGAACGATTGGGACATAGAAATTGTCCCAATCCCATGGGGACTCAGTGTAGTGAGAGTTCTGGTCTCTTTTAAACCCCAGGTATGATATGTGAATATGTTTTTGCTTTAATCCTAGGTGTGGGATAAGAACCACTTCACAGCAAGTGGTTCTTATGATTATGTGCCAGGCAAATTATGATTTGCCCGGCATACTACCAGGGGTGTGACCTTAGCCAGCTGCAGATCGCTTAATTCTGGGGACTCTGGAGAAGGTGTAAATGGGAGAGGCCTGAGAGGGCCTGGGAAGCATGCTGCCCCCCCTGCTGCTTTCCCTGACCCCCTGCTCCTCCCCCTGCTGCTTTCTCTGAACCCCTGCTCCTCCCCCTGCTGCTTTCTCTGACCCCCTGTTTTTCCCCTGTTGCTCCCCTGCTGCTCCCCTGCTCCCCCTGCTGCTCCCCTGCTCCCCTGCTGCTCCCCTGCTCCCCTTGCTGCTCCCCTGCTCCCCCTGCTGCTCCCCTGCTCCCCTGCTGCTCCCCTGCTCCCCCTGCTGCTCCCCCTGCTGCTCCCCTGCTGCTCCCCCTGCTGCTCCCCTGCTGCTCCCCTGCTGCTCCCCCTGCTGCTCCCCTGCTGCTCCCCTGCTCCCCCTGCTCCCCCTGCTGCTCCCCTGCTGCTCCCCTGCTGCTCCCCCTGCTGCTCCCCTACTGCTCCCCTGCTCCCCCTGCTCTCCCTGCTGCTCCCCTGCTGTCCCTGCTGCTCCCCTGCTGCTGCTGAATTTGCTGTTGCATTGACATTGCTGGATTATTGGTTTTCTGGTTTGCAAAATATATATCAAACCCCAAAGTATAAAAACAATACACCTACAACCTGTCTTAGTAACTTTTCTTACTGCTACAACAAAATGCCTGACAAGTTAGTCCTCAAAACACCTATCAAGTAACATTATGTGGACTCAACCTCTTGTATTTAGGAATACGTCTGTATATACAAATACATCTATGCAGGCAATAACAGTAAATAAAAAAAAAGGAGGCCATGACTTTGAAGGTGAGCAGGGTGTGGTATATGGGAAGGTTTAGAAGTAAGAAGGTGAAGGGAGAAATGTAATTAAATTACAATTTCAGAAAAAATTAAAGAAGCAGCTTAAATGAAGAAGGGTTATTTGGCTCAAGGTTGGAGGGTACACTTCGTGACGGAGGGGAAGGCATCATGGTGGTGCAGCTGCCTCCTGTGGAGACAGGGCCATGAGGCCTCTTGTTCACGTCTCAGTGGACCAGGAAGTATGGACAGACGGACGCTAATGCTTAGCTGGTTCTCTCCTTTTACCTTTTGATTGATCCAGCCTGTGGATGGTGCTCACATTCAGGGTAGACCTTTTTACCTTTAGCCAATCTGCAGGGCAAGGCTCACATCCAGAGGTGTGCCTTGATAATGCTCCTTCATCATCACCCTTATCATTACTGTCATTTGAGAATTTTGTATATGCAAATAATGTGTTTAAATCAAACCCACCTGTGGGACCGTGAAAGGCAGCCTGGTTTCTGGTTGAGCTAAGGTTTAAAACCCTGGGACCCAGTAGGGAATAACTCTACAAGGGATGGTAGATGTTTTGCCATGCTCCTAGGCCCCAGGCTCCTGACATGAGGCTGCAGCTCTCCTCCATAGGTCTGTGACTATCAGTCATGTAAGGGCAATGCCCAAGGTCCTCCACGGGTAGAGTTGTGGTCACATAGCCTCAAGACATCCCCATTCTAATGAGGCACCTAGAGGCTTAGCCAATCCCCTTCCCAGCCACTTCTCCCTGCAAGGGTATTTCAACCTTGCCCTCTCTGAGGTCAGGGGTTGGGAGTATGGATTCATTCATTGCCACTCTCTGTCATGACAATAAACACTCTAAAACCAAGGACTGTCTCTCTTCATTGGGATTCGTTGTGGGGAACAATGGAACAGGCCCTTGTCTAAAGAGCGGTGTCTAGTCTCCCACAGAAGGCCTCTCAGTGCTCCAAGCCATGGCCTCCACCAAGCCAAGCCAACCAGCTAGCCAGCGACAAGCCAAGGACTGGGTCCCTGAGGGACTCAGCTGCATTCCCCCTGCTTTTCCCCCCTTGGCCTAGGCCAGTTCCAGCCTGCAGACCCCCACTCCATTCTCAGCTCTTCTATGGCATCCAGCAGTGCCTTGGATGCCCAAGAGCCTGAAAACCAGATGGAGCCAGCTCTGTGCAGTCCCTGGGAACCCCAGGCCATGCTCTCTCATCCCTGGGCAGCTTCTCACTCACAGTCTGACACCCGCCCAGGTGCCGCGGGGTGAGTTCGGTTAAACTTCCTGAGTCCCACCACTCCCAGAGGCCCGAGCCCTGATGTAGAAGTGGGACACTCTCCCACCCACCATTTAACCCAACACCCACCCCTTTCCTTCACCTCCAGCTCCTCCTCCAATCCCCAGGGTTCCCCACCAACTTCATGTTCTATTTTGTTTTAACTGATTGACCCTTAGTGCTGCCTGTGTGTGCATGGGTGTGTAGTCAGCCGCCCACTGTGTGTATGAGTGTGTGGTCAGTCACCCATTGTGTGTGCATTGATGTGTGATCATCCACTGTGTGTGCATGGGTGTACAGTCAGTTGCCCACTATGTATGCATGATTGTGAGATCATCCACTGTTAGTGAATAGCTGTCTGATCATCTACTGTGTGTGCATGGCTGTGCAGTCAGTCATCTATTGGAGCTTGGGTGGCTTCTCAGTCCGAAGAAAACTGACTCTTGCCCCAGCAGCCATCAATTGCCAGTAGTTTCTCAGATACAGCTGGGAGTTCATGAGCCTCTCCCTGCTTGGACTTTCCTGGTTTGGTACAGGTCCTGTGCATGCAATCATAGCTGCTGGGAGTTGATGTGGGCAAAGCCATTGTCCTGTCTTGTCAATACTGCTTCGCTGCAGACATTCACTACCTCTGGCCCTGGTATGTCTTAATCCAATTAAGCTGACCATCAAAATGAACCAGCACAGAGCCTTGGAATCTCTTGCCAGGCATTGCCGTGTTTAAAAGATTGGCTACAAGTTTAAAGTCATGGTGTTCAGTGTAGGAAACACATTTCTGATGCCTTGATGTATCACAGTGTGTTCCTTATGGGTTGCTTTAGTTCATTACAAAACCCACATTGATCTAAGGGTAGAATTTGTCCACACAAGACTTAACTGTTTACTAAGATATGTGTTTGCAAGGTTATCCTTCGTTATTAAGAAAACCAAGTAAGAATTTTAGACTCCTGCTTTAGTCTGCTTATGCAGTAGCCTCCAGGCAAGGCCACAGAGGCTTTGACCGGCCCAGAAGGCACCCAATAAGTGTTCACGTTTTCCAGGTTGAACTCGATAGAAGGTACACAGAGAATGTTCTCTGTGCTTCTAATCTGCAGAGGTTGAACACACATTTGCTGAATAGAAATCACTGGTTTCCCCGTCCCTCCTTTTTGGCACACGTAGCTGGTCTTTTTAGAAAGGGTCTTGCGTCTTACTTGTGTCTCCAGCTGCTCTTGCACTGTGTATCCCAGTATAGACTTGAACAATCCTTCTGTCTCAGCCTCCTGGGAGGACAGGCATGCAACATTATACCAACTTTAGAGCAAGGCTTAGCTGGACCGGCCTCTGGGTTCTCAGTGATGGGCTGTTTCTTCCCTGTGATATTTAAATGTCTTTATTTTCTCATGAAAGAATTTTAAAAATTTCAAGTGTTGAATGTTTTTATTCATTTACTCAATAAGAGTTTATCGGGGACAAAGAGATGGCTCAGTGTTTAAGAGCACTTGCTGATCTTCTGGGACCTATATCTAGTTCCCAGAACCCGTGTCAGGATGCTTACCCATCCTGGGTCAGTTACCCGTGTCTGTAACTCCAGCTGCAGGGGATGGGTCTGGCACTGTCTTCTGGCCTCCATGAGCATCCACATCCATGTGCACACTCCCTCACACACTGACACTTATGCAAAAACAAATGATAAACATAATATTTAAAAAAGAATGTATTAGTTCTCTACATATGACCTTAGTGTTGTTGAGGGCAGAGGTAGAGGGGGCTGTTCAACATAGTCCATCACAAGCTGGCTTTGGGAGACTTGGACCTCAGTGTTCTGCTACTGTGGATCTTTAGGAGGATGGCAGCACTGGTTAGTGTTTTGTTAACTTGACACAAACTAGGGTTTAGGAAAAGGGAACCTTGACTGAAGAATTACCTCCATCAGTGTGGCCTGCAGGAATCTCTGTGGAGAAACTTCTTGATTGGTGATTGATATGAGAGGGCCCAGCCCACTGTGGGCAGCACCATCCCTAGGCAGGTGGTCCTGGGTTGTATAAGAAAGCAGGTTGAGCACGTCAGGAAGCGAGGCAGTCAACAGTACTCCTCCATGGTCTCCGCTTCTGTGAGTTCCTGCCTCCTGGCTTCTGCCTTGGGCTCCTGCCCTGACTTCCCTTCATGATGAACTATAAGCTATATGATATTTAATAAACACTTTCCTCTTCCAGTTGCTTTTGGTCATGGTGTTTTTCACAGCAAGGGAAAGCAAGCTGGAGCAAGGTTTCTGCCTGGCATCCCTTAGACTGTGAACTGAATCAGATAAGCCCTCTCCTTACCTAGTCAGTGTCTTATCACATAACAGAAAAAGAAACTAGAGCAGGGGTGTGAGGTACTATGAGGAGAGGGATTTCCAAGATGTGCTACCTAGAATGTAAGCAAAGGCTCTCATTAAAACAAACACATAAGCGTTAATGACTTAGGGGTGTAATTTTGGGAGATAGAAGCAGAGTGGAATTTTGTTTTAAACTAGGATTTCAGGCTTCTTATTAGTTCAGTAGTCAATAAAATCTTCAGCAGTGTTTTGGTTTGGATGGGAAATTTCTCCCAAAGGCCATGGGCAATTAACACATTGTATAACCACCCTGGAACTCCCAGGCTTCCCAGTCCCAGAGTTTCAGCTCTTCTGGCTTTGGAAGAGGAGGCGGAGTCACATGAATGCCTATGCTGTCACTCATGCAGGTTTCCACCACATGAGCTATGGGCGGCTGCAGCCGTGTGCCCAGTCAGGGTCATCTGAGGATCCAGGTCTTCCAGGCTGTGTTTCTGTCTCCCTGGATGCTTGTATATACCACAATCTAACCTCATCTTAATCTTTTCCTTCACTCTAGATGACAGGAAACTAACTGGACTGTAAGGTCTTCCTTTCCCCAGCTAACACCCCTCTCTGGGATGTAAACAGACCCCACAGCCTCTCTGAAAGCAAAGAGTTCCTTGGAATCGTGGATTAGAAGGAAAGATTTTGTTTCAGGGCATGTCATGAGCTGTATTATCCCAGGGACCATTTATCAGAGAGTATCATCTGCCATTTTGGATTATTTTCTCATTTGCCTCTGGATTTAGGATTTAATTCTCTAAGTTGACACAAGCCTGAAGATTTGCTGTTACGTTACAGGTGGCCTTGTTCCATCTCTCTGCTTTGTCACCTTCTCACATTTTGGTTTAGCTGTTGTACTTTGGATCTGGGGTGACCAAACCTCCCCAGTATTTGCTCTGACCATGACTAGCTGTCCTGTCACAGGGCCAGATTGACAGATCAAGGGCTGAAACTTAGCATCTAAGAGCTATCGTCTTTGAACTCAGTATCTACCACCATTTAAGCTTTGTTTATTTTCTTTCTTGGGAATGCCATTTTAAAGGAGCAGAGGCAGATCCAAGTGTGATAGTAGACACCTCTAAGCCTAGGACTCCAGAGGAGGAGGCAAGAGGGTCTTGAGTTTAAAGCCAGCCAGAAGTACACGATGGCTGTACTCTCAGAAACCAAATTAACAAGAAGTCTGGAAAGGCTAAATGTAAATCAAAATCTATGGGCAGAAGACTCATATATGCCTAGACCCACCATCTAGGGCGGGGGTATAAAGATGCAGAAGAGAGGGACAGCTTGGCCGACCCCTGCCCCATCAGGCACATACCTTTATTTATTTTTCTTTTTTTGTATATCTCCGGTTGATAGTTCTGCCTAGAAAACCAGAGAAATCAGAGCTAAGGCTTTTGTGCTAAAATCTGTCTTTTACCTGTTTAAATTACAATATGAAACAATTATGTATGTTTAAAAGCTGTCAAAAGTCTGCTTAAATGGTAGCTTTGTCTCGTGCTAAAAATTACTTTTCATTATGACCTATTTAGACATCATTTGAACCAAATAGCTCAGCCTGCACATGTAAATGCCTTTCTGTTTTAAGCTCTGCAGGTTGGGTCAGCAGATGTCTGCATCCAATACGGTCGCTGGGGTGAAGGTGACATGATTTACTTTAGTCGGGCAATTTCTCCATTAAAGCATGGACGCCTCAGATTCATAAGGACACTGTTGAGCAGATGAACTGTAACGGAGCCTCGCATTTGTCATATCAGGTGATTTGAAAGGAAAGAACAATTATAAAAATGAATGTAAGTCTCGGTCGAAGGGGGAAAATCCAGTTTTTGCAGTAGGGGGTGGCTAATTTTCCATAGATTAAAAACAGGTTTCTCGGCAATTCTGCTTGCTGTTACATTCCACAATTAAAGCATAAGAAGAGGAGGGTCTGATGGCAAAGCAGACAGTTGTAGAAATTAGTTATTTGGGGGCCCAGGAAGTGGGTTTCCCCTCCAGCATCAAAGGTTATTTCATTCCCCATAGGGGCATCTCCACTGCCATAAACTGCGCCTGCACCCCCAGCTCCCCACCTCTCCCCCTGTTTCTGAGCTACTTTCAATTAGCAGGGATTATTAAACTGGAAACATTTTAAACTGCTGCTGAAGCTGCTTTCTGGCCTTATGAGCTGAGCTGGAGGCGTCACAGTAAAAACTGATTGATTAGCAAGGAATGTACTTACAGCCACTGATGCCCACTGTCATTTTCTCTGCTTCTCATGGCTCCTTCTCCCCTCACCCCCACCCACCACGTTAGTCCATTGGCTTCTCTTTCTGTCGCCTTCTCCAGCCTGGAGGCTCTGTCTTAAGTGCCCGGTCTGGATTTACTTATCATTCAGGTCTTTACTTCCCACCCGAACCTCATGGCCTCTGGTCCCAATGCCAGCGGTAAGGCTTGCGGGGGTCCCGTGTCGCTCTCCTTTTCCTTGATGCTTGGTTGTTAGCCAATGCCCAGCGGTAAGGCTTGCGGGGGTCCCGTGTCGCTCTCCTTTTCCTTGATGCTTGGTTGTTAGAAATTAATGTCACAGAAGGAAGGTTACAGTGCAGTGATTGGCAGGGGGGGCTTCTGTCCCGTTGCGGGACTTGTAACACCAACAGCATTAACGTGGCCACCACCTCCTGTCTTCCAGTGGTCTTCATTAGTATTTCTTTTGTGAGTCTTATTTCTCCAACTAAATTGATTTGATAAAATCATTTGGTTAGCT
>JADRCH010000287.1:2130789-2143931 GCA_019843965.1 Rhynchomys soricoides
TCCATCCACCCATCTATCCATCCATCCACCCATTCACCCACCCATCTATCCATCCACCTACCATCCATCCACCCATCTATCCATCCATCCATCCATCCACCCACCCATCCATCCACCCACCCATCCATCCATCCATCCATCCACCCACCCACCCATCCATCCATCCACCCACCCACCCATCCATCCATCCACCCACCCATCCATCCATCCATCCATCCATCCATTCATCCATCCATCCACCCACCTACCCACCCACCCACCGAACTTGGTTTGTTTTATTGTCACCTTGACACAACCAAAAATCACCTGGGAAGATGGCATCTCAATTGAGGGATTGCTCAGATCCTATTGGCCTGTGGCCATGTCTGTGAAGAATTGTCTTGATGGGTGATTGATGTAGAATATTAACCTACTGTGGGCAATACCACTCCTGGGCAGAAGGGTCTGGGTTGTCTAAGAAAGCTGGCTGAGCACAAGTCAGAAGGAGCAAGCAACATTTCTTCCTGGTTTTGCTTTTGTTCCTGTCTTGAGTTCCATCAGTGATGTACTGTGACCTGGAAGTATAAGCTGAAATGAACTCTCTCCTCTGTAAGCTACTTTTGGTCAGCATATTTTATTACCAAAACAAAAACAAAAATGAAAGAACAAAAACAACAAAACAAAACTAAAAACAAAACAAACTAGAACTATGTTATCCATCTATCTATCTATTATCTAGCTATTTAGTATTATTTAGCTATCATCCATCCATCCATCCATCCATCCATCCATCCATTATTTATCTATCCATCCATTTTCTACCTATCCAGCCATCATCTATCCATCTATCTATAAATCATTTTTATCTATGTATGCACATATAAATGTATATCTATCTATTCATCTATGTATCCTTTCTATTTCTACATGTATATATCTGTGAATGTATCCACTTACCCTTATGTCTGTATATCTACATGGTCTACATCCATAGACTCAACCAGTCCATGGATCAAAAATACTTAAAAACTGAATCTATATTGAACATGTATATAACTAATTTCTTTGTGATTTCTCTTAAACAATACAGCATATCAACTATATCTCATTTAAGTATTTTATATATATAGTAATAATATATAATTATATATATATATATATACTACACAAAGGATTTGTTCATCTACCACTGACAAGCCTTGACTTATTATCTGCAAACTGGGAATAATCAGCTAGCTAGTTTCAGTATGGGATAGAATGCTCAACCATTCTATTAATTCTTTGACTAACCTGGTCCCTACTCTGATCCTCAGATTCTTTATCAACCAAAAGACATATTCGGAGCTGACTCTTCCTCTTTTCCTCACTGTTAATTTTGGGAAATTCAATGACTCATTCATTTGACACTGGAGAGTGTGTTTACTTTGTGACCTGGCTTGCAGACTCCAGGGGTGGTTGGTTGCTCATCTGACCAGCTGCCCTACTTGATGGGGACAGGATTCTGCCCAGCTCTGTTTCTCACCAGGCTGCCAGGTAAGGCAAACCTTCCTCTGAGGCTCTTCCATCAGATTCTCTGGCTTCCTTCAGGAGTCAGTTTGGCTACTATTCCTGCACTCTGGGCAGAGTGCCCCACCCCCCTCAAGGCTTTTGTCTTGTTTAAATCTGGACAGTTAAAGAAATGTGCTATTGAGCAGAGCCATCCAACCACACTGGATGGGAAATAAACACCAGATTGAAGTGGACTTTTCAGCTTCACACAATTGCCTGAGGCCAAAGGCTCAGAGAATGGGGTAGACGGGAAGAAAGCCTGAGATATCTCTTTGGGAGCATAAAGGTTCCTATTGGCTGCTCTCCAGCCATAGGGTGGGAGGTAAGGCCTGGGTAGGGAGTAAGTGGTTCCCTTTGGAACAGGATCTGAGGTGGGGCCACATAGCCATCCCTGGATTATGACTCAAAGCCTACAAACAAGAAGCGTTTATTACCTGCAAAGTAGTTCTAGCCGCGTAGGGCTGAATGGAGAGGTGAGGTATTGCCTCTGTTATCTTTTGAACTAACTGCTATTGCGTGTCCCATGACCAGCTGTGGCAGGGTTTTTGTTCCCATGAATGAATGGGCTATAAATCTGCCCGGCTTGACACTAGTAGCAGCACTAGAGGGTGTAAAGCAGAACTGTGCCTAGGAATCTCGCGGTCCTTGCCTGCCTGGAAAATGAATTCAATAAAATGGAGGTGATCTGTGCTTATTTATAGGGCAAATGGATACATCCAGCCCCGGCCTTCAGTGCCTATTCAGTGCCTAACTTTTTCATTTACACTGTACAGCCCATCTCTGTATCCAGAGTGGCTCTGGAGCCCTGAGCAACTGCAGTGATGGCAGAAACGAGAGCAATGCTGGAGATCGAGCAGTATTTCCCTCTCTTCATCGGAGGTTCTAGAATCTTCCAAGCTAATTGCTGTAAGGGTTCTCTTCTTAGGCACTGAAAACCCATGGCTGCAAACACTTCCTTATTTACGCCTCACTTTTGAGGCTGAAAGACAGGAAATGGGATAAAATTAATTGCCATTTCTCAGACCTCTGAAACAATAAATTTCAGCCATCATAAATCTGGAGGTGAGTTAAGTACTGAAAACAATTTATTGCTAATTTTTCCCTTAATTGCATTCCTGAGAAGAAGGTTTTGTGCTTACCGGTGGAATTATTGCATCAAGATGATTCTTTAGAAAGCACAATGAATTGTAAATCAGAAGCTCACCTGAAAGAGGTCAAAGGTCTCTCACAAGTCACTCTCCTGTCTGCAAGGCAGGTCTTCAGTGCATACAAGGTTTAGGTGTGATCCACCTGCTGTTCCCTCTCCACAACACTACACAGGGACAGAGTGTAGACTCAATAAGGTGTCTCACCTCCTGAAAGTGATAGTCTGCCGTCTACATGGCAACAAGGTAGAGGGGACACTGTGAAGTGATCACCTGTGCAGTCTCCCTGCTTTTTTTTTTTTTTTTTAGATTTATTTATTTCTTTTATGTATATGAGTACACCATTGCTTTCTTCAGACACACCAGAAGAGGACATCAGACTCTATTACAGACGGTTGTGAGCCGCCATGTGGATGCTGGGGATTGAACCCAGGACCTCTGCAAGAGCAGTCGGTGCTCTTAACCTCTGAGCCATCTCCCCAGCCCAGGTAATTAGTTTTGAGGTTCCTTGTCTCATCAGATCATCTACAGTTGAGTGACAGGCCAATCTTTCTGGTGAAGGAAAAGTTGGGAGGTGGTAACATCATACCAGATGGTACTGGTGTGAAGTAAGACCTGTTCCTATCTCATCGTGGGTGTTGAGAGTCATGGATGGTTATTTTAGCCATTTCTCTATTTCTGCAATGAAATACTACAGCCAAGCATTAACTTAGCTTATGGTTTCAGAGGATTAGATTTCTTGATGGTGGAGCAAAGGCATGGTGGCAGAAACAGCTGAGAACTCACATCTTGATTCACAACCACAAGGCAGAGAGAGACAGCACTGGGAATCCCATAAGTCTCTTGAAACCTCAAACTCTTAATACACCTCTTCCAACAAGGCCACACCTCCTAATCCTTCCCAAACAGTTCCATCAACTGGGGATCAAGTATTTGAACACACGAGCCTATTGGGGCCATTCTCATTCAGACTGTCTCAACTGGGGAGGGTCACTTCCTCTGGCAGTGGGGCTCAGTGAGAAGAGGTGTTGCCAGGCTCCATCAGCAAGTGGGGATGTCTTTCTGCCTTCTAGTCTAGTGGTAGAAAGGATTGGCCTAGGCAATGATGGGAGAAACCTGTGTCTACTTGCCTGCACCTTTTCCTTTTGTATTGCTGTGACTACATACCTGATAGAAACCACTTAAGAGAAGAAGCATCCATTCTGATTCCAGATTCAGAGGGTCTCAGTCCCTCACAGTGGGAATGCATGGAGACCATCTCTGACCAGGCTAGTTAGCAGGGTGTGAGGCAGAGGCTGTTCACACAGTGATGGGCCAGGAAGCAGAGAGATTTGCTATAGCCACAGGTTAGTCTTCCCTTCAAGGGCCAGCCTCTAATGACCTATTGCTGCTAGCTAGGTCTCATCTCCTAAAAGCTCCATGGCTCTCAAAACATCACCACCAATTGAGGAACAATTGTGACACTTGGCTGTCCTGGAACTAACTCTCTAGGTAGATCACATAGGCCTCAAATTCACAGGGATCAGCCTACCTTTGCCTCCAGAGTGCTAGGATTAAAGGCACGTGGCAACTGTTCACCTTGGAAATGGTAAATTTAATAGCCATTTGCAGAGGAGCCAATGGGCATAGAGAATATTTGTGAGGACCAAATGCAACTGTTTTACACCCAGGATGGAGGAGAGGGAGAGAGAGAGAGAGAGAGAGAGAGAGAGAGAGAGAGAGAGAGAGAGAATGTATGTATGTATGTATGTATGTATGTATGTATGTATACACCTGTATATATGTGAATGGTCAGTTGAAGACTCTTCTTTCCCTTCCATAATGTCACATCCTTTCCAGGGTCAAGACTGCCTGTGGTGGTGCAGAGCTGTGCAGGCACACAGGACACATGGCCTTCTATAGCTGTCCAGAGGAGGCTCAGACAGAATGGCATGTAATCTGAGGCTTTGTGAGCCTGGTGGGGTACATAGCTTCTGTTAAAACAATATAGCATCTTCCATGGGACTGAGGGTAGGTCCCAAAGTCAGCATGCAAAGCACAATTAGAGAAAAGGCCAGCAGTCTCCTGCAAAGCAGGTGGGAAGGCAACACTGTTCATTTGGGTTTCAGGAGAGATGACTGTATCAATGCACATGCTTGGGACCACATGGGGTTTTTGGTGATGTGTTCAGGTCACCAGGGCCTCCTGTACTTCCTGAACCAGCCTACTCTCCACTGTAAGAAATACCAGAGTTGGGTTTCTTTAAATTGTAGCTCACGGTTTCTGAGATTTCAACTGATGAGTTGGTGCCATTGTTATCGGACTGGATAGCACAACAAGGCAGACTGAGGGGAGGAGCAAAACCCACTCAGCTCATGGCCACGGAACAAGAGGCGGGGAGGCTGAGACTCATGATAGCCAACCAGGCCCTGCTTCTTAGAGGTTCTGCTCCTGCTCTAGAGCACCACTTCAAGGGCCAAGCTTGTAAAAACACATGGGCTTTCACGGGCCATTTATGTTCTAAACCATAGCATAGCCCAGTTGCAAGACCAGCAAGATAGGGATATCCTTTTCCTGGCCAGAAAGGCAGATGGTCAGAGATGGGGTGTGAAGCAACAGCAGCATCCATGGTTTTCTTAACAGGGGTGTCCATTAAAATATCCCTGTACATTAAGTACACACCTGATGGAGTCCGCTATGCCCAACCTTGTAGCAGGACTTGGGGAATTTCTCCCTTTCTTTCCTCTGTTCCCCTTCCCTCCTACAGAAGCATGGTGTCTGTCTTGGGATTCATTGACACAAGAGAAAAAGGTCAGATGGGAGTAACTGGGAGAAGGCAATCAAAATACAGAACGGGACCTCGGGACCTCGAGGCCTCAGGTGAAGAGCAGGGGAGACCCAGCAGGAGGAGAAGCGCAAAGGAGTTTGCTCTGAGATGGGTATAGCAGGATGATTGTGGTAAGTCACTCTGGCAGCCGGTGCTGTGTGAGTTCCGCAGGAAGGAAGAACAAAGGCAGAGCATTGCTTTTGGAGTATAGGAGTAACACAAATTTATCTGTGAACATTCGCGAATACAGGGAAATTTCTAGAAGAATATAAAAGCTGCCTGTAATCCGACCATCCGGAGATAAACATTACTAAATTTTTTATGCATTTCTTTGCAGGCCCATGGGCATTTAGATGTATTATAATTAGTTTTCGTTGTTCAGACTTGGGATTCGACTTCATGTAGTTTTTATTTTCTGATTTCTTTCTAATTTTATTCTTAACATATTATGGGCATGGCCCTTGTCCTTGATAGTTTTCTTCAGTTTTTTTTCTTTTTTTAATTTTAAGAATTTATTAGAATTGCCTTTTAGGAATAAGCTATATAGCTTAACCACTTTTCTTGATAAATATTGAGTTGTCCTTATTTTTGACGTGACCTGTGGGGTTGGGGGCAAACTTTCTGTAGCTGAGACGTGAATGCCTCTCTGGTTATTTCCATGAGGTGAATTCCGAAGACAGGAAGTTCTATGTAGTCTATGGCCCTGTTTGGTAAAGATACATCATCCAGTGTGTCAGACTTCTCCATTGCTGTGACAGAATACCTGGGAGACTTAGTTTATAAAGAAGAAAGTTGTTTGTTTGTGTGACTCAAGGTTTTATAGGCTTCAGTAGTGGACATTTGTCTTTGGTGATTCTTGACCTGTGTGAGTATTCTCGTAGAAAGGGCCTGGGTGAAGCTGCTCACTTCCAGGGAGCTGGGAAGGAAAGGAGGGGGGAGAGGAGGGAGAAGGAGCAGTTTTACTTTCTGGCTCTTCCCCTTCATCACTGTGGTGCCACCTGGACCCCCCAGCTTCTTGGTTGGCACTCTAGACAGGTCCTCAATTACTCTCCAACACAGCAGTGATTTCTAGAGTCTACCCTCCAACAAGCTCCTGCCTGTGCTTTACTAGTTTCTAGGTGTCTCCCATCCAGTGGATTTGACAATTGAGATTAATTGTCACACTTGGGAAAGCTTGTCCCTGTTGGCACTGTGGGAGACTGCGGCTTCAGTTGCCATTCAAGGGATGGACTTTGCAAAGATGCCTCTTTTATAGACACATATTTTAAAAGTTGCTTGTTTCTTTTGTGACTGAAGGCCAATATGTTTTCACAACTCTGGGCATGTCTGTTTCTCCCCCTAAGAATTTGATGCCTACCCCTTACCCTTTCTGTGAGGACCCAGTACTTAAAGGAGCTTGAGCTACCAACTGCTCATGGTTAATTCTCCCTCCTCTGATGGGTTGAGAAAAGGGACATAAAGGGTTGAGGTTGGGCCAGGCCTTGATGAGCTGGGGTCAGGGTTGGGGGCAGGGCAGGGCAGGGCAGGGCAGGGCATGGGTCAGGGGTCATGGGTGGTATTTTGATAGCTGGGTGTTAGTTTAGTTCACAATGCCATGGAAAAACACTCAAGTCAGGAAAGCCACATTATTGCTCCATACAGTTCTGAAAAGAAGTTGGGTGACCAAGAACAAATTATTTTTGGGTTTTGTTTTTGTAGAAAATAATAACATGCAAACAACCATAAAATGCATATCTACTGAAGCAGCAATGCTGACAGCCTTCCAATCTCAGTTCCTCTGTTTTTAAGACAGGGTCTTAGTCTGTAACTCTGTCTGACCTTGATCTTATGGTAATTCTCCTGCCTCAGCCTCCTGAGTGCTAGAGTTACTGCTATATTGGTATCGTGTCTCATTCCACTCAGCTTTTGATTCGCCATTAAGTAAAATAACATAACACAATCTTGGCTTCATTTTGCTTTTTTTTTATAAAAAAAAATGTTGAGGTGATCAGCTTGGTTAGGGAGGCAAAGGGTTGGGTAAACTAGCAAGGTCTAGCTTTGGGGGGGGGATATGCAATCTTTCAGTGCTGTGAGGTATGTATGTGTGTGTGGTGTGTGTGTGTGTTCAGTAGCTTAGATTCCAGAGTGTCCCCCCCAAACCCCTCTTCTATGGTGCTGTAGGTGCTTGTGCACACGTGGGACTCAGAAGCACACCACGGGCTGGCTCTGAGTTTGGGTCTGCTGTGATTGGCTCCGTGGTACACATTAATGATCACTGGCATCCTTTTAGAGGGTGTTGGCAGGGTGATAACACAATTAGCATCTCCTCTTTGACAGAGGATGGGGTGAAGACAAGCTGACTTTGGGAAACTGATGATCACAGGTAATTAGGAGAAACCGTTGAGGGGAAGACAGGGCTACTTTCTCAAGTGTACCCAAATGCACATGTAGCTAGCCCCCTGGAAACAACTTGAGGTCAAGGTAGATCAAGTGTCCCCCAGGCCCAGCTTTTCTTGGGCTGGGGTGAATGTGGTCATTGTGCACTTAAATTTTAGCAAGTCCGTACAGCTAACACAGCTAGAATCGCTGGTGATCGTTCAGGAAATTTATTTAAAATTCAATTTGTACATTGTGACTTTAAGCACTACTTTTGGGGAAGCGTGTTCTGCGTGACGCAGTATCAGTTCGGGATTATGGACTCTGAGGGAATATGTATAATTTTTATGCACTATGTTTATTGGCACATTTGTGTTAATAGCCAATAAGATGATATTGCCATCTTAATACTGTGTGAATCTCTGAGACTCCGTGGCTAATGAGTGGGGCCTCTGAGTACCTGACTTGCGGGGAGAGGAAGCGAGATGGGCTCGGGGGTGGGGGGAAGGATGTTGGAAATCCAAATGTTGGCTTGGCAGCTTGTGTTCTTGTGGTGCAGAAGAGGGAATCCGCAACGCAGATGGGGAATCTGGATCTGCTCAGGGACAGAGCCACCCAGGAGGTGCTGACATGCTTGCATAGCGAAATGACCTTCCTCAGGAGAGAGAAAACAATTGAGGAGATATTTAGTTCTCAATTAAATAAAGCCGTGCCCTCTTGATTTGTTTCTAGTGACCCTCTGCTCTCAGAAACCAGGGATCTTGCCTTTTGCAGTGAATTTACGGTGGCTTCTGGACATATATAATAATACTGGATGGCTGACTCTCCAGCTCTGATCCAGCTCCTGGCCATGGAATGCAGTCGAATGCTTTCAAAGCATACATCTCATACTAAATTATTCATGGAGATTTGGCACAAAACAGTCAAGTATTTTATACATATATACTGCATGGACATGCTATATAAGTGTGTGTGTGTGTGTGTGTGTGTGTGTGTAACTCCACTCTTAAAAAAGCTCTGAATCTCTTAAAAATTTTATTTATTTTCATTTAGGTGCACATGTGTGCCTGCTTGTCTGAATGTAAACTGTATACATGTAGTGCCCACTGAAGCCAGAAGGCGGCATCAGGTCCCTGGAGCTGGAATTATAGACAATTGTGAGCTGTCTGATGTGGGTGCAGAGAATTCAGCCCAGGCCGGCTGTAAGGGTGGCAAATGCCCAAAACCACTGGATCGCTCCAACCCCAAGATTTGTCTGTGTTTAACAAAGGACACTTGAAAACTGAACTGTCTTCAGCCCAAGAGAAGGGCAGATGACAGTGACAGTTTGGGTAGCAAATGTAGCCTTAAATCCATCCACATCCCAAAATTATGAAACATTTCTACCGAATCACTTGAGATTTAATTAATTAATTAGTTAATTAATTAATTTCTCTGACATCTTTTCATTTTGAATCCATCTGTGGAATTTCTGTTCTTTCTTTTTGTTATGGTGATGCTAAGTGTCAGCAAAAGAAGCATGTTGCTTATCTCCAAATGGCTGGTCCAGGGTGATGTTGTCATTGGTTCTACCAGCCTGTGAAGCTGAGATTTGTTAAATCAATTCTAGACGAGGCCAACAGTTTGGGATGAGCTTCTATCTTGGGTTACAACAGAGTAAACCAAAACATGGTTGTGTTTGTTAAAGTTCTGCACTGCTAAATTAAAAGTATGGAAATTAAAAGCTAATAGCCCGGGCATAATGGCCCAATTGTAGCCATCAAGATAGGGAAATTCAGTCTATTTGAACTTGTTGAAGGTAAGTGACTTTATTTAGAAGAAGCCAATATGCTTTTGTACTGAAGATGGAATTTAAAACCTCCAGTGTATCCCTGAACCAAAGCCCCAGTCCCTCACTGGGGGATTCTAGGCAGGGGCTCTACAACCGAGCTTTTCCCAGCCCCCTTTCACACTTCATTTTGAGACCAAAATCTCAGTACTTTGCTCATGCTGGCTTTGAACTTGAGATACCCCTGCCTCAGCTTTCCAAGATGCTGGGATGAGAGGCTTGCACTGCTATGCTTGGCTGCCTATCTGCTTGTTGTCTTTTGCTCTTTCATTCTGCTAATTCTTCTGTCTGTAAATGCTACCCCAGATCATGGAGCAGAGTTCTGGGATCTTCTTCTGGTACAGACTGCCACAGGATTGGGAGTCAGTATTTGCTTGTAGAACCTCTATTCAATGTAACCTTGTTTGTCTCTCATCAGAATACATATGTGCTATGGAGCCTTGAGGCTCAGGCTTGGATCTCTGCTGCGCTAGTAACCAGCTGTGCTGCGGGGATGACCCACCTCCCTTCCAGGGCCTTTGCAGTCCTCTCTGAAAAGTGTGGACTCCTCACCTCCCTGGGCTGGGGCTAAGTTAATGGAACTGTACAGAGTGGGTCATCACGGCTGCCCAACACAAAGCTCTCATGGACATCTGCTACATTTTCATTTACTTGCCCCAGAGGTCATGTGACAGGATCACACTGCTGCTTGCAAACTACTCTCTCTTAGCCATACTGATGCATCTCCAAATAGATGGGGAGGCCACCCTGTTTCTTCCTTCCTTCCCATCCCACCTGTGTTTTCTAAGCTCAGAGCTTTAGAGTCAGGCTTTCTTCACTGCTCACTGGCTTGCCTGCCTCTTTCCTTCAGCTTTGGGACCGTTTCCTTTTTACCCGTTTATACCAGAGTCTGGCATGGTGGGCCATGCTCATCATCCCAGAATTTGGAGATGGAGACAGAAGAATCAGGAGTTCAAATCTATCCTCAGCCCCATTGAGAATAGAAGGCCAGCCTGGACTGCATGAGACTTCGTAAATAAGTACATAATGCCACCCGGGAATGGTTCCTGTAGACCCCAACTATGGGAGAGTCTCTGAGGGCGTGGCTATAGCCTGATGCCTAAAGTGGAGAAGGTAAATAAGAAACACGCTACCTGCAACCATCCACTTACTGTACTAGGCACTGCTAGACACATAGATAACCAGTTCTGCCCTCCATTGTATAGATGGGTATCTAAACAATGATACCCATCATTGTATAGGAGGAGGAAGAGGAGGAAGAGGAGGAGGAGGAGGAGGAGGAGGAGGAGGAAGAGGAGGAGGAGGAGGAGGAGGAGGAGGAGGAGGAGGAGGAGAATAGAGAAAGTGAAAGTAGACTCTGGTGAGACCTCCCCATCCTCTCTTAAGGCTCAGCTTTCATGGGGTAATTGAGTACTCCTGTGGGAGCCATAAAGTCACCTGCTTCTTCAGCTTCACTTTCCGGCCCATCTGGCAGTGCTTAGCCATCCTGCCCTACCCGCACCTTTTCACTTGTAGATGCTCCGAGTTCCTTCCTTAAAATTATGCAATTTAATAACTGTACTTAGGTGTCTTTTTAAAGAGCCCTAGTGTTTGTAACGACTGCCACGCCTCTATTATAACCAAGAAAGTATCATTAAGAAATAAATGCATTTTAAGTCTCGCCACTTCCGGCAGCGTGATGTAAGGATTGTCTGAGTGCAGGTGAGAACAAATCAGAAACAGTTTAGGGAGCGGACGGGAACACTGTTTCTTGTCACAGACCTAATGGAGCTACTGTGGTGTTTGTGTTTCTTCCAGCCCTGCTGCTGTACACCAATGAAAAATTATGTTTTTTCCCTCAATGCACCTACACTCATCATCTTCACAGTCAATGAGTTCCCCTTCAAGTCCTGCCATGTGAAGTGCTTGCCATTTCTCGGCCCCTTCCCCTCCCAGTCATTTACCTGGTTCCTGGCAATCGAGGGTCAGTGCTGTGTCTCGCTAATGTTCTGTGTAATAGAAATGAGCACACCAGTGTTGCTCACACAGAAGCCCAGCGAACGATGGCTGTTGACGTGCAAAGGGCAGATTGGAAGCCTGGCTTTATTTTTTTAATCCTCTTTGTTTACTGGATTTCTATACTCTGGCATAATCTCTCTTTGCATTTAAATCCTGTCTGCCAGCCAGCCTCCTTTGGAGATAAGACAAGACTGCTAGGGGGAAGGCGGGGGCTGGGCTCATTCCTGAGGGGGGTCCTGGAGGTGTGTGCTTGCCTCTCTAATAATTTTGTTCTTCAAGTCAGCCAGATTCAGGAGGTTTCAGGGTAAGGTGATGACATGCTGGAGAATATCTTCACGGAAGTGATTCCCCAAGGTTCCTGGAAGGTGGGGCTTGTTAGGTGCTGAACTAGTACCCCAGAGGCCTTTATGGTTCCCCCGGCTGTATTCAAGACCTGTACTAGCATTGCAAAGAAGACACCTGTAGGCATCAGTCTAAAGGCTGGGGACCTCTATGGACTGTCCTCGAGCCAGTCACTGTGGTGCTGTGTCTATTGTTTTCTGGGTGAGGATCATCCAGCATTATTTCCTCCTCTATTGTTCAGAAGCAGTAGTGCAAACTTCAAAACAAAGAGAAGTAGCTGTGTGTGGTTGTGGTGCACGTCTGTAATGTAGCACTTAAGAGGCTGAGGCAGGTAGATCCTAAGCTTGAGGTTAGCCTGGGCTACAGAGTGAGAAGTCTCAAACAAAACAAAACAGCCCCAAAATATCTTCTGATTTTTAAATGTTGTCTTTGAAAAAGAATTGGTACATAGCAGACAAAACTGGGATACAAAGACTTCTGAGTTCATTCTCTGACCTCTCTTGCATCTTGGACTTGCAGGGTAGCCTTAGCTATGGCTCCCAAGACGAGATAAGACCCAAAATAGTCTGGGTGTCAGGTCAGCTTCCCCTGATGGATCATCATGGGTTTTGGGCCAGTCTGAGGCTGGGTCATGTGACATGTCCCAGTTGGCAAGGAGTAGCCTTCATGCCTAAAACGGTGGAAAGCTCAGAGGATGAGCAAACCCACCTCCATGCACTCTCAGCCACTGGAATGGCAGACATTCTGCCAAGCCACGCCTTCCCACGTTCACATTCTTGCGTATCTGAGAGCCAGGAGCATAGAACCATGGCTGAGCTCTGGGCAGGAGATGTGGAAGTTCAGTTTGTCTGTCAGTTCTCTGCCAAGGTGACGCAATGCTTGGGGAAACTTACTAAGGGACTTGAAGAGGGGAAGGTTTAGTTTGGTCACAGTATCAGCTGGATCTCTAGTTGTAGGGCTGGAGGCACCATGCAGCAGAATGGGCGTGGCAGAGCATAGCCACTTACCTCCTGACAGCCAGGAAACAGGAAGAGAGGCAGGAGAGAGGCTGGGGCAATTTACAACCCTCCGTGTACATTTATTTTCTCCTGCTTCTGCTTCTGCTTCTGCTTCTGCTTCTGCTTCTGCTTCTGCTTCTGCT
>JADRCH010000287.1:2156255-2176230 GCA_019843965.1 Rhynchomys soricoides
TCTCTCTCTCTCTCTCTCTCTCTCTCTCTCTCTCTCTCTCTCTCTCTTTCTCTGTGTCTAGAAGCAATCTCAGTTCTTCCGAGGCTGAGGCAGGAAGATTGCAAGTGTGGGGCTAACCTGAGCTATATAGTGAGTCCCAGAGGGCCTGTTCTATAGTGAGACCTTGATTTTTAAGGGAGAATAAACAACAATGACAAAAAGCCCATCCAGCCAACAGCAACAACAACAACAACAACAACAAAACCGTTTGGGGGTGTGTGTGTGCATACATCTAAAAGCAATGATGTCTTTCCTAGTGCTCAAAGGCCAGATGACCCAGACTGTCTTGGGCTGGCCTTCCCTCAGCATGCTTGAGAGAAGTGAGGGTTGCAATAGCCACAGGGTTCTGGATCCCTTAGTTTAGAGTCCTCGTTTTTGTGTTTCAAGTTTTTTGCTGGGCCTGTCAGTTTGTCCCTCTCTAAAATGGCCCGGGGGTCTCGGTGTCCTTTCTCTGCCTTGTAACCTACACTTTCTCTATTTTAGTGCTTTAGACCCCTAGGCAAGTGTCTCTAGGGTGAGGGGTCCACGAGCCTGTGGAGGTGGGATGGAAAGTGGGAGGCAGAAGACTTAACCTGTCACCTGGGTGATCTCTGTAGCAAGAGAAGACTTAGCAAGGCTGTGGGGAGCTTGGGGAGGATGCTATAGTCTGGCTTTATGAAGGAGGAAGGCTCTGGTAGACATGGAGTGCATGCATTGTCTATGTAACAATAGAGGACATAGTGGGAGAAGGCCGTGTAAGGGGTCCTTGGACAGCTTGCAGTTTCCAGACGGAAAACAAAGACATCAGGCAACTGGCAGAGTCACTTCTACCCTGCCTTTCCCATCCTGAGACTTCCTTGGGGACGTTGCCATCCCATGGGTTTGGAGGGCGGCTGACACCCAGAACTGTGAGTAGGGATCTGCATAGAGGAGTAAGGAGAAGATGCTCCACCTCGTAGTCCTGGGCCCAGAATAATCAGGGCTTCTCTGGTTCGGGACCCTGCAGATGCTCTGTGCTCAGTACTGGGCTTGGTGACTCTTGGTGTTCTCTTTGTGTAGTATAAGGGTGAGTCTAGGACCTTAGAACTCACAGCCGAGCTGACAGTGTCCTCTGTGCTGAGAGGCAGGGCTCTGAGGATACCTGGGCCTCCAGGTCCAAGCCATTCTCCTCAGATTGACCCCCCTGTTCTCCCCTGACAGCCGCACTGCACAAAGCCACGCAGAGGACTGAAAATGCAAGCGGTACTGGGTCTTGTGCATGCTTGGCAAACATTCCACTGAGATGTGCCCAGCATCCACAGGAGCTCTCAAATCTTCATTCTGGCCTTGACTGGCCCCAGAGGAGAGGATGTGCTTAGGCCTACAGAGACTTGATGTACCAGGTTGGGTGGATACCCAGAGAGCCCCACCCTCTCAGAGGAGAAAGAGAGGGGGTGGGAGGTGACCAGGAGCAAGATGTAAAGTGAATAAATAGTTTTTTTTAAAAGGTAGACCATCTCCCTCCCCCCCCCCCCGGGTCAAATCTCTCTGTCTCTGTTTCTGTCTCTCTCTCTTCCCCTCCTTTCTCTCTCTTTTTCTGAGACAATATGTTTTCCTAGGCAATGTGGATTGGTAAGTACACCATGTCTTTTTGAGATGCAGATCCAGTAGTAGGCATGTGGCAGATTCAAAGCTCAGTGGGTGTTAGGCATAGTGACACAAATCTGTACTCTTAGCATTCTGGAGACTAATTGAGGATGCTCATGAGTTCAAGGCTAGCCTCAGGTACATAGAGTGACCCTATCTAAAAAAAAAATAAAACAAAAGAAACAAACCCCCAAACCCCAAAGGGTAGAAACAAAGGAACAACTGTTTAGTGAAGAATCGTTTTGGAGCCTGATGGTTGGGGAGAACAATCTGGAACTGCCTGGAGAGGGATAGCTATGAAAGCAAGCAGGGAAAAGAATGGACCATGCTTCTCCTCCCTCCCCCAAGCTCTTACTGGGCTCCCATTAGCTGAAGCCAATTCGGGGACCATCGCATGATCCATGTGAGGCGACTCCCACAGAGGGAATCCAGATAGGCTCAGAATGTAGCTCAGCCTGGCCAGTGATGTCTCAGTTTCCTTGCTGGACGAGTGAGCACCAATTACACCATTACAGTTTTTGTTCCATGGTTGTAGGAATCAATCAAGAGTGGGCAGATCCATAAGATGGGCTATAAGCAACACCTCTTTTGTTAAGGAAGGTCATATACCGGTCCAGGCACTGGGCCCACCCTAGTGGGGTTTTTAGATGGGGCAATGTTCTGGTTACCTTTCCTCTCGATGTGACAGAAGTCCTTGATGGAAGCAACTTGAGGCATGTATTTTGGTTCAGGGGACAGTTCAGGGGACATAGACCATTGGGGAGGGCGTGGTGACAGAATGGCTCCCTGCCATGGTGACAGGAGCATGAAGCAACTGTTATGATCCTGGTGGATGGCCAGGAAGTGGAGAGTTAAGGCTGGAAGCGGGGTCTGCTAGAACCTCAAACTTCTTACCTCCAAGGACCTAGCCGCTACCTACCAGGCCTCCCATCCCAAAGGCTTTGCAACATCCCTCAACACCACCATCCCTGCCTGACTGCCCAGCCTTAGCCTCCAGACCTCTAGAGAGCAGAGCCATCACTGTACTGGGAGGTTGAGCATCCCTTAGCTGGGTGTTTACATGTCTATCTTGGAGCCTGGGGACTCGAGGACCCCAAAGCTGTATGAAAGAAGCTGCTGAGGATGCTTTGGAAACAAGTTAGACCCTTTTATTTATGCTTCTTTGAAAACAGCCGATGTGTTTTGATGATTTCTGAAGAGTTTAAAAACAATATACTTAATTGCTATGAGTAATTTCAAAGCTCATTAATGTAATAAATCTCTGGAGGGAAATATTCTTAGTTAACGATCAGCATAAAACCAGAGCAGCTCCAACAGCAAGTAGAGAGAGGCTCCAGCTTGTGCTAAGATGGAGCAGTAACGGTGGGGCACTGGGAAAGAAGGGGGCCTGTCTGTCAATGGCACCTACTGGCAACTGGCAGCTGATTAGTGGCCCCTGAGAGCTGGGCAGGGACCACCTTCTGACATCACTGTCACCTGAATTCAAGACCACAGGAATTTGTTTTGTAGTTTGAGGGGCCTTGGACTCCAGCTTGGTGAATTTTGTTTACCATTTGGAAAAGATTACCTGGAAGTCACAGGAAAGCACCTATAAAAGGCACTGAAGCCCAAACTTACCTCTAAGCCAA
Source organism: Rhynchomys soricoides (assembly GCA_019843965.1). Taxonomy (NCBI): domain Eukaryota; kingdom Metazoa; phylum Chordata; class Mammalia; order Rodentia; family Muridae; genus Rhynchomys; species Rhynchomys soricoides. Next base: position 2,159,528 of record JADRCH010000287.1, read on the forward strand.
GATCAACTCCCAAGTCCTGAAGTCCCTAATGCATACCTCTCTTGATATGCCTCATGTCAGTCAAAGGCACCTCCGCCCAGCCCTTAGTTTCCTGCTGTGGTGGTAAAATAGCTGTCATAGCAGTGTAAGGGAGGATGGGCTGATTTTGACTCATGTTTTCCAAGCTTAGTGTATAGTCATGAGGCTTTGTGAGTGTGCTATGAGTTCCAGGCAGGAAGCATGGGATGTAGGAAAACAACTCATTTTATAATGGACAGGAAGCAGACAGGGGCCCGGGGAGAAGGTATTCCCATCCAGGGCATATTCCTAAGAAACCTACTTCGTCCAATCAAGCCTCAACTTGTACCTTCCACCACTGTCCAATAATGAGGTTTATTTCAGCTTACAGTCCATCTTCTTGGAGAAGTCCAGGCTGAAGGATCTGAAACAACTGCTCACATCACAGCCACAGCCAACAGTAGAGAGCAATGGATTCACGCATGCACACTGGATCTCAGCGTGCTTTCTCAGCTATACAGCTCTGGTCCAGCCTAAGATGGTCTTTCCCACCTTAATTAACCAACATACCTAAGGTAATTCCTCATAGACACGCCCAAAGGCTAACCTAATCTAGACTGAGATTGCCTTCCCAGGTGATTCTAGATTGAGTCAAGTTGACAATGAAAACCAGTGGTCACAAGGGATCATGCTGTAGCTCTCCATCCTACCTTGCTAGAACCCCAAGTCTTCCAGCTCATCAATGCTTCTTTAGATTTCAGTTCCAAGGATTTACCTCTTTCCAGGATGGTGATCTGGATGAGCCACTGCACCATTGCAGCCCGAGTTATTGGAAGACCTGAGTTTGTCGTAGCTGGATGATTTGGACCTAAGACTCAGTGCAATTGAAGCCATGCTATCCCAGGGTTCTGATCTAAGGACAACAGGAGGGCTGTCAAAGCACTTATCTTAATCCATCATCGTCCATTGGGAGGCAGGGGCTCCCTTAAAGAAAAAAATCCCATTCATGTGATTGGGGCCTGCTTATGTATTGAGTGGCTTCAGGGTGATAGAGGTGTTTGCGTGTGCATTTGGGTGTGCGTGTGCATCTGGTTTCTTCTAGTTTAACAATGGCTTCTTGAGGGTCTCCTTAAGAGCTACAGGCAGGAGAGAGAGGGTGGACTTGTTTAGTGGAGAATGGCTAATCAGTAGGTCGTGGTTGAGGAAGGTCAGCTTCATCTAAGGGTGGCCTGTCTCAAGAATCTCACCTTCTGTGCTAAACAAGGTGTAGCTGTAAGGAGGGCAGAGACATACAGGGAACCATGCATTTGGTGCCAACATGGGCTGTACAATATAATGATTTTGAAGGTAACCTCAATGATGCAGAGATCCTCTGTCTTGAAAATTAAATAAATATAATGTTGTGATCCAGCAGCAGTGTGGCTGGCAGAAATGTATATCCCTAGGCAACTCTCTGTCCCCATCATATGCCTCATGCTTTGAGCTGAATCATGGTGAACATGGTGACATCACTTGCCATTTAATAAAATATTTTATTTTTATTTTGTGTATGTGAGGGTCTGCCTACATGCATGTCTGTACTGCATATGAGCCTGATGCCTGAAGATGCCAGAAGAGGGTACTGAATTCCCCTAGAACAGGAGTTAGACAGTTGTGAGCTGCCACGTGGATGCCTAGAACTGATCTCAGGGCTTCAGTAAGAACAGCAAGTGCTCTTAACTACTGAGCCATCTCTCCAGCCTGACTTTCCATCTTCTTGTCTCTTTTGGTGACCTCTGGTGCAGTGGCAGAGCTCTGACAGTGGGTGGTGACTCCATTTTGTGAGCCAGGTAGCACTGTACACCAGAAGGTAGGGGGCAAGAAAATGGGAACAGAAACTCTAGTACGTATGGGACTCTCCCAGGTAGGCTCCTACTTTCCCAGCCCTAGAGCAGGAGACTCCCTGGAGAATCTAAGATGCAGGGGTTACAGGGATGCCTTCTCCAATGGCTACAAAACAACATTGAAAAAGCAAGCTATCCAGGGAAAAGAGGAAGCCAGGGAGCAGATGTGGCCTTGGGGAGTGAGATGTCTTGCAAAATACTTACCAAATCCCACTTATACCCTTTGGCACTTCGTAGACTGCCTGTCTTTTCGTTGCCTATTCTGTACTGTGCCTAGAACCAAAGGACAATTAGGAGGAGGGATATCTTTCTCCTCTTCAAACGAAGTCTAGAATAAGCTTCCAGCTCCAGGCTGGCTAAAGCCTGCTGTCCAGGTTTGCCCTGGGCTTTCTAGGCTGGGGTGGGTTTTTGAATCAGCGTAGAGCAGTCATGTTGAGGTAGATAGTACACAGGAAGTCGGGAAAAATTCAGAATGAAGGGTATGTTTGTGCTTCATTCTGATTCAGCTAGGAGCCAACACACAGCCTCTGGTAACACTTTAGTTGTGTTGAAGTCTTCTCGCAAGGAGATATGTCACTGTAGTGTATGAATTATCCATGTGACCGAGAAGCATTTTTGTTAACTTTCTCTATTCGAAGCAAACTTATGTGGTTTTTTCCCCCCCTCTTGTAAGTCTAGGGGAAAAAAAAAAATCCTAACCTCTCAGACAGTGACATTACTGTCACCTGCTTAAAATAGTATGACGTTCTTCAAGCCTGAGCATACTCTCTAGGGCTCTCTGTTTTCCATGAAAGCATTTATTTCAGTCAAAATACTTCATGTTTTTCTCCATTCCGACATTTCACCAAAAAGGAGTGGCAAGACGATATAGCAACTTAAAACTCCCACGCCGTCGCTAACAGAATGCTTTCCTTGTTCCTTGCTCCTTGATGGAGAATCCCTCTCTCCTTGGACTATGTCAGAAGCCCTGGGGCAAAGAGTTGGTTCTCAGCAGACCTGGGGGAGGGAGGAGGTTTACCCATATCTGGGGGTATCTAGGTCCTGCCTGGGGATTGGGCTCTAGGAGATGGGAGGGTATTGTCAGGGAGATGGGTGGGGCTCCAAGGAGGTGGGCGGGGCTCTACAGTCCTGGATAGAGCACCAAAGAGCTAAGCAGGGCTCTAGGGAGCTGTGTGTGGCTCTAGGAAATGATAGGGTGTATCAGGAAGCTGGGTAGGGCCCAAAGGAGGGGCTACAGGGTGTTCTCAGGGCTCCAAGGGGCTGGGTGGAGCCCCCAAGGAGGTAAGAGGGCCTCTGAGGAACTGTGTGAGGTTCAGAGGAGTTGAGAGCAGCACCTAGGAGCAGGGAGCTGTAGGGAAAAGGCTGCAGGGACTGAGAGGGAATCTCAGTAGCAGAGAAGGATTTCTCAAGGCTGAGAAGTCCACCAAGGAGCTAGGTGGTGTCTACAGCCATTGGTGGTGGAGCGGGCAACACTCAATGCTCAGTTACACCTGTGTTCCCCCCTGCTTGAGGACAGAGTCGGATTCCCCTTCCCAGCCCCCCTCCTGCCTTCCTTAGCCTCATGCACTGCTGGCCCTCATCACCCGCATGATGGAACTCTGAATATTCGGACGTGGGCTCCCGGGCTGCAGATGTCATGTCTTTCGGTCTGTTGTTAGCCAGGAGACAACACGGACTCCCCTGGTTTACCTGTGTAGTCCCAGCGCGTCTCAAGGTGCCGTGAGCTCCGCGTCTCCTGTCAGATGTGGTTGGCGAGAGATGAGGACAGCATGACCACCGGCCCCCCGTGCGCAAGGCACAGGTCAGCTCTCAAGGACAGAGGCGCAGTGGTGATGTGGCCATGACTACTTGTCAAGAGAGTGGAAGGAAAAGTTGGAAAGGGGGGGAGGAAGTGGCAGGAGGGGGTGAGGAAGGGGGGCTGCAAGAGAAAGGTCCTGTCATCCCCGGATGACATTCTCACTGTTGCCCGGCATGTTCCATGGGCTGTGTCCAACCCCCTGGGGATGGGGGATGGATTTCCAGACCATTCTTCAGTCCCCTCACAGGTGCCTGGAGCAATTTGATTGGCAGTGCCCATCAGACATCTGCAATTCATACCACTCGTTTAATCAGGGCCATTGGAAAGTCTGGGCTGGCTTTCTCTTGTGTCTTTACTGCTCATAAGCCTGCCTCTGTGCACCTGGGGTGGGCGACATCCCAATGGAAAATAACTTCGTCCTGGAGCAAGGCACCTTTTGAAGCCTATAGGCCTGTGAGACTGCTGTGTCGTAACAAGTTTGTGAGATTTTGGAAGGGAAACCACAGTAATGGTGCCAGTTCTTAGGATCATAAATAATCATAATGAACAGGACTGCTGTATATTTATGTTGGTTTGTTTTCAGACACTTTTCATTTTATTTTGAATTTTTTCATATTGTGTTGACTTGAAACACTTCTGTCTATAGCATGGCATGCTCTGCAGAACACTGGAGAGCCGTGCCATTCTGTATCTGTCCGCCGAAACACGCAGCGGCTGGGTGCAGGGAACTTCTAACTGCCTGCAGTGTCCTGGGGCGGCCATGTTAGTCTCCTGGAAGCTGCTGGACAGTGGGGACAGGTCTCAGAATGGAGACTATGGGTTCTTTCTTTAATAATAACTTCAGTAATGTCTTCCTGACGTTGTGTATCTAGACTGTTTCCAGAAAGACGCAGTGTTTTCCATTTTCCATTGTGGATAAGCTTGGAGGGGATAAGATCATGGAGAATAATGGCTGTGTCTGCAAAGGTATGTACAAATGGACAATGAGTCACCATGCTTGCTTCAAGGACCAGGATGGAGGACAATGGCTCTCATGCTGACACTGAACAAGAGGCTCCAGCCTAGGCTATATAAGGTTCTATAGGTCACATAAGCTATAATCCACGTGTTGATCCCTGTGGGTGGATGGATAGTCAGGGACTTGATGATGCTTGCCTATGAAGAGCCGATAGTAGACCTCATCTACGGGCATCTCCTGAAGTCACTCTTTATAAAAGTTACTGGGCCTGGTGAGGAAGTGCCCTCCAGAAAGTGCTTGTCATGTTTCATCTCTAGAACCTATCTGTGAAAAGGAAGCCAGCTGTGTGTGTCAGGAGGGTTGCTGGTGTGAGAGCTAGCTTAGCCTAGTTGGTGTGACCTAAGTCTTACTCAGGGACTTTGTTTCACCTAAGATTCTCTTGCACCAACCCACACATAGGCACACACACACACACGTATACACACATATATAGGCACACACATACAGATTTACATATACACAAGCACAGAACACATGGATACACACAGACAAACATATACACACACACACACACAGACATATATACATACAGACACACAAGCAAAGACACATAGACTTACATATACACAGATATGCACACACAGAGACATACACAAACACACATAGTCATATACATAGACACATAGACACACAGGCAAAGACACACAGACATACATATACACACATATACACAGATATGCACACACAGAGACATAAACAAACACACACAGACATATATATAGACACATAGACACACAGGCAAAGACACACAGACATACACTTAGACAAACCTAGACACACAGACATACAGAAGCATACATACACACACATACACAGACACCGAAATGTACATGCGCACACACACAAACATACAGAGACACTCAGAGACCCAGACACAGAAATACACACACACACACACACACACACGTTTTTATAAAGCTGGGCATCCAACCTAGGGTCTTGCTCATGCTGGGCAAGCACTCTGCCACTGAACAGCTGTGTACTGCCAGGCAAGCACCCTCTGAGAGCTTCTCTAGAGGACCAGCATTGCCCACAAACCAAATGATCTGTTGTGGATCTACTGAACTCTTGGCAGCTGCTCTTCTCTGCCTTAGGTCCCACTTCTAATCCTTCAAGATGGGTGCTTCTCCTTCCTGCCACACCTGTGGCAGACGCCTACCCCTGCTCACTTGCTGAGGCTCAGAGAGAGCTCTTTCCCAGGGCGCTGTGTGCAGCTTTGGTATAGAACAATGTTTACCAAAAGCAAAAGTTTGTTTCTCCTTCCTTATCTGCCTTGCTTTCCCTGGGTTATGATTTTTTAAAAAAAACAAAACAAAACAAAAAACTTTGACATGTTCCTACTGGTGAAACACTGTCCCTGGTTAAATTATTGTCTTCCTGTGTGGCAGTTTTGCTGAGAAATGAACTACACATGTGACTTTTAGAGTCACACAGGCTTAGATCAAAACCCTAGGCCAGGTTGGCAAGAGCGAATTCCAAGATCATGACTATGGGCTTCCGTCCTGTGATTGCCAGGATATTTCATTCAGAAGCATTTTGTTTTGTCTTTCTTGAGTTACTCTGTGTTAGTCTGTGCCCCTTGGCCAGTGTCCCCCTCCCCAACCCCAAGCCATGGACTCAGTGGATATTGAGGTGCCTGATTTCATCACCATTCATTACCTCTAGGCAGCTGAGCTTGGGTTAGAGATTCTGCTTTGGCGCTGCCCCTGGAAGTATGGAGGTAGCTCCTAGTGCAGGGTACCACCCCACAGTTTCCATAGAAACTGCTGCTTCAGGGGAGAGGAAGAGGGAAGTAATATGGTGTCGCACTATGGTATCCACAGAGGGTCCTTGTGCTTAAAAAGCTCCAGCAGAGGGTTGCTTTGATGAGCTCCAAAACCAACATGATCACTGTATGTGGTACTTAAACGAAATGTGGCCCCACTTTAGTCTCCAGGATGCATACTGTGTGTTCATGCTAGTTTCCTAGACTTGCGGAAGTTCATGAAGGGAGCCCATTCATGCTTCTCTGTGGGCATGTGTCCCTTCATCTCCAGGTGGCACTAAATATACTCTCATTTTCCATGAAAGGGTGGCAGGAGTTCTCTAGGCTCCAGGCTGACTCAATAAGTCCTCCACTTGGTTGTATCTCCTGACCTGCCAAAGGACAAAAAGAGAAAATAGATTGTTCACGGTGATATTCCAATTTTGAACTGGCAAAAAATTAAGAATTTTTTTGGTGTGGCTTGGTCTGTACCAATTACTGTGTACATCTTTTTGTGGTTTTCAATTCTTTCAGTGATTCCTTGAGACAGGTAGTTTGGGGGACCCATTTAACAGATGACGAAATGGAGGCTGAGAAAGGGAAATGGCTTTCCCAAACTCACATAACCAGTGGAGCAGAGGTTGAACTCAGCCTATGTTTGCTAGCTTGCTTTCTGTGGCTGTAATAAAACACTCTGACAAAAAGCAATCAGGGGAGGAAAGGATTCGTTTGTTTATTGTGATGCTTTCAGGACACAATCTTGAGAGACCACATCAGGAAATAAGACAAGAACTTAACTAGCTGCTTGCTAGTGTGTACTACATTGCTTCTGACCAAGAAACTCACACCACACAGCCAAAGAAATATAGCAGGAACTACAGAGGATGCTGCTTGCTAGCTAGCTTTCAGGCTAACTTATACTCAGCTAGTTTTCTTATACAGGTGAGGACCTACAGATGATCCCGCCCACAATGGGTTGGGCTGTCCTATATCATAGTCATACCCACAGGCCAATCTGTTTGAAGCAATTCCTCAGTTGAGGCTCTCCTTTTAGATGGTTCTAGGCTGAGGTAACCAGGACAAAGTGTAATTGTAAGGCTTATGCCTTTAGCTTATCCATGTCATGACAAGGACCTCATCCCTATGGGTTCTCATGTGCACCTTGCTGATGTATGGCTTCGGGCACTGACCGAAGTCTGGTCTTAAATGAGTCACACCACCTCCTTGGACCTTGGTTGGCCTTATCTGTTATAGAGGTTCAAACTGAATGAACCCTCAAGATCCCACTAGGTAAGGATGTGCTCCTAAAATAAGACTCAGAATCTGTGGTGATTTGAATAAGAATGGCCTGCATAGGCTCATATATTTGAATGCCTAGTCATCAGTAAGTGGGATTCTTTGAAAGGATTAGAAGGATTAGAAGGTGTGGCCTTGTTGGAGGAAGTATATCACTGGGTGTGGGGCTTTGAGGTTTCAAAAGCCTATGCCAGCCCCCCTCCTCTTCTCTCTCTCTCTCTCTTGCCTCTGCCTATAGATCAGGATATAGCTTTCAACTACTCTCTAGTACTAGTACCTGCCATGTCCATCATGCCTACCACCATGTTCCTGCCATGGTGATTACAGACTAAGCTTCTGAAATTATTGTTTTCCTTTACAAGTGTTGCCACAGCCATGGGGTCTCTTCACAGCATTAGAACAATGCCTAAGGCGGAGCCCCAGGAAACATTTGCTGAGGCCTTCCAAGGCTAATCAATACTGAGGAGGCTTTGGTGGCTTATGCTGTTGCAGATCACCTACAATGTCACATTTCTTCACTGGCATTGAATTGTTAAGAGATCAAACTATCAGACCCATGTTATGGGTCAGGTAGCTTGCTATAGGTAGTAAGTAACCTTGATTTTCTGTGGCCTTTCTCTCCAACTTTGACCTTGGGGTGCCTGAGGTGAGGTCCTTATGAAGCCCTGGGAGGTCACTGAGGAGCAGATAACTACTCTTTACTCATTTGATGTAGAACTTTGCCTTCCTGGGCATGGAACATCCAAGGCTGGGTTTGTGGGTGACAGGTCACCATTGTCTTAGTTACTGTTCTCTTGCTGAAAATAGACACCATGACCAAGGTAATTTAAAAGGAAGGCATTTAATTGGGGGGGGGTTACTTACAGTTTCATTACTATCATGGCAGGGAGCAGTGGCTGAGAGTTCTCATCTGATCCATGAGTTACAGGCAGAGAGAGCTTGATTTTGGGCCTGGTGTGGGCTTTTGAAACCTCAAAGCCTATCCCCAGTGACACACCTCTTCCAAAAAGGCCACCCCTCTGCCAACAAGGCTACACCTCATCCTATAAGGTTGTATCTCCGTTAAAAATCAGGGTTCTCTAGAGTAACAGAACTTATAGGATTAATCTTTAGATATAGAGAAGGTATTTATTATAATGACTTAAAGGCTGTGGTCCAACTAATCCAACAATGGCTGTCTGTGAAGAGAAGTACAGGAACCCCGTAGGTGTTTAGTCCATGGGGCTGGATGTCTCAGCTGGTCTTCAGTACATGCTGGAATCCCAAAGACATAGACTCCACTGCCAGTGAAGGAATGGACTTGCTACCAAGGTGAGGCCAAGCAGATGAAGAGCAAAAGCTTCCTTTTTCTGTGTCTATATACAGGTTTCCAGCAGAGAGCGTGGCCCCTATTAGATATTGATTAAAGATCCAGATTATAGGTGTGTCTTTTCCCAGCTCAAAAGAACTGGATTAAAGACCTGTCTTTCTAGCTCAAAGATCCAGGTAAGAAGGGGATCTTCCTACTTCAAATTAAGCCAAAATCCCTCACACATGTGGCCTCTATTTTGATATTTTAGTTCTAAATGTAGTCAAGTTGACAACCAAGAATGGCCATTACACCTCCTAATCCTTCCCAAACATTTCTGTTGACTGGGACCAACCATTCAACCATGAACCTACCGGGGCCATTTTTAGTCAAACCACTCCGACCATCCTCTCCAAAGCTGAGCTTCCCATTCCCCTTGGATTGTGAGGCTTCACTTGGTCCTGACGGCACTGGGAAACCCATGCAGGGAGGGGTGTGCTGTTTATCCCAGTGTGGAATGAGAATTTTAGCTCTGCAGAGTCTCTCAGATGCCTAATATCGATCCTGCTAATTCCCAACATTCTCTGCTTTTCCTAATATTTCAGGAAGCTGACAAAGCAGGCTGCTATGGAGGAATGGCTTCAGTTGGTTTGGCCACTGGGAAAGCCCAAAAGGCCTCAGAGAAAACAGTGGGTGTTCTGTCTTGAGCTGACATACTGCTTTGGGGTCCTGTATCTCAGAGCATTGGTACTCATTACATGTATACCCCTAGTCACTGGGACACTTTAAGGGGTATCTCTCTTTGTTCTTCTTCTCTTCTTTCTCCTCTTCCTCTTATTTTTCTTTTCTTTGACACAGATATAAACATTAAAACTTTTCTCAGGTTCACGCTTCTCCAGACTCATTCTTTGTGTTTGTGTGTTGGGATTATAGGTGTGCACTGTCCTATCTGCCTAGGGGTTGTTCTTTTGGGGTTCCTGGGATCACTATGGTACTTCCTCCCTTCACCAAGCCCTTGCTCACTCATGTAGCTCCTTCCAAATACCTTTTCTTTCCTGCCCTCCTCACCCCACATAGCCACTCCCCTAAGTAGGGTACCGGCTACCACCCTTGAAGGAGGAATGAGACTGAAGTAGGAAGGAGACTCCCAGCTCACAAAGGAAACTAAAACCTTACTTTGGTCTCTCTGATGCTGTAATGAACCACTCTGACCAAAAGCAACCTGGGGAGGAAAGGGCTTATTTGCTTTACAGGTTGTAGTTTATCATAAAGGGAAGTCAGGGAAGGAACTGAAGCAGAGGCCATGGAAGAGTGCAGCTAACTGGCTTGCTCCTCATGGTTTGCTCAGCCTGCCTTTTTATACAACCTGGAACAACCTACTTGCCCCTGGTCATTCTGATGAAGGCATCTTTTCAACGGAACATCTCTTTTCCCAGGTGACTCTAGTTTGTGTCAACTGGACAAAAACCAACCGGTACAATGGACAAGTCACAGAACAGCTTGATGTTAGAGCTGAGTCTCCAATCCAAGTCTTCAAATTTCAGATTTGCGGTTACATCCACAGCCTTCTCATTGAATGGTTCAACTCACCAAAAAGTTTTGGTTGCTGGTGACAGGAATGTTTTCCTCAAGTACCCCAAGATATAGATTCAAAGCAGGCATGCACCTTGCAGATTTTCCTATTGTTTCCACTGCCATAGGCAGTAGCCATCATTGCAATGGGTCTTAAACAGGAACCTATCAAATGTTAGAATATTTAATGACATGGAGTCTCATGGGAAGATGCTTGTGCATTTTCCTGACCACTCTGAGACTACAATGTAAATAATTAGCAAAAGTCAGATGGAAACTAGTATGTTCAATGTAAAATGAGTGGTACAAAAGTATTTTTATTTTGAGTGTATTTATTACCTGTGAAACTGAAGACTAGAAATCATGCTGTCTGTGTCCTGGCACCCTGACACATTCATGAACAAGCTGACCCAAGCCCATCCCAGCCTGCTCTTGTGTGATGCAGATATCACAGGTTGGGGTGAATGTTGGATGCTTTTCTGGAAGGACAAATGGGGGACAGTTTTATTTTCCTCCTCTCCCCAATTTTCCTCTCAAATTACACATTCAGGATGGTCCTTAGCTGGGACATCCTCCTGCAACTTCTCTGTCTTATGTCTGTGGTTGTAATCCTCCTCCTCCCTGAGGAGGGAACCAGGTGTGGCTAATCTGTCCACCAAGGTTTTAAATCACTGGACTCACACTGAGGTCACAGGAGTACCGGGCCATGGATTGGCTGTGCGTTCTTGGAGTTGCAGTGAATTCTAATTATCGGCTCTAACTGGCATCTGAAGCACTTAGGAACTTCAGCATGGGCCAGTAGTTATATTTGTTGGCTGACACTGGGTGCCTGACTTACGAGAAGATGTCATCCTGGTAAAACTCAGGGAGCAAGTGGCGATAAAGGGGACAAGTCATTCTCTAGTCTCCAGCCTGCTGCCAACCCCTCCCAGAGCCTTTCCTCCTTGGAGTCTTGAGGGTGGCTGCTATAGGCTGGGACAGAGGCATGCCTATGCCTGCCTTCTCCCCTCATGGACCGGGCTTCCTAGGCACTGTTAAGACAGAAAGGCACTGGCCTGAGGCCATCTCTGCAAGGTGTTAGTAGTAACCTGCTATGGACTCACATTCATCAAAGTTATGAGACTGATGTATAAACCCAGAAATCCAACGCATTATTTAGTAGTGAAGGGAAAAGGTAGAAGAGGGAGGCTTCTTACATTGGCTCGAACTGCCCTCCCTGGCTACTCCATGTTCATGCGACACTATTTTCTTTCAGTGTGGTTAGAATGGACAAGCCCATCCCTCCAAAATGACATTTTCCTCCAGGCAGCGACAAGGTAGAATAGTAGGTTCATTTATTTTCTCTTCTGACTTTGTACAAGTCTGATAAACTACACCCTGAGGAAATGGGCCATTTCTGCTTTCCTCTACTACCCTGAGCCTTGGAGAGACTTCCTATCTCATGTGTAAGAAGAAAAAAAGAAAGATGAGGGGGTGGCTTGTCTTGAGGACAGGTTTATTTTGCCACAAACTCCAAAAGGTTCTCAGTTAGAGACACTGAACTTCTTCCCCTGGCTAGGCTTCTCATCAGGATGGGTAGGAGAGTTGGTTCTGCCAGGTGGGGTAAGCGGTTAAAGGAGGTTGTGCAGGAAGGGCGTCCCTACTCGTGTGGATTTCTGGAATTGACTGGGGGTAACAGTGGTGAAACTTCGGGGCACAGGAAAATGATCATTCAAGCTGGAGCTCAGCCACAGGAGGTGGGGGCCGGCGTGAGAGTCACCGCTCTTGTCGATAGTTATGGAGGCAGAGGAAGAAGCTAGGAGTGGGGGTCCATGCCTGTAATCCTTCCACTCAGGAGGCTGGGGCAGGAAGATTGCTGTGAATTTCAGGCCAGCCTGCACGGCATCATGGGATACTGTCTCAAAACAACAACAACAACAACAACAACAACAACAACAACAGAAAAACCCTAAACCCAAACCCAAATGAATAATAACACAAGAGGAGAGAAAGAGGGGAAAGGAACGGATGGCTTCTGTGTTTCTCTACTCCTTCATATTTTTTCTCTCCCTAAGGAAACCTTGAACTGGATTTTGAAGCAGAAAGCATCAAAGATGCTGCAGAGTGGTCCATATTTGAGAACCCAGGATGAGGAAACCACAAGAAGCTGGACAGTACTGCAGCCAGTGGGCAGGGGACACTGAGAGATGCTCTAGGAGGGTGGACGAGAGAGGAGGTTTCTGAGGTTGAGAGCTGTGCACAGGCTGGACTCCAGGGTGGTCCCATTTCTCTGCCATTTCCCCCAGTGGTCCTATGCTGTTTTCACTATTCCGAGGAGTACATTCAACAATTATTATCACAGACTTTCATGCAACATGGTCTCTGGATCAAATGGGGTTACTTATGGGGCTCTACCCATGGTGTCGCTTTTTCTGAACCTTTATTTGGTTCTCAGGGATTATTGGCAGACAGCAAAGGTCTTAAGTCATCCTTGGGCAGTGCTGGGTCAGGCACAGCCTTCATGAGATGCCCACAGGCAGCTGCCCCAGAACAGTGGAGGGGTAGGATGTGTTGGTTGATTCTTGCTGTCCTCTCTCCTCAGGGAAGGGGCTGAGGGTTGATTTGGGATGTGTGTCTGAGCATTGGAAGCACTTAGCCCACAATGTTATCTTATCTGATGGGCAGCTGCCAACCCTATTAATGAACCAACCCCCAGAGTCTCGAGTAGATGCCAATGGGGACCTCCATACCGAACTGTGTATTTTAGATAAAATCAATATTAAATGAAGAATTGAAGGGGACTGGCCTACCTATCTCTAGGGATCAGAAAAGGTATCCTGTAACAAAAAGAGGGCTCATGAGTGTATATTTCTGGGCTCAGAAAAGAGGTTCAAACTTAATTTTCTAAGTGATGACTCCTGGCCCAATCAAGCATCAGCTGTAGAGGTTAAGGTCCTAGACTGTGTTCAGTTCTCCTAGTTTGTTATGCTTTGAGTGTGAAATGTCCCCACAGACTGATGAGCTTCAACACTTACTTACTGGTGCTGTTTTGGGAGGTTTAGAACCTTTGGGACATGTGTCCTACACAGCAGGAGAGAAGCTCACTGGGAAGTGGTCTTTAAGATGGCACCCACTTCTAGCGCTTGATTCCCTGTTTCCTGGTCCTCCAAGATGTGAGCGGCCATAGCCACAAGTTCTCACTGTCATAGATGGAGCCGTCGAATGACAGGCCCCTGGGACTGTGTGCCAAAGTGAAGCCTCTAATCTTTATGCTGCTTGTTGCTATATCAGGTACCCTGTCTCAGCTACAAGGAGGTGACCAAGAAAAGCAATTGTTAGGGCCTAGAGAGATGGCTCAGTGGCTAAGTACATTTGCTGCTTTTTAAAAATCTACTTTTATTAAGTGTGTGTGTGCACGTGCTTTAGTGTATACATGGCACACTTCTTGTGAATGGTGCCCAGGAAGATCAGAAGAGGGCTCAAGGGCTCCTGAAACTGGACTTACAGAGAGTTGTGAGTCACCATGTGGGTGCCAGGAACGGAACTTAGGTCCTTTGCAAGAGCCAAAAGCGCTCTTAACCACAAAACCTGCTTTCCAGCCCCACCCCAGTTTCCGGCATCCACATTGGTCAGTTTATAGCTGGATCCAGGGAACCCAACATCTTCTTCCAGTCTCAGTGGGCACCTTCAAACACATGTTTCACATACATACGCACAGGGACACATGTATACACATTAAAGAAAACAAATAAACAATTCTTTAAAAAAGAAGGAAGTAACTAATACATGGCCTTATCGCCTGCTAGCTCTGCCTCTCTGTGCCTTAGGCTTTTTAATTTTTTTAAATCTGTGAAATAGGTTCAATTGTTACACAGTTTGGGTGAAGTTTAATATTTTCAAATCAATCAAGAAATAGTTGAAATATCACATGTGCTGTGAGAGGGCTTGGCTGTCAACTCCCCTATTCTGCAAAAACTTACCAAAATCTATCATGACAGGTAAGCTTCTTAGTGCTTGGTGTTATGAGCAAGACAAAATTCTTACCCAGATGAAGCTTCTATTCTACAAAGATTTGCAAAAAAGAGGTCATTCAGGTGTGACAAGCACTATTGAGATACTGCAGAGGTTATAGTTGCTGAAATCTCCTTTGCCAGAAGATGGGAGAAGAAACCCAAGGGATTAGGAAGAAGGAATGGAACCTTCAGGTGTATGGAAGCAGGACCCAGAAGAACATAAACAGTCCTTGGGCTCTGGGTGGAGTCCGGGTGGAAGGTCGTGAGTAGGTGTAGGGATGGCCTACATGGTCTCTCTTCTTTTGTTATTTTAAAACGTCAGTGCTGTTTTGGAGGGCTATTGTGGGGTCAGGATGCCTCTTAGGACTATCTTTCTGTGTGTCCAGTATGATCGAGAGCAAGACCGGAAGCCAGGTCCAGTCTCTGAGTATTCTAAGGGGTTGCCATGCTGGCCCTAGCATGGGAGCCAGTGTGTTATCTTCCCAGAGAAGGAAGCTTGACCTCTCATGCAGGGCTGTCAATGCCCTGACTTTCAAGGGCAATCTGCCTCCATCCTGATTTCCTGTCATGTGTACCCTGCACTCTCCAGCTCCTGTGCAGGTAAGAAAATGGATGGATCAGTTCAGCTCGGCAAGGTTGGTCCCTAGGCTTTCACGCTCACCCACAGAGCTGCCTCCAGTGCCCCCCTGAGAGGATCATGGCCAACCATTGCCAGAGCTGTCCTTGACTGCCATGGCCTTCCCTTGCTGAGAGGCTGTCCCAGGCTGCACCTTCAGTCACTGGGTTCACCATAGGAAGTGAAGTTGAGAGGAATGGCTGGGGCAAATGGGCTTGGGTACAGGTGTGGTTTGGGTCTACTTATACCTTATAGAATGTTTGGGGTCACCCCTAGTCTTTCAGCATCCCGTGTGCACTGGACTTCAAAGCCCTCACCTTAACGCACAGAGGCTGCATCCAGGTCACTGCAGAGTCTTACAGTTTCTTCTCAGAAGGGAGCAGTCAGCCACTCACATCTTGAAGCCCACCTCTGCCTCTGAGGAGGGGAGCTGGAGAGCATATGAATCTGAGTGTCTACAGACAGGGCCATCAGCCCTCATTTGCGCTGCATCAAATTTGCGGGTTGCAAGATGGAATTCGCAATTCGCAATTGCTTTTCGGCAATGTTCAAATTAGCACTTCTTAGCATATTAATGAACTATGTTTTTTTTTTTTTCATTATGTGACCAATTTTAATGTAAATAGCAGTCTCTATGCAAAGATTAGGTCAATGTTATAAGCGAGTTAAGTTTCCAAGCTTCCATCTGAGGTTGAGATTCTGGCTTTTGGGTGGGTAGGCATGGGGCCATTGTCCACCCTGAGTGGTGTTTTGGGACTGCTTAGTTTGCTAAGTGCTTGGTCTGAGATTATGCCTGAGGCTTCTTGTCTCAGGGATCTGGATATCCATAACAGGGGAGGGTTCCCAGACATGTGCCTGAGATATAGGGCTCAGCCACTGGAGCCAGAAGGGTTAGGATGGTACCCAGTGAGTTCTTCACTACATCAGTTTTGTATCACTGTGATCAAAGTACATGGCAGAGGCAACTTTAAAGGAGGAAAGATGTAATTTGACTCACAGTCTCGGAGGGTCACTCTGTAGTCACTTGGCCTCAGGTACTTGGGGAGGTATGGACCAGAGAGCTTCTGTACTTCAGGGCTGGAAGAGGCCAAGAGTAGTATGTCCCTAAAGACCTCTTCCTAGTGACTTTCTTCTTCCAGCCAGATCCCACCCTCCTAAAGTTGGCAGAACCTCTCACACTAGAGCTAGGGGACCACCCTTCAGTGCACAAGCCACCACATCATCTGTGCCTAGAAAGAGCTAAATGTGAGATTCATGAGTGTACATGTGTGCAACTGCCTTCAACATAGGTCCACACCAGCTATGAAGGGGTCTTGGGGTATTTCAGCTCCTGTGCCTGTGTGTAAATGTGTGTGTGCATGCAGGTGGTGTGTGTGTGTGTGTGTGTGTGTGTGTGTGTGTGTGGTGTGTGTGTGTGTGGTGTGTGTGTGGTGTGTGTGTGTGTGTGGTGTGTGTGTGTGTGTGGTGTGTGTGTGTGGTGTGTGTGTGGTGTGTGTGTG
>JADRCH010000287.1:2176330-2188830 GCA_019843965.1 Rhynchomys soricoides
ATACTGGGTGTATCTTTCCTTGATTTCTCTACCTTGTGTTTTGAGGCAGGGCCTCTCCCCGAGCCCAGGACTCACCTACTAGGCCAGGCTGGCTAGGAAGCCTGAGGGAACCTGTCTCCACATTCCCAGCACTGAGATTGGAGGCACACACCACACCTGTTTGTTTGTTTGTTTTTGTTTTTTAATGTGTGTTAGGGGAATCTAAACTCAGGTCTTCACACTTGTAAAACAAACACTTTAGCAGTTGAGCCATATCCCAAACCCCTTGAATCATAATGGAGTTGCTCAGTGACTTCTCTGGACCACGGTAGAACAGCCTGGAAATTCTTTCCTTCCAGGCATCTTGCTGCTGTTGGTGCACACATGAGCAGTCCAGCCATATGCCCTAATGTGATATTATCACAGGGCAGAGACTGCAGACACAGCTGCACACTGCCTGCCCTTCTGCAGAGGCAGGGTACTTAACAAGGCCATGGCCTGATGAGACATCAGAGCCCAGGGAGTTGGGCTGTGCAGTCTCCTGTGCAACTGGCTGCACCTGGCTGGCTGGCTGGAGCCCAGTGGTCTGGGCTCTCTGGAAGAGATGGTGACCTTGTGCATTTGACACACACACACACAGACACACACACACACACAGACACACACACACACACACACACACACACCAGGATTTTAAAGACAAGAACAGAACAGATTATAAGTTTTCTAGGTGCTATTCTTTCTTGGTTCACTAAGAAATAAGGTGATTATTCACCACTACCTGACCCCGGCTTGAATTACCAACCTGTAGTATTTTCCTGCAGGAGTGTGTATTTGTGATGCTTGCTACCACTGCCTGCATGGCAGCCCTACATTCCAGGGGCTTCAGCTAACTGTTCTTTACTATCTATAGATAGATATGAGGGTGTCCTGATTGCATTTTGAAACAGTGTGTGTATTTGATGGGTCTGGAATTAATCAGTATCTAAGGTAGCAGAGGAAGAAAAAACAAACAAACAAACAAACAAACGAACAAAAACAAACCACATTCCAGTTCCTGATGAGTAAGTTGTAGGCCATGGAGACTCCACAGCCTCCTAGGGAGAAAGCTTCCATCAAAGCCATTCCAAAACGCAATGGTGCAAGCATACACATCCACTTAGAGACTCTAGGAATCTGCTAGTTTCCTGGGGACATACCAGTTCTGGGATCATAGGTCCCACTGGGCTGAGTGGGTTCATTCCTAGATTCAGGTGTTAAAATGTGATAACCAATGAAATGACCTGAGACTTTTAAGGGGGAGATTAAGCCACAGGCACCTCTCTTATAAATGGATGAAAGCTTTCTATGACAAAGGCTTAATGATAATTGGCTCACCTGCTCTCCTGCCTCCCACCACGTGGAGATGCTGCCCCTTTGTCCCAAATGCATAGCCACCAGGAGCCCTTCGGAAGCAGAGAGCTCACCACTCAGACCTCCTGACATTTTAATCTTGGGCTTCTTTTTCTCACAGGCACCAGCACTATGAGAAGAAAATATTCTTTATGCATTTAAGGTACCAGCACAAACGGGCCCATCTGTCTGTCAGTCCATCTGCGTACAAGCACACCTTCTTAGTCAAGGTTTTTACATGGACGGCCAAATCAGATGGGCTTGTCAAACCAGGTACTATTGGTTTCTGAAACTGAAAAATCTTGCTGAGTAGAGTTTCAGAGAGGGCTGGATCTAGGGGTCAGGATGCTGTCAAGAAGGATTCAGCTTCTATGTCCACGGCCTTGCCCCCTTCCTCAGGCAGTGTGGTCGCATTCATTGTGATGGCAAGATGGCTGCCAACAGCTCCAGACTTTCTTGTTTCCTCTCAGGAACACCAGGAGGGAAAAAGATTTTTCTTTTTATACAAAGACCTGTGATTGAGTGAGGCTGTTCTTGATTTAGGTCTTATCCCTCCCCCCTGAGCCAGTGTGTGGGATGTGATGTCCTAGTTGTTGTCCTGGACCGGGTCACTTGCCTATCCTTGGAGCTGGGGGTGGGTGGGTTCAGCTCCTCCTAGAGACCAAATGGATGCTGGGGGGGGAAGGGCAGTTCTTGAAGGAAAATCAGGATTCTATTTCCAGCGAAAGGAGTGAAGCGGCTGGGCAGGCAAAAACAACAGATGTCCACTCTGACAGCTTTTCAGCTAACTATTCACAGAAGTCCAGGAGCAAACTCCATCCAGAGAGCAGAGACGGAGGCTGATTCTATGAGTTTAGCTGGTTCTGTTTTCTTTGTGAGATTGGTCCCAGGTCTCCACAATGCCCATTATGAAAAGCCTGGTTGTGTTCCCTATCTCCTTGGCCAGACTCCAGCATCTCCTGTGCTCACCTGGGAGGAGCTCTGTGCTCCCCTGGCTGGTGACAAGAGAGACCTTTGCTCTTGGCACTGGCTGGGAACTCCACAGTTCCCCCAGGCTCCAGACCTCTGAGTGACAAATGGCTGTGTATTGAATCACACTCAGATTCTCAAGAACCATGACTAAAGTGGGTTACCATTTTTTCCCCTCTTAGATATGCCTTTGTTCCTTGTCCTCCCAACCTGGGTGCTGTTCTCTGGAGATGTCTCTTAGACACATTCAGTGGGCTGGTGGGTGTCTGTCTTTTCCCTCCTAGTTCTTGCAAATACAACCATTTGGGCCCAAGAAATACTGCAGAAGGAGCTATGCCTCGCCTCTCCATCCTGGTGGTACTAGCCTTTCTCTTTGCTTTTCTCTCTCTTTCCCCTTCTCTTCTGATTCCTCCCTTCTTTCCTTGAAGTCCTTCCTCTAAAGGGCTCCAGAAGGCATGGCCAGACCCCTGAGTCCCTCCGTTGGTATTGCTGGGTTTTGTTTTTGGTTGTTGTTCTAGACAAACACAACCTCTAAGGAGGTGAAGAGGGAGAGAGTTGGTAGACACAGGTCAGAGGCCTCCCACTGGCTGCTCAGGTCCCGTGCTCACCCTGGATTCTCTTGGGAAAACCTGGAAGATGCAGAGGACAGGCCTTGGATGTACCAAGAGGGACACCTTAGCTAGCTCAAGCCTGGCTTTGACCTACATAGCCCATCCACCCTTCCCTGCAGGCCTTCAACCTCACATCCCAGCTGCTGGGCTTCTCTCTTCTTGAGTTCGCCTTGCCTCCCCTCAGAGGCTGGGCCCAATCCCACGAGGGCAATTCCTGGGCAGAGAGCCATGGATACCTCCTTCCTACTTATTAGGGCAGCCATCGCTCTGATGGAGCTGCAACAGCCCAACCAGAGTCCTCGCTGAAATGGGCTTCATTGAAATGCACAGCAGAGCCATCCTGGATTCTTTATGTACTAAACTTAACTGCAGTAATCTATTCAGATCACTCTGAATTTATCTAGCTACAGCAACCTCCCGCCCCCGACTCTTCCTCCATGCATATATATATATGTGTGTGTCTGTGTGTGTCTCTGTGTGTGTGTTTTAAATACAGAGAATACATATTTTGAAACAATAGCTTAGACCTACTTATTTTGCCTGTGGGGGACAGGTGACCCCTTTCTGCCTATCACTTCACACCTGCTCACCTTTCAACTGGGGCATCACTTGATACCATTGGGATCTTAGCTTCTCTTAGCCGTCTCTGGGCTCCACCATCCTCATTTTCTGCAATTGCTGGGACATAACCTTGAGAACAGCAGGACCCATGGGGCCTTCCGGGGGAGGGAGGATATCTGGGGAACTGTTTATGTAATGTTGTGGAAGCAGAGGGTCACAGCATGTGGACCGACTGTGCTGGGAGGTGGGCATTATGGGAACGGACTTTCTGGAAACTCCGATAGTGCTGTCTTCTTCTGGATGCCTTTCAGCTTGGGGAAAGAGCTCTGGACTTGGGGGAGGTCCATAGTCTTCTTAAAGTGGCAAGCAGCCTGGTGTTTATCTCCACCCCGGGGAGAAAGCCCATTGCTGTTACATTCAAAGGGCTAGCATACCATACATCAGTGGGAGCCAGGGCCCCACACACTGTCAGATGTGCCTTCCAAATATCCACAGATGGGGAGACTGAGGCTCAGAGAAAGCATCAGCAGGTGCTCACTGTGACTCTGATGTTACCCACTGGAGGGTGGGCCATGAAGGAACCCAAGCGCTAGGAGGCTGGGAGGACCAGCTAAGTCCCACAAGTCTCTCTTGGAACCCTCACCACCACAGGAATGCCAAGGAGAGAAGAGATGTAAATGACATAGAAGCCAAAGCTTTTGGCTAAAGCAAGCTCAGCTGTATGACACTGGCCAGGGGTCATTTTTCTGACATGAGGCTTAGCCTACAGATCAGCTTTCTAGCTGCCAACAGCTCTGGGTTACAGGGGTCAGGGTGGGCTTGGGATAGAAGATAGCTGAGGAAGTCCCACATCTCCTGGTCTGATCTCCCTTTGGCTGTGGACAAGATTCTTCACTAGACAGAAAGAAATCTTTAGCTGGGCAGTGGTGGCGCATGCCTTTAATCCCAGCACTCAGGAGGCAGAGGCAGGCAGATTTCTGAGTTCAAGGCCAGCCTGGTCTACAGAGGGAGTTCCAGGACAGCCAGGGCTACACAGAGAAACCCTGTCTCGAACAACCAAAAAAAGAAAAAAGAAGAAATCTTTGTATGGGACAGTGAGCGTCTTGGTGTGCTCACTAACAGGCTTGCTTCACTTCAGTATCTCTGCCCTTGCAGCTGCAGACACAAAGCTTCCTTAAGCTGCTGGGGAAAGAATACACTCTGCTCATCCCATCCCAGAATGACTGACTCCATCTTACAAGAGCTGGTTCCTTCAGGAGTTACCTTCTGTTCCTGATTTTGCGAGGTCATACCCTCACTGAGCCACACTGTCCTGCAACCTGTGGCTTCTCTTGATGTCAGACACCTAGCCCCATCCATCTTGTCAGGATTCCTCCGCACTGGAGCTTGCAAGTGACCCCAGCTCTGTCTGATTTAGTCTCAACCAGAGCTTTCTAAGCCATAGATCATGAGTTCAATACTCCCATGCAACATTCCCATGTAGCCCAGAAAAGATGCATCTCACCTCTGATACCAACCCAGAACCTCTTAGTTTTCCTTGGTCCATTCCTATTTATTTATTCATTTCTGATCAGCTTTCTGCATAGCTCAGGCCTCTTCTCAAGTTCAGCATCCTCCTGTTTCACTATCCCAAGTGCTGGAACTTGTGTCATCTCCCCTGGCTCAGGAAGAGCTGGCAATGCCACCTTGGCTCACTATGTGTCTCGAGTCTTCCAGCCAGTTCTGAGCTTTAATTAAACAGTCTCAGGACTAGTCACATAATGTATGATGCCCATTTTCAGTCCGCCCCCAAACAGATTCCCACTCTGTTTTGAAAGTCAGTGACAAGCTGCCTCTTAGATTATGGACACTGTCATCCTGAACAATTGAAGAAGGAGTTCTGCATTCTCCCCATTACATAAAATTTTTATAATGAAAATTTTGTCTTCTGAAGGTGAAACTTTGAGACCACATTATAGAATCCTCATTTTTCGATGCATGGTGATCAAATGACCTTCCCATACTGCCACATAAAGTATAGATTTAAAGTTAAATGATCCAGCAACTCATTTAACATTTTCTTTAAGAGTAATTCCCTCTGTAACCGTGGGTGTTTACATACGGTTTTCTTTTTGGTATTTACATTTTAAGAATTGAAGAAAAACGGACACCCTTTTTGGGAACTGATTTTTTAATAGCCTTTGTTTATTTTTAATATGTGGCGTTCCAGGCCCCTGCTCTAATGATTTTTTTTTCACACTGCATTGATAATTAAATTCATTCATTTTCCCAGCTGCACAATTCCTTTAAATAAAAAGTTATGGGTAATAACACCTCTTACGTTCAGAGTACAGAGGAGAGAAGGGCATGTCGGAGCTGTCCTCTGAGGGGAATCACACAGATTGCGCAGGTCACGGGTGATGGCAAAATTCTGGGAGTGGGTCCTCAGGTATTCAGGCTTCCTGAATTCACAGATTATAACCTGTGGGTTGAGACTTTATGAAACTGGAAAAATACATTTTTCCTTTTTTAAAAAAATTTATTTTTCTTGAGAATTTTACATGAGTATTGTGTATACATAATTTCTTTCCATTCTTCTCTTTCTCCCAAATCCTTCTCAAATTCAAGGTCTCTGATTTTTTAATTACTGTGTGCATGCGCGCGTGCATGCGTGTGTGCGGGCATGCGCGCACGTGTGTGTGTGTGTGTGTGTGTGTGTGTGCGCGCGTGTGTGCGCGCGGCGCTCACGCGTGAACGCGCTGAGTTCATTTAGTGTTGCTTATCTGTATATGTGTTTAGGACTGACTGCTTGGGATGGCTTATATGAGACTCTTCTCTGGAGAAGACCATTTGTCTCATGGCAGCCATTATTTACCTATGATTCTTGATCTAGGGGTGGGCCTGTTGGGATCTCCCCCATCCATGCTGGTCTGTCAGTGGGTATTGCTATCATTGTGCAGGTCTTGTTTAGGCGACCATATTGTTGACATTTCACTGGTGCAGCTTTCCTGTCATATATAGAAAACACTGCCTCACAGCAGGAATTTACACACACACACACACACACACACACACACACATACACACACACACATTTCCATTCGGATTTTTAGACCATAATTTTTAGTGGTCAGTGCTATCGAAAAGTACCAAAATGGTTGTTTCTCTTAGTGACTGGAGACTGCTTATATGCTGTTACCAAGCAGCTCCTCAACAAGGAGGGCAGTAGAAGTGAGCTGAAATATTTGGCGACATAAAAGGGACCTCACAGATTTGTGAAAATGGAAAACTGTGATCATGGAAGAGTTCATGAAGTAATGAGAGAAACGCCTGGTCCCCGGGCTGGTGATTCACTTGTAGTGTCTGTAATTTCATGGCTGCTATAAGGATTTGGTTTTTACACATTTTAATTTAGTCCGGAGATGTTCCTATTTTAATTATCCCCACACAAGGGTACAGTATCTTTCTACGGTTATTGCTTATACGTTACACTTATATATAGCGATGACAAGTTGAAAAAGAAAACCCCGACAAAACGTGTTCACCTCGATGACCAGAGGGGTCTACTCATTTGTTTTAATGACACGGGGTGGACTTCTGCATTCTTAAGCAGGGCCTGCAGACACAAGCTGCATGCCCTGCTGGATGTGCACACAAACAGAGGTAGACTGAGAAGAGAAAGACTTGGTGCTGTGTGGGTCCCTGCTTTTGTGAAGTGTTTTCCTGGAGGTCCCTGAGGGGGATGTCTGCAGTCCCCGGCTTTCCTTATTGAAACTGGAGGGCACTGGATGGGGGGCTCCAGGGCAAATCGATTCCCGCTGGGCATCAGCGATCTCATTTCAATAGATGAAAGGCCATTTGGAGAAATGTGATATTTTAACTTTGCATCCGAGCTTAACCTGCAGATGTCAGAAGGAAACAGAAACGAACCAAAAAATATATATACTGTGCAAAATAGAAATACATGCACTCAAGTCTATTTATACCTAGTTAATATTTATGTACACATATATACAAAAATACAATATGAAAAAGACTAACGTATGCACATAAGTACATTTCAATATGTATTTAACATATTTATATTTACTTAATATCTATCTATATTGTACATAAATAAATATGTAATAGATAAAACAATATATACTTAAATATATATTTAATTGTGCTATATATATATGTATATATATCTATATTTAATATCCGGGAATAAATACACACAGATATAAAATATACAAAAGGATAGCATATGTACTTAAATATACTTATAACTGTATAATCTCTCTCTATATGTGAGTTCATAACCTAAAAAGAACAATATACATACTTAAATAAACATATTTATGCATATTTACATATATTTAATGGCCATCTATAAATATGGCTATATAATATATAAAAGAAAAATGCCCATATTTAAGTATATATATTTAAATATGTTTAAGTACATTTAAATATGTATATTTACTTACTGTTTATATTAATAATGTATATCTATATGTCAGTATTTCTATGTATATTCATATAATATATAAAAGGACAAATATACTTAATAAATATACTTATATCTGTTTAATGTCTCTAAGCAAATGTGAGTATATGGTGTGTAAAATATGCATGATAATGATACATATTTAAATATATCTGTATTTGTATCTACTTAAAATCCACATATAAATATAAATAAATGCATAATATAGGAAAGAACAATATATATATTTAAGCAAATATATTTAAACATATTCATAATCGTATCTATTCGATATATACTTCATTGTATATACGAGTACATAATGAAGACATTTGGACTTACACAAACATTTCAATTTGCTTGTATTTATTAAATATAATATATATATTATGTATATAATATATATACAATCATATACTACCAAAAGACAGTGCATGTAATTATTCTGAATTTATATATATATATGCATAAATTACATATGTATTTCTAGCTGGTCAGTACTCACCTGTTAATGCAAGTATATTATCTATGAAAAGGACCATGTACACTGTAGCACACGTGTGTCTATATAAATGGACCTGAGGAAAGGCCAGTCTGGTGAAAGCAGTTGATGACAGGAATCAGAGCCTCAGATAGCCACACAGGGCGGCTTCCGGCTAACCTCCTCCTCCAACAGTAAACATGAGCACAATTGCTCCATTGAGGGGAACCTCTCATAAACCCTGTGTCCCAAGAGCTCGTGGGAAGTCATATAGAGCTGGGTCAGTGCACCTTCCCCGAGGAACACACGGATACCTGGGGACTCTGCCTAGAAGCAAGGCTCCAGTCACCCACTCTGAGTGACTTTCCACTGGGAAAGCCACTGTGTGCTGGTCAAGTCTGAGCCGCTAGACCAGGTCCTTGGCTTATGGACAAGCATCACTCAAAAAGCCACTCAATCACACCCTTCTTGGGACCCCACTGACCTTTCCTTTGTCTTGACACCTCTGCTTGTTTAGTGAGGTGCCACCTACCTTAGAATAAAGGAGAAAGACAAAAACTGTTTTTATGTGGTAAAAGGCATATGTGAGGGACAAAGTGGGTGTCTGAGGGGAACGATTCACCCATACCAAAACTATGTTAGCCTAGGCATTTGAACTCTGGCATCCAGCTCAAAGGTCCTGTCTTCTGTCCCTCCTTTCTTTGGGCTAGTAAAAATTTCCCCTTGTACTTCTGGTCTATATCCAGTCACTAGTGCAGACTCAGTGCTCCAATACATTCACAGCAAACTGGTCTGATCTTTCTCACACATTATGGCTGTCAATATGAACCATCTCTACTGTAGCTTGAGAAGCAGTTGAAGTTGGAAAAGGAGCTGTAGCAGACCCAGGCAGCCCAGATCCTAGCCTTGACCTTGCCTCTTCTCAGCCATTTCCTCCTCTGTGGCTGAGTCAGCTCTTTAATGTCTATGTATGGTGAACCTGAGATGAGACACATACACTAATCTTCCTGTACTCACTGTGAAGCAGCCCTACCTGAGCACAAGGTACCTGAACTTGGGTTCTTAGCCAGGGCCTGAATCATATGGTGTCCCGGACTTGAAGGGACTGTTTTGAAGCTCACAGCTGGCAAGCGTTTAGTGACATGTTAGTGGCTTCAGAAGAGCATCCAATCCAAGCTGGCCTGGGTGCTACCGAGATCCATACTATAGAGCTCCAGTCTCTGTTCATTGTACCCAAGGGGAAATAAACACCAATTGGGCATTTAAAGCATTGGTGGGGACAAAGGCTGTCTTAGAGCAGAATCCACAAAATCATCTTGGAGGAGATCAGCTTTGATGCCCCATGGGGGATGAACAGGACCTGGAATGAAAAGATTCTGTGAAGGAGAAGCCTAGAGTCTTTAACAGTGCCCCATGTACAGAGCTGAGAACTCAGAATCCGATGAAGGAAATGATTTCTGTGCAGGATGGCTGACATGATTCTTAGTGGACGAAGTCCATTTTACTGTCAAGACTAAGGATTCCTGTAAAGGCATTAGGTGGAGGGTCTCTCTGGTGTGCACATTGTGGGCCAGCTGGAGGTCAAGTACCCAAAGGCCACCCTCCCTGAATCCCGTCAGAGCAGCTAGGAGATGAGACTAAAGCAGGGAGAGCCAGGCACAAGATGGACGGGGCAAACCATCAGAAGCTCACGTCTACATGTATCTTTGCTTTGTCTGTCTTCTGCTTTCCATATGAACATTTGTTCCCCGACACCCCAAAGTCTGATACCAAAGCTACAAATTACTCTGCAGCCAGTGTCATCTAGGGCTCCTGGATTTTCCTGTCTGGTACTAACAGAAATGTGTTTGTATTTACATCTTACCCTAGCTGCCTCCTCCCACTCGCTCACAGAGATACTCTGGCAAAGTTCTAGCATCTCTAAGGGAGAGGCTACTTGTCACTCTATCAGAGGTTGTTTGACATCAGTGCTTTTATGAGCCATCTAAAACAAACCGGGAACTTGCTTTAGGGCTGCAGACCTAGGGTTAGGGTGCTTACCCAGCACTCCCAAATTCCTGGGTCCCATGCACAGTATAATAGACAAACAATAACAATGACCACAGCTCAAATTGGGGCCTTGTTCCTAACACATTGCTCCATTTTTAAAGCAAACACTGCATTCTAAAAAGCTAGGGGTAAGTGGGAGCTTGAGTCTTTCCAAGACATGCCACAGAGGTAGGCCATTTTCAGAAGTGCTAGAATGTGCGCTTACTGCTTTGAGCTCCAAACACTGGGTTTGCCCATTTTCCTCACTAGCAAACAAAGCATGACAATAAAAAGTAGCCCCAGATTGTTTTGCCCCGAAGGATTCATGTGTTTACTTGGTCATCTTCTGTCTGTACGGCTGGCTGCAGTGTCCTTAAAGAGCCTTGTTCGGATCTGTCTGGACTGTATTTTCTTTGCTGCACATAATCGAGAGAGCAGCAAGAGGAGCCTGGTGAACGCCAGGTTTGTTATTCTTGTGCTCACACCTGCAGTTTCTCTCCACCCAGGTTTGGGATGAATGCGATTACCTTAAGAATTGGCAGGGTTTCTTTAGGAATAAAATGAGGGGGGAAAAAATCCAAGATGCCTGATCAGAAATTACCTTCCTGGTAGAAAACCTAAATGCACGAGGGTGGATAAAAATAGATTTTTTTTCTTAAATGCCAGGGAAGAGAGCTAGAAGCGCCTTGGCAGATCGGGATCTGTGGACAGACCTGCGCCAGGTTCTTAAGTTAATAAATATTCATTTTGAGGGTTTTTTTTTTTTTTTTTCGGGGAGGGGGGGAGGCAAGTTCTAGGCATAGAGCCCTCGTTGGAGAAGTAACATTTATTTGTACAGTATTTTTGGTTCTTAAGGATCAGGTTCTCTCTCTCTTTTTTTTTTTTTTTTAAAAAAAACAAAACCAAAAAACCAAAAAAACCTAACTCCTCCCTAACAATTCACACCTCCAGCAGGCTCGCTGCTTGGAAGAGAGATTCAAACACAGCATCTTCCCAGTTGTAGCAAGGTAAGCCAGGTATAAAAGCCACATTTTCTCTCCATGTCAGCCCCTTTTCTCCACAGCCACCCCCTGTCCCCTTTATTCTAGACGTGCAGAGGAAGCTTCGTTCAATAGTGACTGTGCTTTGATACATTAAAATCACGAGCGAGTCAGGGCTGTTACATAAAAGCTCTATAGATACCACTCGTGCCGTTTTGACCAGAACAGTCAATATTTTAAAAGGATTTCATTTCCCTTCAAAGCCTGCAGGCAATCTAATTCCCCACGAAGGGAAGGCAGGGCCAGTTGGTGCTGAAATGATTCCTCCCAAGGTGTCTAAGAGGAGGATGTTATTATTAGTTTTCTTTTTCTTTAAAAAAAAAAAAATCTATTTTCTACTTGTATACAATTTAGCGAATTTGGGGCTTGGCAAAGAAACCTTAAATACTTTCCCTTCATTTGGTGGAGAGTAACACTTTGAATGACTAAAATAAAATAGAATAAAAGCATTCTCATAGCAAATATTTCAAGGCAGACCAGTAGAGATATTTCAAAGGAAAGATTCTACTTAAATGTTTTGAAAAGACAAATAGGAGGGAGAGAGAGAGAGAGCCCAGTTGCAGCTGCTTTGACAGAGTTCAGGCATGAACGTGCTTTCATTCCGTTGCATGATTTCGATAAAATTAGGTCAAAGAAGTGTTCATTTGAAAACGGTGCTTCGTCATATTATCCCCAACACATGTCTAGCAAATATATGGATCTCGCATTCATCTGCGCGAAGTTTCAAACCTTAATGAATGGTTTAGACAGCATTGTCATCAATTTTCCGCAGGTGCAGCTGAGGCAATCAGTCAATTCAATCAAAAGCCTCCGTCAAGTTGCGTGGCGCTGTCATGTTTTACATTCTGAAATTGAAAAAGAAAAAAAAAAAAAGAAGAAGAAGAAGAAGAAAGAAAAGAAAAAAGAAGCAAGCAAGCAAGCAAGCCACCCGTGGTTCCTGGCTTGCATTTACATACTCCCGCCTTTGGGTGGCGCTTTTGAGCAGTGCT